>CAKNYM010050683.1:173381-194049 GCA_932195095.1 Andricus curvator
GAATTTTGAGTTGATTTCAATAATTTGAAGGGATTTTAAAGGATTTGAAAATTTTTAGTGAATTTAAAAAGATTTCAAGGAATGTTTAATTTAATTCAATAATTTGAAGGAATTTTAAAATATTTGAAGGTAGTTTTCCAAATTCCAAGGAATTTTTACGAGCTTTAAATAATTGCAAGGGATTTCAAAAGATTGTTAAGGATTTTAAATATTTTAAGGTATTTTTAAAGATTCCAAGGCATTTTCAGTTGATTTCAATAATTTGATGGGCTTTCAAATTTTGTTTAAAGATTCAATAATTTAAAGGTATTTCGAAGGATTGGAAATATTTGAGGGTTTTCAAAAGATTTCAAGGCTTTTTAAAATGATTTAAATAATTTAAAGGGATTTCAAAAAATTTTCAGTATTTTGGGGTATTTTAAGCGTTTCCAAGACATTTTTAATTATTTTCAGTAATTTCATGGGATTTCAAAGGACTCGAAATATTTTAGGGTATTTTAAAAGATTCAAAGGCATTTTCAAGGAATTAAAAAAATTTCAAGGGATTTCCAAGGATTTTGATGATTTTAAAGAATTTTTTGCAATAAATTTAAATTCAGTTTTAGTTTACCGTGAATTTTTATTAATTTATTTTATTATTTTTAAATTTAAAAGATTTCTAGAAATTATTAATTTATTTCAATAGTTTGAAGGGATTTCAAAGACTTTGAAATATGTTGGGGTACTTTAAGATTCCAAGGTGGTTGAAGATTTATTTTATTAACTAAAAATTAAACTATTCCAGTTGAGAATTTAACAATTATGTTGTAAATTCGTTTTTTCAGTTGAAAATTAATTTTTTTAATATTTTAATGGATTTTAAAGAATTTATTCACACAAAGTGAGAAATTTCGTAAGATTTCAAAGATTTGAAGAAATTTTCAAATATTTTTTGCAATTCATTTCGAATTCGCTCTGAATTCTTTTAAATTGTTCTGAATTCTTCTAAATTCATTCAATTTCATTCAATACAATGGATTCTTCAAAAGTTCTTGTTTAATTCATCTTGAAGTCTTTTAAACACACCTTAAATTCGTAGGCATTTCATCAAATTCTTTCGAATGCCCTTTTAATTTTTCTAAACTCATTTCAAACGTACTCAATTCAATGATTTTTAAAAATATTTTTGAATTGTTTTCGATTCACTTAATTGCTTTTTAAATTCATCTTGATTTTTTAAAATGAATTTCATCGAATTCTTCTCATTTCCCTTAAATTTGGCTAAATTCACACAAATTTTACTGAAATCAATGGCATTTTTCGATTTTTAACATTATTTTCAATTCATTTGAATTCTTTCAAATTGGCGTGCAGTCATTAATCACTTTTTTGGTTGTAAATTAGTATGGGTTTCAAGATTTGAAGAGATTTGAAATTATTTTTTGGAATTAACCCTGAATTATTATTAATTTACCCAGAATTCTTTTAAATTCTTTGGGATTCTCTTGAAATTTTTTTAATTTACTTGAATTCTACTAAATTAACTCAATTCAACTTAATTCAATAGATTTTCTTAGCATTTTTAACAGTTTTTATTTAATTGATCCTCAAGTATTTTTACCTCGCCTAGAATTCTTAGACATTGCGTCAAATTCTTTGAAATTCCCTCGAATTTTCCTAAGCTTATTTCAAAGTTACTGAATTCAATGAAGTTTTTTCATATTTTCAAATTGTTTTCAATTCATTTGAATTTTTTTTAATTCACATTGAATTTTTATGAATTTCATTGAATTCTACGCATTTACCTTAAATTCCCCTAATTTGTTTGCCAATCGATTAGAATTCTTTTGAATTTAACTTAAATTGCTTTGAAATCTTATGAATTTATCCTGAATTTTGTACCCTTCGAGCGTGAAAAAAATACCCTATGAGTGTGGCAAAAAGTACCCTTTGGTCCCTATATTTTATCCCATAGGGACTGTGAGGCCTGAATTTGTTAATAATTTTTCCTCTACTCTTTTTTTTAGATTAAATTTTTGAATTTTTTAAATCTTAAATTCAAGTTTCTTCTCATAACTGACAATCCTTTGAAATATTTTTCAGCTGGAGAAGCTGGAAGCAATTAGACTCGACACCCTGGCCCATTTGGAAGACTCAGACGACGGGGAACCCTATGAAATTCAAGAAAATATCTACATACCAGTTTCGGCTCCCCCTTCTAATAATCTGCCTCAAATATCATGTCAAATATCACAAACGAGATCAAATATAGAAGTCGCCAACTTCGCAAAACAGCTTCAAGCTCAAGCTCAGCCTCAAGCTCAACCTCAAGCTCAACCTCAAGCTCATCATCCAGAAGATATTCCCCAAAAAAGAAGAAAAGTCGTCGAAGAAGATTCAAGAGTTTCAGAAGTTGTGAGATCTCCAGACTCTTCACAAAATCGGGATGAAAACGAATTTGATGTTTTTGGAAAATACGTTGCCATACAGCTCCAACGTTTGCCTATTGAAAATGCTTTGGAACTCGAGGCTCAAATTCATCAGCTAATTACAGAGGCTCGTTTGAGGATAGTTAGAGCTTCGAACCAAAGAACTAATTCGAGTGAAAATTTGCCTATGAATTTTGTCGAAGATTTCACTACCAGGGAATATTTGGGACCTAAGTTTGAATAAGTTTAGTTCTGAAACGACGCCTCCATTCCATACCGCTCCATCCCTAAAGGGGGCGCGGAGCGGTAAACCGCCTAAACGAGGCGTGGAGCGGTAAACCGCCTAAACGAGGCGCGGAGCGGTATGGAATGGAGGCGTCGAAACAGGGAATATTTTTAATTATTGTAACAATCGATAGAGAGACCTATAACTGTGATTTAAAATAAATCGTAGACTACGCACCTAGTTTTGTATATTTAATTTGAAAATTAAAAATCTCATCCGATAAATAGTCTTATATTTCTGACAGATTCCCTGAAAATAGGTATAAACAAAATTAGAATCTTAATTTTGAATCTCCTTTTCAGTAATTTGACGAAATTGATCAAACTGCATTTGGAACAGAACGAAATTTCAGAATTTCGTGATTCCAATGTCTTTTGTGATCTTCCTAATCTCTTGGATCTTCATCTGGGGGACAATTCTTTGACTGCCTTGCACTTCAACCTCTCTTGCCTGCACAATCTGAGATTTTTGGACCTTCAACGAAACAAATTCACGAAAGTTTTGGAAAGGGATCTTCGAACTTTGGACACTTTTGCAAAACACAATCAATCTGTGATGGTGGATTTTACGTGGAATCCATTTGAATGTTCTTGCAGACTTAATCCTTTTATTAAATGGATGAACAGGACGAAGATCGTTGTGAGAAACAAGGAGCATTTGATGTGCATAGAAGGTGAATTTTAATTGATTTTTAATTTTTAAACAAAAAGACAAATTTATTTATTATTATTATTCTTATTTGACCGATTTCATGAGAAATCAGGCAGTCTGACCCTCCTGATTAGCGTGATTAATTTTATAATTTTTTTTTTTAGGAGTATATAAATATAATTTTCCGAAGATTCTTGAGAAAATTGAAAAAGATTTTTCAAAATCTTCAACCAAATACTTGAATTTTCAAAAAAGGATGAATTCTCAACGAAAAATGTAATAGTTTATATTTCAATCCAGAAAGATTTTTATTTTAAATCAAAAACCGTTTAATTCAACCAAAAAGGTTCATTTTTTACAAAAAAGTTTAATTATTTAACCCAGAAGTATGAATTTTCAACAAAAAATTTATTTTTAACAAAATAGTTGAATGTTCAATAAAATATATTAATTTTTGACCCAAAAAGACGAATTTTCTACTACAATGATAAATCTACAAAAAAATGACTTTCTAATAAAGTGGTTCAACTTTTAATCAAGTAATTGAATTTTCAACCAAAAAGATGAATTCTGAACGGAAAATTCAAGATTTCACCATTAGCCACAAAATATTTTAATTTTAACCCAAACATTTGCAATTTAAATTAAAAAAATGAAATTTATACCAAAAGAGATGAATTTTCAAACCAAAAAGACGAACTTTCAAAAAAATTGTAGAACTTGCAACAAAAAAGATTTTTTAGTTTGGAATAAAACAAATTTTAGGCAAATTATAATTTAAAGGAAAACATCATTTTTAATACAAAATAAAGATTTCCAATAACTATTAATTTTTTCATTTTTTTTGTTTATTTGCTTTAAGGTTATATAAAAATAATTTTGATAGGTTCACAGTTTGGCTATTTTTCAACGAATAGGCTCAATTATTTTTGGTATGATATAATAATTTGTAAATTCAGAAGAACTATTGATTATTAAAACAATTTTCATAAATAAATTCAGAGTTTGGTTATTTTTCAACAAATAGGCTCAAATTTTTTTACGAAATTAACTAAAAATGTCTTAAGAATAACTCGTCAGTAACTAAGAATATTTTTTGATAACTCTTTGCTTACGATACTTTGCAAATTTACAAGAATTAATAAATATTCAAACGAATTTCATAAAGAAATTCAGAGTTTGGTTATTTTTCAACGAATAGGCTCAATTTTTTTTACGGATTCAACTAAGAATGTACTTTTGATAACTCTTTTCTACGATACTTTGCAAATTTACAAAAATTATTAATGATTCGCACAATTTCCATTAACAAATTCAGACTTCGGCTATTTTTCAAAGATTAAGCTCAATTTTTATACGGAATCAACTAAGAATGTCATTTCGATAACTATTTTCTACGATGCTTTGCAAATTTACAATATTCATACGCAAATTCAAAGTTTGGCTATTTTTCAACTAAGACGTTCAGTTTTTGTTTACGGATTTTAATTTTAACCGAAACATTTGCAATTTAAATTAAAAAATGAAATTTATACCAAAAGAGATGAATTTTCAAACCAAAAAGACGAACTTTCAAAAAAATTGTAGAATTTGCAACAAAACAAGATTTTTTAGTCTGGAATAAAACAAATTTTAGGCAAATTATAATTTAAAGGAAAACATAATTTTTAATACAAAATAAAGATTTCCAATAACTACTATTAATTTTTTTATTTGCTTTAAGGTCATATAAAAATAATTTTCCTAGGTTACTCGAGAAAATTCAACACGATTTTTGAAGATTTCAGACACGTCAAACAAGTATCTACATTATTTCTAAGAAATTTTTTTCTATTTTACAAGATTTTTCCAAATTTTAGGAAATATTTAAGTAGATATTTAAGACTTTTTGACCCATGGAAAAAGTTAAAAAATATTTTATAAATGTTTGGAAATCTTTTATAGTTTTAAAGTATTTTTAATATCTTCAAAATTGAAAAAAAATCTTAAATATCTTTTCATTTAAACTGACTTTAATTGTTCTCGAAATTGTTGTAGAATCTTTCGGATTCATTTTTGACAATTTTAAAATCTTTTATAATGTTTTAAAATATTTTTAAATATTATCTTAGAATTAGTTTAAAAAAATAAAGAATCTCTTCAAATATTCTCAGGAATCTTAATAAACAAATTTATTAACCTGAAACCTTTCAAAATCTTTACAAAATTTCAAAACTTTATTCCGAAATTTTCAAAAACCTACATTTGGTTTTCAGTTTAAAAAATTTTTTGTATTATTTTCAAAATTTTCTTAGAACTTCTGAATATCTTTAAAAATGATTCAAATTTTGCCTAAAATTTTGAAAAAGTTCTGCACAATTAAAAAAATTACCTCTCAAATCTTCAAGATTCTTTTTTGATTATTTTGATAATCTTTTGGCATTTTTTTGAAATATTTTTAAATATTCTCTTAAAATAAACATTGTAAAATAAAAAATCATTAAAAATTTTCCGAGAAATCTTAAGAAAATTTTTTATTCCTTTGAAACCATTCAGAATTCTTAAAAAGCTTCTAAATTTTTTGTTAAAAATCTTCAAAAATCTATATTTTGAAAATCTTGAACCAAATATTTGAATTTTCAAAGAATGAATTCTCAACGAAAACTTTAATAGTTGATATTTCAATCGAAAAAGGTTTTTATTTTAAATCAAAAACCGTGTTATTCAACCAAAAGAGGTTCATTTTCAACCAAAAAAGATGAAATATTTTCCAGAAGAGACAAGTTTTCTACAAAACAGTTTAATTCTTTAACCCGAAAATATAAATTTTTGACAGAAAATTTAATTTTCAACCAAATAGTTGAATTTTCAACCAAATACATGAATTTTCTACCCAAAAAGACAAATTTTTTACTAAAATGATAAACCTACAACCAAAAAGATGAATTCACAAGAATTAATGTAATAGTTGATATTTTAATCCAAAAATATTTTAATTGTAAATAAAAAAAAAAGTTGAATTCATTCAAAAAACGAATTTTCAGGAAAATTTATGAATTTTGAACTAAAATTATGAATTTTCTACCAAACAAGTGAATTTGCAAGAAAGTAGTTTAACTTTCATCCAATTAGATGAATTTTAAAATGAAGAGACGAATTTTAAACTAAAAAAGATTTTCTAGTCAAGAAAGAAAGAAAAATGTAGGCAAATTACAATTTGAAGAGAAAAATAATTTTTAATACAAAATACAAATTTTAAACAACTATTTATTTTTCAAATTTATTTGTTTTTTTTGCTTTAAGGTCATATAAATATAATTCGCATAGGTTTCTCAAGAAAATTCAAAAAGATTATTGAAGATTTAAGATATTTCGAAAAAGTATCTAGAAAATTTCTAAGATTTTTTTTTATTTTGTAGGATTTAAACAAATTTTAGCAAAAATTTATGAAAGTTTAAAAGATATTTAGGACTTTTTGAAGTTGGGAAAACATTTAGAAATATTTGATAAATTTTCGGAAATCATTCAAAGTTTTAAAATATTTTTAATTTCTTCAAATCTTCTTGAATTCCTAAATATCTTTTAAACTATCTCGAATTATTCCTTAAATTGTCTTGAAATCTTCCGAATTCGTTTCTGACAATTTTGGAAATCTTTTGTAATATTTTTAAATCTTTTTAAATCTTCTCTTAAAATTAATTTGAAAAATTAAGAATTACTTCAAGTATTCCCACAAATTTTAAGCATTTTTTTTTAAATCATCTAAATATTTTTTTAAATTTTGAAAAAATTCTACAAAATTAAAAAAATTAAATTTATATCTTCCTATTCTTTCAAAAATCTTAAAAAGCTTCTACATTTTTTCTAAAATTTTGTAATGTTTCAAAATTGAAACATTTTGCTTCAAAATCTTCTAGATTCTTTTCCGAAATTTTAGGAAATTACTTGAAATATTTTTAAATCTTTTTAAATATTTTCATAAAATTAATTTTTTAAAATAAAAAATCAATTAAAAATTTCTCTGGTAGCTTAAGAAAAAAATTGTATTGTTTTAAAACCTTTTAAAACTTTTAAAAAACTTCAAAATTTTATTTCAAAATCTTAAAAAATCTATATTTTGTTTGAAATTTGTTGAAATCTGTTAAAATTTTAAATTATTTTTGAATCGTTTCAGAACTTTTAAAACTTTGAAATATCTTTTGAAATAATTCAAAGTTTCTCTAAAATTTTTTTCAATTCTTTAAAAATTAAAAAAGTTGTCATAAAATTTTACGGATTATTTTTCGCCATATTTTTAAATCTTTAAGCAAAATGTTAAGAACAGAATTATTTCCCAATATGAAAAATCACTTGCAATTAAAAAAAAAATTTTATCATTAAATAAAATTACCTATTTGGAAATCTTTATTTTTATTTGATAAAAAATTTTGTTAATTTTTTATTTAACAACAAAATCGAACTCCTTTTCTCAATTTTTCAGAAGTACATACCTGGTTATTTTTCAACGAATAGGCTCAATTTTGTTCAATTTTTTGTTGTTGCTATTTTCAACGAATAGGCTCAAATTTTTGTACGAAATCAACTAAAAATGTCTTTAGAATAACTCATCACTATGATAATTTGTAAAATTACAAGAATTATTATTCATACAAACAATTTTCATAAACAAATTCAGAGTTTGACTATTTTCCAACGAATAGGCTCAAAATTTTTTACGAAATCAACTAAGCATGTTTTTTTGATAACTCTTTGCTTACAATACTTTGCAAATTTACTAGCGTTAATAAATATTTAAACGAATTTCATAATCAAACTCAGAGTTTGGTTATTTTTCAACGAATAGGCTCAAGTTTTTTTGCGGATTCAACTAAGAATGTACTTTTGATAACTCTTTTCTACGATAATTTGCAAATTTACCAAAATTATTAATGATTCACACAATTTCCATAAAAAAATTCAGACTTTGGCTATTTTTCAACGAATAAGCTCAATTTTTTACAGAATCAACTACGAATGTCCTTTTGATAACTATTTGCTACGATACTTTGCAAATTTACAAGAATTATTGATGATTTAAACAATTTCCATAAACAAATTCAGAGTTTGGCTATTTTTCAACGAATAAGCTCAATTTTTTTTTACGAAATCAACTAAAAATGTCTTAAGAATAACTCATCACTATGATAATTTGTAAAATTACAAGAATTATTAATTATACAAACAATTTTCATAAACAAATTCAGAGTTCGACTATTTTTGAACGAATAGGCTCAAATCTTCTTACGAAATCAACTAAGAATGTTTTTTTGATAACTCTTTGCTTACAATACTTTGCAAATTTACTAGAGTTAATAAATATTTAAACGAATTTCATAATCAAACTCAGAGTTTGGTTATTTTTCAATGAATAGGCTCAAGTTTTTTTGCGGATTCAACTAAGAATGTACTTTTGATAACTCTTTTCTACGATAATTTGCAAATTTACAAAAATTATTAATGATTCACACAATTTCCATTAAAAAATTCAGACTTTGGCTATTTTTCAACGAATAAGCTCAATTTTTTACGGAATCAACTAAGAATGTCCTTTTGATAACTATTTTCTACGATTCTTTGCAAATTTACAAGAATTATTGATGATTTAAACAATTTCCATAAACAAATTCAGAGTTTGGCTATTTTTCAACGAATAGGATCAATTTTTTCACGAAATTAACGAAGAATGTCTTTGTGATGAGTTTTTGCTATTACACTTTCCAAATTGAAAAAAATTATTGATGAGTTAAACAATATTCATAAACAAATTCAAAGTTTGGCTATTTATCAATTAATACGTTCAGTTTTTGTTTACGGAATCGACTAATAATGTCTTCTGAATGGCTCTTTGCTATGGAACTTTCCAAATCGACAACAATTATTAATTATTTAAACAATTTTCATAAACAACAAAAGTATAATAGCAAAGAGTAATCGGAAAGACATTCTTAGTCTATTCCGGAAACAAAAATTGAGTCTATTCATTGAAAAATAGTCAAACTCTGAATTTTTTTATGACTGTTGTTTAAATAATTAAAAATTCTTGTCAATTTGAAAAGTGTCATTGCGAAGATTCTTCGCAAAGGCATTCATAGTTGATTCGCAAACAAAAATTAAGCGAAGTCGTTGAAAAATAGCCAAACTGTGAATTTGTTTATAAAAATTGTTTTAAGAATGGCAAAATAGCATTTTTTTTCAATCAATCGTAATAAAACATTAATTTTTTTGACATTTTATACTAATACTCTGGATTCCAATGAGCTAAGCAGTAACAATCCCAAAAAACTTTTCTTCATTAATTTTTTTATAACGTAATCAAATTATTTTTTAAATACGAGTAATTCTCATCCACTGGAAATTATTTATAGATAGTTTTAGTACAAATATAAGACCTTCCCTGATAAATGTAAAAATGCAAATTTGTTATCAAAAATCCAAACAAACAAATCTTTTGAAAATTTAAAAAGCTTTTTAAAAAAAAAAAACCTTAAAATTGATTTGAACTTTTTTTTAAAATTAAAGGTAATAAAATTCTGCATAAATCTGTTATGGGTAATTTCGAAAAAAGTTGTCTATTTTTTAAAATTTAATAACAAAGATGAAAAAAATGTTTTGTTTACAAGAGTACCGGGTTTTAAGAAATACTTGGATTCAATACGAAATTCCAAGATTCAATGAAGCAACTATTCAGAAAAGTTTTCTAATAGTTTATCAATTGTTTAAAAATTTATTGAATACGTTATACATACACAAATAAGTGAATTAAAATGGATTCATGGGGATTGGCAGTGATTCGTTAGTTTATTCGCATAAAATTTGAACAATTTATAGATAAAAACTGTTTTTTAATTGAATTCATGAAAGATAATAAATAATTTGTTGTTTTTAATATTGGATGTTAATTTTATTTTATAAACAGATTTTATAAACAATTATTTACAGCAGGTATTTATGATAGAATAAATCAAGTTTTTTCTGCTGAATCGACCAAAAATTAGACGAAAATTTCACTTATCAGATTTATTCATCCAATAACAATCGATGATTGTTTAAATAAATATAATTAACAAGTGCACTGTCTGGCTATTTTTAGAGGTAAAAAGTTGGTCTTTTTCAACGCAATAAAGTGTGAATAACTAATTTATTGACCTTTAGGGAGCTACTTGACAATAAACAATTGTCATTGTTAACAATAATTGTTTAAATAAAGTTTTGTCATCTTGGGCATTTTTTAAGAAAAAAAATTGCTTTTTCTTAAGGTATTGCAGCCTGTTATTTAGTAATGGCTCTATGATATTGATAGATAACAATTGATCATTGTTTAAACAAACGTAATTAACCAATTTTAAAACTTTTTTTCATAAAACTGGATAACGATCCACTATTGTTATTGTCATTAATAATTTTATGGACAAAACATGTTTGTGTTTGTCGGTGATTAACGGTTACGTTAAGTTTAAGTATTCACAAGAACAGTTAAATTTTTTTGTTTACAAATGTATGAGAGTTAATTAAGTTTGTTTAAGCAATTATCAATTGTTATCGATCGATAGCACAGATCTATTATTAGATAGCAGGCTGCTAATACCTTAAATAAACGATTTTTTTTTCTTAAAAAATGCTTAAGGTGATGAAAATTTGTTTAAATTAAGCAATTATTGTTAACAGTGAAAATTGTTTATTGTCATGTAAACTCCCTAAAGGTCTAGAAATTAGTTATTTACACTTCATTACATTAAAAAAAATTCTTACCTCTAAAAATTCCTGGGCAGTGCATTTGTTAATTAAATTTCTTTAAACAATCAACAATTGTTATTAGATGACTAAATCTGATAATTAAGTGTCATTTTCGTATAATTTTTGGCCGATTCAGTAGAAAAACTTGATTGATTTCATCATAAATACCTGCTGTGGATAAAAATATTTAAAAAATTGTTTTTCTTTTTTGTTATTAAATAATGTTTTTTAATCGGCCATTACAGATTTATGCGTAATCTTATTAGCTTTAATTTTTTTTTAACGTTCAGATCGGTGGCACAGTGGGAAAAAATTACTATTTTGGTTCAAAATAACGCAAAGCAGCATTTAGAATTAGTTAATAAATTTTACGATTTTTTAAAGCAAATTTAATAAACAAATGCATTATTGAGGCATTTGTTGATGGACAAATTCGTTTTTTTTCGATCGCAGTCTTTTTAGTTGGGAACTTTATGATGATTTCATCAACATTTATAATTAGTCGATAAATTTTATGATTTCTTAAAGCAAATATCTGGAAGATTTAAGGGCTTTAAGATAATGATTTTTTTTTAAGATTCCAGGGAAATTTTAAATCTTTTTTATTCAAATTATTTTAAAGAAAATATTCAACAAGATTTCAAATGATTTCCTGAAGTCACGGAAAAGAATGTAGAAGATTTCAAAGCAAATTTTTTCAGTTTTGCACCATTACAAAACTTAAGAAAAAATTCGAATAATTTTAAGAGATATTTAGAAGTTTTGAAAGGATACAGAAATAAGTTTATTTGAAACAAAATGTTTATTTTTGAAGATTTCAAACAAAAATTTAGAAGCTTTTTAAAAATTTTGAAAGATTTCAAGAGAATTAAACAAATTTTCTTAAAATTTCTAGGAAAATGTTTAATGATTTTTTATTTTACAACATTTATTTTAAGATAATATTTAAAAAAAAATTTTAACATTCAAAAAGATTTCCAAAATTATCAAAAAAGCATCTTGAAGATTTGAAGGCAATTTTTTAATTTTGCAAAATTTGTTCAAAATTTTAGGAAAAATTCGAATAATTTTAAAAGATAATTAGAAGTTTGTAAAAAATTTCAAAAATAATAAAAAATTTCAAAAATGTTTATGAATTTTTTGAATTTTCAAGGGATAAAAAATATTTCAAAACATTGAAAGATTTCCGAACATTTACAAATCATTCTTACATTTTTATTCAAGCGTCAAAAAATCTTATATATCTTTTAAAGTAATCAAAAATTTCCAAAAATTTTGTAAAATCCTATAAAATAAAAAATCATAGGAATTTTCTCGATACTTTTTAAACATATCTGAAATCTTCAAAGATCTTTTTGAATTTTCTCTAGAAGCCTAGTAAAATTATATTTATATAACTTTAAAAGAAATAAACAAAGACCATTAAAAAATAGTCATTCCAAATTTTTGTTTTGAAAATTATTCTTTCCTTCAAATTATAATTTGCCTACCTTTTTTTTATTCTGGACTGGAAAATATTGTTTGCTTGCAAATTCAAAATTTTTTTTTGAAAATTCGTCTTTTTGGTTTAAAAATTGATCTGTTTTGGTAGAAATTTTATCTTTTTTAAATTAAAATCGCAAACGTTTGGTTTAAAATTTAAATCTTTGTTGGCTAATGATTCAACTATTTTGTTCAAAATACGTCTCTGGATGAATTCAAATACATTTTTTGATTAAAAATTAAAAATATTTTTCAGTTTAATTATTTAATATTATATTTTTGGTTGAAAATTCAACTACTTTGTTAAAAGTTAAACAACTTCGTTAAAAATTCACTTGCTTGGTTGAAGATTCATCGTTTCAGTTCAAAATTAATTTCTTTGACCAGAAATTAATCTTCTTAGTTGAAAATTTTTTGAAAATTCGTATTTTTATGATTCGAACTATTTTTGACTTAACATTAAATTGTTTTTAGTTTGAAATATGAACTATTACATTTCTGGTTAAAAATTCAAGTTTTTTGGATGAAAATTCAACTACTTGGTTAAAAGTTGAACTACTTTGTTAAAAAGTCATTTTTTGGTCGAACATTCATTATTTTAATTGAAAATTCGTCTTTTTTGAAGAAAATTAATCTTCCTGGTAACAAAATCATGTATTTAGTTACAAATTCAACCATTTGCTTAAAAATGGATTTCTTTGAAGGATATTTGAAAATGTCAGATAATTAAAATCAAAATATCAACAGAAAAGTCGAATCCTCCACCGAAAAAGATTAATTTTCAACCAGTTGTATTTTTAACCAAAAAAAAATTAAATATTCTTCAAAAGAGACGAATTATTAAAAAAAGAGTTAAATTTTTTAACCCGAAAATATGAATTAATGCATTATTCTGTATTTTGTCGACGGAAAAATTATTTTTTTTCTATGTCAGTCCTTTTAATTAGGAACTTTATAATAATTTGAGAAACTTTCATAATTATTTGATAAATTTTATTATTTTCAAGGAACAATTTCAATAAACAAATGCATTATTCTGTCATTTGTCGACAGAATTTTTTTCTTTACTGCCATTCTCTTTAATTTGGAATTTTATGATAATTTGAGCAACATTCGTAATTAGTTGATAAATTTTCTGTTTTTTATAATAAATTTAATAAACAAATGCACTATTCGGGCATTGGTCGACATACATACAATTTATTAAATAATCATGAATGTTCCTGAAATTATCATGGAGATCCCATTTAAAAAGACTGACATTGAAAAAAAATGCGTCAACAAATGCGCGAATAATGTATTTAAAAGGAAAATAAATTTCTTTGAAAAAATCATACAATTTATCAAATAATTATTAATTTTTCTGAAATTATGAAGTTTCCAATTAAAAGGACTGACATTGAAAATAAGGAATTTTTCCGTTGAAAATACCTGAATAATTCATTTATTATAATAATATAATTTTATTATATTTTTACAATAATTTTTATCATGAAAATGCATTTATAAATTCTGTTGAAATTATCATGAAATTCCCAGTTAAAAGTACTGAAATCGAACAAAAATTTATCCGCTGACAAATGACTGAATAATGCATTTGTTTATTAAATTTGTTTACAATATTAACCAAAATAATCTATGGAGAAATTTTTTCGAAAATAATATTTTTTCCATTCAAATTTCTTGCAATATAACTAAAAAAATATTTAAAAATATAGAAACACACTTTCAACAAATAATTTTTGTATAAAATTTCTGTTTTGTCTATTATAACATGGTAAAAAATCTTTAACTAATGCTACTTTATGAAACGTAGGCGATTCTAACAATATTCCTTTTATTGATGAGCTCCCCGAACGTCAAATAGAAAAAATGGCAATTTTTTTGGTCATATTTGCTTATTTATAAAAAAATTGAAAAACTAAATCCAAAATCGGGCTTGACAGCTCTTTGAAAAATTTCATCAGCTTTTTTTTTAAAATTTGTTACGTCCAAATCGGTCCAAAAAAGTCATTTTTTCCCCCACTGTGCATAAAAATATTCAAAAAATGGTTTTTCTTTTTTGTTATTAAATAATGTTTTTTAATCGGCCATTACAGATTTATTTATTTATTCATTTATTTATTTGTTTATTTATTTATTCATTCATTTATTCATTCATTCATTTATTTATTTATTCATTCATTTATTCATTCATTCATTTATTCATTCATTCATTTATTCATTCATTTATTTATTTATTCATTTATTGATTCATTTATTTATTTTTTATTTATTTATTTTTTTATTTTTTAAATAATAAAATCATCCGATTTCTTAAGAAATCTAATTTGTTACATAAAATGTTAATTTAAAATTTTTATTTTTCAGGTGATAAAAAAGTGGGTTTTCACGAGACAAAAGACTGTCCCCAAGTTGTTAGACATTCAGGAACAACTGTTCTTCTTTGTTTGCTTTCTCTCCTACTGATTTCGCTCATCTGTGGATTTATTTACCTACAACGAGCAGAATTAAAAAAGAAATTACATTCGGTAAATAAAAGAGTGCGCTACACATCAATAGCAACTGGAGAAAATCGGGAAATAGATGTCTAGAAAAAGTACTCAATTGAGTTTCCAACTGGAAATAAAAATAATCAGTTGAAAAATGAATCTCAGAAAAATTGAAATTTAGCCTTTAAAACACAGATTTTACTAGCTTTGCTTTCAATTTTTAAGAAATAATAATCGCTTTGAATGAAGCTTCCGATTAACAGACTGAAAAATTGTCACTAGATTTAATTTATGATGATACCTATTTTACGATATTACTTCCGTCTCAGAGAAATAGTAGATAATATATTCATCAGGGTAAACTGAAAATAAATTTTTTTTGAAAATCGAAAATGGTTCCGTTGATGAAGTTTCGATTTAAAAAAAAAGAATTTTGAACAATATACATGGACTTTCAACCAAATAGTTGAATTTTCAACTAAGAAAGATGAATTTTCAACGAAAAATGGAAGAGTTAAATTCTCAGTTCAAAAAATTAATTTTCGACTAATAAAAAACGAATTTTCAACAAAATAGTTTAATTTTTACTAAATAAATTAATCTTGAACTAAAATGATGAATCTCCGACCAAAAGATAACTTTTTAATCAAGTAGATGAATTTGCAATCAAAAAGGTGAATTTTCAAGCCAGAAAATTAATTTTCTACCAAAACAGATACATTTTTAATAAAATACATGATATTCCAACCAAACAGCTGAATTTTAAACTGAAAAAGATCAAATTTTCAATGAAAAATATCAATTTTTGACCAAAAATGAAATAGGTAAATTATCAGTTACAAAAATTAATTTTCAACCAAAAAAGACGAATTTTCAGCAAAATACATGCATTTTCAACCAGAAAGTGGAATTTTAAACTCAATAGTTGAATTTTCCACAAAAAAAATCCATTTTTAAACATGAATGCAATAGTTAAATTTTCAGTTAAAAAACATTTATTCTCAACTAAATAAGCGAATTTTTAACGAAAAAGTTGAATTTTCTACCAAAGCAAAGAATTTTTAACGAAGAAGATTAATTTTAAATAATATATGAATTTTCGAACAAATCGATGAATTTTCAACTAAAAAATAAAAAATTCCAATTAAAAATGTCAATTTTCCACCAAAAATGAAATAGTTAAATTTTCAGTTAAAAAAATTAATTTTCAACCAAAAAAGACGAATTTTCAGCAAAATACATACATTTTCAACCAGAAAGTTGAATTTTAAACCAAATAGTTGAATTTCAAACCAAATAGTTAAATTTTCCACAAAAAAAAGATCCATTTTTAAACACGAATGCAATAGTTAAATTTTCAGTTAAAAAACATTTATTCTCAACTAAAAAAGCGAATTTTTAACGAAAAAGTTGAATTTTCTAACAAAGCAAAGAATTTTTAACGAAGAAGATTAATTTTCTACAAAAAAAAAAAAGAATTTTTAACAAAATACATGATTTTTCGAACAAATCGATGAATTTTCAACTAAAAAATAAAAAATTTCAATTAAAAATATCTATTTTCCACCAAAAATGAAATAGTTAAATTTTCAGTTACAAAAGTTAAGTTTCAACCAAAAAAGACGAATTTTCAACAAAATACGTGAATTTCCAACCAAATAATTGAATTTTCAACTAAAAAAGATACATTTTTATCCATAAATACAATAGTTAAATTTTCAGTTGAAAAAATTATTTCTCAACCAAAAAAACGAATTTTTAAAGAATCAGTTGAATTTTCAACTAAGACGATAAATTTTCTGCAAAAAAAAAGAATTTTTAACAAAGTACATGAATTTTCGAACAAACCGATGAATTTTCAACTAAAAAATAAAAAATTTCAATTAAAAATATCAATTTTCTACCAAAAATGGAATAGTTAAATTTTCAGTTAAAAAAATTAATTTTCAACGAAAAAAGACGAATTTTCAACAAAATACATGAACTTCGTACCAAATAGTTGAATTCTCAACTCAAAAATATACATTTTTATCCATAAATAAAAATTAAATTAAAGTTAAATTTTCAGTTAAAAAAATTATTTCTCAACAACAAAAAAAACGAATTTTTAAAGAATCAGTTGAATTTTCAACTAAGACGATTAATTTTCTACAAAAAAAAAAGAATTTTTAACAAAATATATGAATTTCCAACCAAATTGTTGAATTTTCAACCAAATAGTTGAATTTTCAACTAAAAAGGTCCATTTTTTAACATGAATGTAATAGTTATATTTTTAGTTAAAAAAATTTATTTCCAACCAAATAAAACAACAAATTTTCAAGGAAATTGTTAAATTTTCAATCAGAGGAAAGACTTTTCAACTGAGAAGATTAATTTTCTACCAAAAAATATAATGTTTTACAAAATACATGAATTTTCAACCAAATAGTTCAATTTTCAACAACAAAAATTAATTTTCAATGAAAAATATCAATTTTTTCACCAAAAATGAAAAAGTTACTTTCCAGTTAAAAAAAATATTGACCAAAAAAGATGAAATTTCATAAAGAGTTGAATTTTTATCAAAAAAGGTCCTGCGGTGTCGGAATGAGGTCAACCAATTTTTATTTTTAGAATTTAAAAAAAATTCCAAATGGGTAAAAAAATTCTGAAATTCCCGAATAATAAAATTACCGAACAGTTTATAATGTTGCCGAATTTGAAAATTACCGAATAATAAAATTCCCGACAAAAAATTCCCGAATTTAAACAATTAAAAAAAATTCTGTTCTAATCAATATTATTTATTTAAAAAACAATAATGAAATATTTTGATCAAAGAATATTTTTTTAATGGTCAGTGTATTTTTTTAAATTATTGTTAGTTTAAATTTAAAAGAAAAGTTTTTCTTGGATGAAAATATTTCATTATTGCATTTTTATTTAATGGGTCATATTTTTAAGAAACAATTTTTTTAATTGTTTCAATCCGGGAGTTTTCTAGTGTGGACAATTGAATTTTATTATTCAGGAATTTTAAAATTCGGTAATATTATAAACAATTCGGGGATTTTGTTATTTGGGAATTTTCCATTTCGGGATTTTTATATTTCGGCAATAAAAAATTCGTAAACAAATTCTGGCTTGCTTGTTTATTGCACTAAAGACATGTCATACATAAAACTAAAAAACAAAATTGTTTGAATCTTAAAAAATGAAATTTTTGCCCATTTTCAAAAAAATTGAACATAAAAAATTATATTTGAACAATTTTTGTATTATCATCTAAAACCAAAAACTGAGCATAAAAAATTGCCATAATTTTCGTACCCATAGGGACATTTTTTTTTAATTTTCAAAATTAAAAATGCTTGATCTCATGGCAGCACTACAGGACCATTTTGGATTGTAAAAATTCATTAGAGATTTTTATTAGTGATGAAATGTAACAACTTTTCAACACTATCCATTTTCGATTTAAAAAAAAAAATTATTTTCGGCCCACCCTAATATTCACTGCCGTTTAGACTTAATAAACTAAAAATTGTTGTAAAATATTCAAAGCAGCTATAACTTCTTATTTATAATATAAAGTCCGCTGAGAAACTAATTTTAAATAAAAATAAGAGTCATATTTAATAAATAGATAGAATTAATTTTTTATATGTATATTAGAAAAAGTTCTAAAAGAATCTGCGATTTTTATATTATATTAAATCATAGGAAATTTAAATAAAGAATGTTTAAAATATGATTTTTATTTTCGCTGTAGTTTTTACCTGGTTTATTGAATCGATAACACTTTTGATATCAAAATTGTATAATCAAATAGTAATGAATTTAACTACGAAATTTTTTCAATTTCAGGAATTTCGCAGTTGAATTTTAATGCCTAATTTCCTAATTTTTAATTAACTTAATTAACTTAAATTAATTAACTTTATTTTTTAAATTATGAAAATGAATGCTCTGTTAAAATTGACATTGAGTAAGTTTTTTCAAATTAATGAATAGTGCTTAATACCTTCAACAAAAAAATTAGTGAAAAACGAAAAGCAATCCTGAGACCAAGTTTTCCTTTTTCTTTCCTTATCATTTCTTATCATATTGTTGATATATTTTCTAAAAGATAAGATACACACTTGTCGCCGGAAACATTCGCGACGTGCTCAAAGTCTCGAATGCCTCCATGATATTTTCTTATATGTTTTTGTTGAATTGAAAAAAAATTTTGGAAAAAAAAATCGAAAATGTCGATTTTTAGGCGTCTTCGTCTGGACGAAGTGATCACTTCGTTACCAGAATTGGGCCCAACAATGCCAGAAGGTGGATATTCATGGATTGTGCTTTTTGGGATTTTGATTGTACAGGTAAGAAAGAGGGACATCAATTTTATCTTCTGATTAATTTTCCTTTTTTAAAAGAATATTTTTTTTCGCTTTTTATATTGTATTTGTATTTAGAAATAAATGTTACAGTGTTGGGTAAGTTACTTTTGTTTTAGTAACTAGTTACAGTTACGTTACTTAGCGAAAAAAAGTAACTAGATAAAGTAACTTCAAGTTACCTAAAAAGTTACTTTTTCACTTTCTTAATTTTATAATTTAAAAATCAAAATAAAAGATAATAATTCATCAAAACTTATTTGAAAAGAATGAGGTATTGGGCAAAGTAAATAAAAAACACAATATATTTCGGCACATTTGTATTCAAAATAGAACTGACAAAAATTTAAGATTTATTAATGTAAAATTTTATTATTATATTTTCAGTTAAAATAATTAATTTTCAGTTGAAATAATGAATTTTCAACCACGAAAAAGGGAATTTTCAAGAATATAGTTAAATTTTCAAACAAACGGATGAATCTTTGATAAAAAAATGAATTCTCAACAAAAAGTGCAGTAGTTGATATTTCCAACAAAAAATATTTTATTTTTTAATAAGAAACTGTTAAAAAAAATAAAAATTTTCAACAAATGAGTTGAAATTTCAACCAAAAAAAATTTTTCAATCAATAAAGAAAATAATTTCATACAAAATGTTGAGTTCTTAATCATAAAGACGACTTTTTGAAAAAAGCTTGAATTTAAAACCCACAAATATGCATTTTTTTTTTAAATAATTACATTTTCGACTAAAAATGTTTAGCAAAAATTAAATAGCTGTATTTGTAGTAAAAAGAAATTCGTAATAAAAAAAAATAATGTATTTTCAAGAAAATTTGTTAAATTTTTAATGAAAGAAATTAACTTTTAACTAAAATTATGCATCATTAATTAAAACAATAAAATTTTAACGAAATAGTTAAATTTTCAACCCACAATATGATTTTTCTAAAAAAAACAACAAATTTTCAACAAAATAGATAAATTTTCAACTAAAAAATATCAATTTGCAACAAAAAATATAATAGTTTATTTTAAGTTACAGAAATAAGTTCTTTATCAAATTAAATCAATTTTCAACTCTATAGTTAAATTTTCAACTAAACAGATGAATTTTCAATCAGAAAGATTGAATGTCTATAAAAAAAATTCGGCGAAAAATGGAATAGTCACATTTTTAGTTAAAAAAATTAATATTCCAACAAAAATTAATTTTCAACCAAAGAA
>CAKNYM010050684.1:16521-29212 GCA_932195095.1 Andricus curvator
CTTGCAAGATCATAATTAGCTGCGTTAATTAAAACGAAATAAATCCCAAAATGAATCGTAAACTATCGTTCATGGTTCCTTTCGGGTGGGCATTTTTTTTATTTAGAGGCGCTCAGTTTTTTTTTAATGCCTCTAAATTAAAATATGTTGCCTATGCAGTTATCGAGCTTGCAAGAATCTCAATATCCGCATAATTAGCTGCGTTAATTAAAATTAAATAAATCCCAAAATGAATCGTAAACTATCGTTTTTTGATTTCTCGTCACTGATCGAGAATTTTTGAGTGATCGTTTATGGTTCCTTTCGGGCGGGGATTTTTTTATTTAGATGCGCTCAGTTTTTTTTCTAATGTCTCTGAATTAAAATATGTTTTCTATGAAATTATCGAACTTGCAAGAATCTCAATATCATAATTTGCTGCGTTAATTAAAAAGAAATAAATCCCAAAATAAATCGTAAATTATCGTTTTTTGATTTCTCGACCAAACCGTAACGTCGAGTCACTGATCGAGAATTTTTGAGCGATCGTTCATGGTTCCTTTCGGGCGGGGATTTTTTTTTATTTGAATGCGCTCAGTTTTTTTTCTAATGCCGCTAAATAAAAATATTTTTCCTATGAAATTATCGAATCTCAATATCAGCATAATTAGCTGCGTTAATTAAAACGAAGTAAATCCCAAAATGAATCGTAAACAATCGTTTTTTGATTTCTCGACCAAACCGTAACGTCGAGTCACCAGTCATGGATTTGTTAAGTTAGCGGATGAGTTAATATAATCGCGAGAATTCGTACTGTTGGTAGTTGCAGTAATAATAAAAAAAAAAGTAATTAAAATTATTAAAAGCAGGATAGCTGAAAGGTTAATGGAAATGTTCCCTTTATCATAAGTGTAGCTTGTACACATTATATTGTATAAAAATGAGACGATGAAGAGTTTCGCTCCTGTGTGCGATATTATTAAGTTATACCGACGTATATATAATTATTATAATTATATAAAATAATTATATATACACTATTCATATATAAATATTATATATAAAGATGAATATTAAAAATGAGTGCTTGGCGCGCCGTTGTTAGGTTTATCGCGCGGCATCACTAGTCAATTTAGAGGAAGAAATCGCTTTACAGATTTCTCGTGCCGACAGTTACCGACATTGATGGTTCTCGTCCATGCTGAAAGGGTTCGTGTCCGTGCTAAATAGTTGCCAGTTTTTTGGTTTACAAATTTTTAGCAGGGACACGAACCGATGGTCGGTGTATTTCGGTTAGAGGAATCTTGAATTGGAATTCTTCCTAGGAATTTACTATCGCCCCCCCCCCCCCACAAAAAAAATCATTGTCGCAGAATTTATCCAAAAATACCCTTCTCACTGATAAGAGAAACAGATGTGTTAAAAATGACTCTGATTTGGAAAATTAGAAACAATAGTTTCTTCAGTTTGCTAGTAAGAGTTCCATTGTGCGTCTCTTTTTTTCTGTAATGTCGAAAGTTGTTTTGTATCGTTTACGCTATATGTACATGTACGTTTGTAAGACATTATTGATTTATATTATTGAACAATATATATATAATATCTCTTACTAAAGGCTTTTTGCGTTTTTTTGTTGATTTTTTTATTTTTATTTTTTTTTTTAGATTTAGGATTG
Source organism: Andricus curvator (assembly GCA_932195095.1). Classification (NCBI taxonomy): domain Eukaryota; kingdom Metazoa; phylum Arthropoda; class Insecta; order Hymenoptera; family Cynipidae; genus Andricus; species Andricus curvator. Next base: position 18,176 of record CAKNYM010050684.1, read on the forward strand.
TAAGTTTTAAGGAATAATAAATGAATGGAGTGGTTAGAGATTTTTAAGATTTTGGAATTAGTTTATTTTTGATTTTAAGGTAGTTTTAGATCGGAAGTTTAGAATTTTATTGTAAACTTAGGGAGATCTGAAAATTAAATTTTGAGTTAGAAATTTTAAGTTTTTTTTCAATTTTGTCAGAATTTTCATCAAAATAGATGAATAAAAAAAAGGTTAATTTGTATTAAAAAAAAAAAAAAAAATTCAACAAAATAGTTACATTTTCAGTGAAAGAAATTAATTAATTTCTAAAATTATGCATCTTTAACAAAAAAATGCATTTTTTACAAAGTAGTTCAATATTCAACCAAAAAAGATGAATTCTCAACGAAAAATGTAATAGTTGGTATTTCAACAAGAAAATATTTTAAGTTTATATCCAAAACACTTGAATTCAACAAAAAATATTTAAAAAAAATTAAGTTTGAACAAAAAAGTTAAGTTTCTACAAAAATAATTGAATTTTCGACTTAAAGAGACAAATTTTCTATAGAAAAGTTGAATTTTCTACAAAAAATTGTGAACCCAAAAAGACAAAGTTGAAAATTTATCGTTTTAAATGAAAATTTAATTTATTTGTTGGAAAATTCATTTATTTTGCTGAATTCAACTTTTTTTTTTATTTAAACTTAAAACACAAATATGAATTTTCATTTTAAAAAATAAATTTTTATCCAACAGTTAAACTTCTTACCAAAATAATTGAACTGGCAACGCAAAAAGACAAAATTGAATTATTTAGTTCAGAATTCATGTAGTTTATTGAAAATTCATCTTTTTGAATGAAAATTTAACTTATTTGTTTGAAAATGTATTTATTTTGCTTAAAATTCGTCTTTTTTATAAAAAATTGATCTTCTATGTTGAAAATTTATCTTTTTTGTTGAATTAAACTTTTTTTCATTTAAGCTTAAAATATAAATATGTATTTTTATTTAAAAAAATGAATTTTTACCCAAACAGTTAAACTTCTTACCAAAATAATTGAATTTTGAACCCAAAAATACAAAATTGAATTATTTAGTTCAGAATTCATGTAGTTTATTGCAAATTCGTCTTATTTAATTGAAAATTCAGGTTTTTTAATGAAAATCTAACTTATTTGTTTGAAAATTTATTTATTTTGCTGAAAATTCGTCTTTTTTTTATAGAAAATTTATCTTTTTTGTTGAATTCCACTGTATTTTTATTTAAGCTCAAAATGTTTTTTATTGAAAATTTAATTATTTAAAAAAAAACCTTTTTTTGTTGTTGAAGATTCGTCTCTTTTGTTGAAAATTAAATTATTTTGTTTAAAATTCGTTTATTTTTTATTAACAAGTTTATTATTTGGTTGAAAAATTAAAACATTTGGTTAAAAAGTAATATTTTTTGGTTAAAAATTCGACATTTTGATTAAAAATAATTGTATTTTGTTGAAAATTCTTCTTTTTTTAATACAAAATTCATCTTTTTGGTCGAATTCAACTGTTTTTTTATTTACACTTAAAATATTTTTTGGTAAGTATCAAATATTACAATTTATTTTCATTGAGAATTCATATTTTTGGTTGAAAATTCCACTAATTGGTTGAAAATTTAATTAATTTCAAAAAATTTCTTTTTTTCTTGTTGAAGATTCGCCTCTTTCGTTGAAAATTTAATTATTTTGTTTAAAATTTAACTATTTCGTTGAAAAGTAATTTTGTTGAAAAATAAAAAATTTAGTTAAAAAATCATATTTTTTGGTTAAAATATCCACGTTTTGATTAAAAATAATTGTATTTGGTTGAAAATTCATATTTTTGTTTGAAATTTCAACTAATTGGTTGAAAATTTAATTATTTTTAAAAAATTTCCTTTTTTTGTTGTTGAAGATTTGTCTCTTTCGTTGAAAATTTAATTATTTGGTTACAAAAGGTTGTTTATTTTTTGTTTAAAAGTTTATTATTTGGTTAAAAATATTTTAATTTGGTTAAAAAGTAATCTTTTTGGTTAAAAATTCTACTTTTTCATAGAAAATAATTGTATTTTGTTGAAAATTCATATTTTTGGTTGAATTCAACTGTTTTTACATTTCAACTTAAAATATGTTGTGATGAATATCAAATATTACAATTTTCATTGAGAATTCATCTTTTTTGGCTGAAAATTCCACTAATTGGTTGAAAATTTAATTATTTAAATAAAATTCTTTTCTTTGTTGAAGATTCGTCTCTTTCGTTGAAAATTAAATTATTTTGTTTAAAATTAATTTATTTTTTGTTTAAATGTTTATTATTTAGTTTAAAATTTTGTTAATAAATCATCTTTATTGGTTAAAAATTCTACTTTTTGATAGGAAATAATTGTATTTTGTTAAAAATTCATATTTTTTCATAGAAAATTATTCTTCTTGATTGAAAATTCATCGTTTTGGTTAAATTAAACTGTTTTTTTATATAAACTTAAAATATTTTTTGGTTGAAATATGAACTATCACATTTTTCATTAAGAACTCATCTTTTTTGATTAAAAATTCAACTAATTGGTTGAAAATTTAATTATTTAAAAAAAATTTCGTTTTGAAAATTTAATTATCAGTTTATTGAAATTTTTTTTCCCCTTAAAATTAATTTTATTAACTAAAAATTTAAATAGAATATTTTTGGTTGAAAATTGTGTTTAGAATTTCATTATAAATTAGGAATGTCTGAAAATCTGTAGTTCTGGGATTTAAATTTTGAATTAGGAATTTCAGGATTTTTTTTAAATTTTATGTTGATAATTCGTTTTTTTTAAACTTTATTATTTGGTTAAAATTCATTTACTTGATTGAAAATTCAAATTCTTGGTTGAAATTTCAACAATTTGGTTAAAAATTAATTTTTTTATTTAGAGAAAAAATATTTAACTTTTCCATGTTTAGTTAAAAGTTTATCTTTTTTAGTTTAAAATTTCACTATTTTGTTGAAAAGTCATTTTGTTAAAAACTACAAAATTTAGTTAAAAAATTCACTTTTTGATTGTAAATAATTATGTTTTGTTTAACATTCGTCTTTTTTTATCGAAAATTAATCTTCTTGGTAGGAAATTTAACTTTTTAGTTTAATTCAATTGTTTTTAATTTAAAATTAAAATATTTTTTGTTTTAAATATCAACTGTTTCATTTTTAGTTTTTAGTATTTTTTACTATTTAATCTTGTTTGGTTGAAAATTCAACTAATTAATTAAAAATTTGATTATTTTGTTTAAAAATCATTTTTGTTGTTGAAAATTTATCTCTTTTTAAAATTCGTTTTTTTTGGTTAAAAATTTCATTATTTGGTTAAAAATTCATTTCTTTGATTAAAGATTCATCATTTTAGTAAAAAATTGATTTCTTTGGTTGAAATTTGAACTGTTTTTGTTGAAGTTTCATTTTTTTTTTGTAGAAAATATGTTGTTTTTTTTTGTTTGAAAATTTCTTTTTTTACTGAAAATCTAACTATTACATTTTTAGATAAAATTTTATCTTTTTTAGTTGAAAATTGAACTATTTAGTTGAAAATTCATTTATTTTGTTGAAAAGACTTTTTTTTTGTTAAAAATTAAAATATTTTATAAAAAGTAATATTTTTTGGTTAAAAAATCCACTTTTTGATTGAAAATAATTGTATTTTGTTGAAAATTCCTTTTTTTTTGTTTAAGATTCATCTCTTTGGTTGAAAATTTAAATATTTTCTTGAATATTCTTTTTTTTTTTTGCTTTTTTGATAAAAATTTATTTTATCAACTGAAAATTTAAATATGTTTTTGGTCTGAAAACCTGTAGTTCCGGGAATGAAATTTTCAGTCAAGAATTACAGATTTTTCAATTTTTTAATTTGTCAGAAATGAAAAGTTTTTTTTTGTAGGCTTTTTTATTCATGAGAGTGATAATTTCTGAAAGTTTTAATTTTAATGAATGCTTTTTATGAAAAATGCTTTGTATTTTGCACAATTTTATTCAAGTTTTTTTTTAATTTGGCATTTTTATAATCTAATCATTAATTTTTGAAAATTCTGAATCTGACATCTTAATATTTAGACAATTTTGAATTATAATCCTTAAAATGTACTATATTTTTAATTTTCTCAAACTAAAACTATGTTGTATTTTAATCCTAAAATTTGTATTTTATCAGATTACAATCCTCTCTATTAGAAAATTAAAAAACAATCCTTCAAATTTATAATTTATTTAAATCAAATCTTTCAAAATAGTTTTACACTTGATATGTTCGATTTTTTAAATTTAGACAATTTTACATTGCAATGCATTTGGACTTTTTAAAATTTTTATCTTAAGTTTTGTAAAATTTAAAATAAACATCTTCAAAATTCGACCCCTTTTAATTTGTAATTTAAAAAAATTAGATGCTTTTTAAAAAAAATGTGCTTTTTAAAAAAAATGTGCTTTTTATTATAAAAAAATCCTTTTTATTATAAGGTAGTTTTATGAATGGTCTAGAATTTTTACATAAAATTAGGAAGATCTGAAAATTTCTAGTACTCTAAATTAAATTTTGAGTTAAGAAATACAGTTTTGTTTTTTCTGACTTTTCGATTTTGTCAGAAACCAAAATAATATTTTTTATCGAAGCATTTTTAATTATGAAAGTGATAATTTCTAGGAATCTTAATTTTAAGAATAAAGAAAAGGGTAAATCGAACAATTTAAAAACACTCACATTTTTTATTTATTTCACCTTTTTGATATGAATAATCGAGAACAATAATCGACGAATATTCGTGTTATCTCGGGGGAACCTTCCTACAGTGGATAATGCAACCTACAGTGGATAATTATTAATTAAGTGCATAAATAAAAAAAAAATAATTGATTCTAATTTATGAACACTTATAGTGTCTTAATTATTAATTAAATTAATTATTTTACATATATTAGTATTTTTAATTAACGACTATATCCACTGTAGGCTGGATTATCCACTCTAGGAGGTTACCCCTTTATTTAATATTAACTCGAGGGTTAATATTAAATATCCGAACTGTTAAGAAGAGTCTTTGGATATCAAAGGACTTATGTATATTATAATAATAATTAAATAATTTCTAAGTTCATAAATTACGATTATTATGATTATATATATGTATACATACGTAATAATAGTAAAGATAACTATTAAAGGTACGATGTCATTTGTCTGTACATGATTCGAGTGCCATCATTTTTTTTTCTTATTTTATCTACCTATTTTTAACATTTATACTCTTAATTTAATCCTTAAATTATTTTCATTCAATCTTAAATTAAGAAATTAAAAAAAATTACATTGGCCCTTTAATATTTAGGATTTTCAACTAAATTATATTTACAATGAGAAAAAATATTCGGAAAAATTATTGAAGAGCCAATGAAATTTTTCAGGGTTTAATATACCAAATTTCCAAAATCGCAAAAAATATTTTGGAAATTTGGTTTATTCCCTTCAAAATGGTCGAAATGAACATTTCTTTTTCATTTCGGTCTTGAATCCTGATTTTACATTTTGACTAGTTTTTCTTATTTTTATTTAAATCGAAACTATTCTAGAATCCTTGACGAATTTTCGCTGTTAATTTTTGAATTGACTAGTTTTTTTTAATTTGGAATTTAAAAATAAAAAGCTCGTCTGATTCGATTTGTAGATTAGAGTGGGCCGAAGACGAATCGAGGGCAACCAAATTTTTTTAAATAAACAATAATTTTTTAATATTTAATTCTCGCGCGTCAGGGTTAAATTTTCAATTTTTGACCAATTTTTTAAACAATTTTCCATGGGCCAAAAAATTATGGCGAATTTTTTTGCACCTAGAGTTTTTCCTTTTCTTAAAAATATGTAATATTTTGTTTATTATATTCATTGTATTTATTTATTATATTTATTGTAATTTTTATTTTTTTTTAAATTCGATTTATTTATCTATTAATAAATCTTAAGAATTTAGCTTAAAAATTTGTAGAAAAACCTTCAGTTATTTCAAAAGATTTTATAAGTTTTGAAAAGATTCGAAAATAATTAAAATCTTCAGAAAATTTGAAAAAATTTAAAACATGTAGATTTTTGAAGATCTCGAAAAAAGAAGCTTTTTGAGAATTTTAAGAAATTTCAAGATATTAAAAAATTTTATTCAGATTCCTGGGAAAATTTCAAATGATTTTTTATTTTTAAAAATAAATTTTAACAGAAAAGATTTTAAAGCTTAAAGGATTTTGGAAAGATTCAAGATGATAAAAAAAATTCTTCAGCTTCCCGGAAAAATTCGAAATGATTTCTTATTTTGGAAAAATAATTTTTAAAGAATGTTTAAAAAGATTTTTAAAATTGTTAAAAAAGAATGTGGAAAATTTTGAGGCAATTTTTTCACTTTTGCGGAATTTTAAAAAAATTGAAGGAAAAATTTGAATCATTTAAAGATATTTAAAAGTTTTGAAAAAATTTCAAAAATAATTAAAAATTGGCAAAGATTTCAACAAATTCTTTAAAAAATTTCTTCAAAAGTGGAAAATTTTTTTTATCATTTTTTATTTTGAAAAAGTAATTTTAAGTGAATATTTAATTTTTTTTCAGATTTCAGAAGATTATCAAGATTTTCGAAAAGAATAAAAATTAAAAATCATTTAAAAAAATATGTGAATGGTTTAGAAGTAATGACAAGAATAAAAAATAATTTAAAATTTGAAAAGATTTTAAATAATTTAAAATAAAAAAGGTAGACTTTTGAATTATTTTGTATTCTGAAAATTAATTTTCAAAGAAAATTTAAAAAATAATTTAGGAAAACTGAATTATTTCCAAAAAAGTATTGAACAGATTCAAATTTAAATCTTGAGAAGATTAAAAAAAAAATAAAATATAGATTTTTGAAAATTTTGAAAAACAGAAGCCTTTTAAGATTTTTCAATGGTTTTAAACAAATAAAAATAAAAATTTCTTAAGATTCGTGGGAACATTACAAATGATTTTCTATTTTGAAAAATGAATTTTAAAAGAAAATTGAAAAAAATTTCAAAACGTTTCAAATAATTTCCGGAATTTTCGAAATAGAATGTAGATGATTTTAAAGCAAAATTTTACAATTTTACAAAATTAAAAAATTAATAATAAATTCGAGTAAGAGATATTTAGAAGTTTTGAAAAGATTTCAAAAAATTTAAAACAAAATGTGGATTTTTGAATATTTGGAAATAAGAATCTGGAAGATATTAGGACAAATTTTTTAATTTTGCAGAATTAAAAAAATTTTGAATCATTTTCAAAAATATTTACATGGTATTTCAAAGCTTTTTAAAAAATTTGAAAGGTTTCAAGAAAATAAAAAATTTTCTTAAGATTCCTGCTTCCTCAGAAAATTAAAAATTATTTTTTTTATTTTGAAAATTTTATTTTTAAAGACAATTCAAAGAAATTTGGAAACCTTTCAAAAGATTTCTACAAATGTAACTAAAAAATCTGAAATTTTTTTCAAAATTTTAGGAATAATTCGTGTCAGTTTGACAAATATTTAGGAATTTTAAAAGTTTTGAAAAGATTAAAAATATTTAAAAAATTTATCTGAAGTCTTCAAAAAAATTGTCTTAAGAATCTTAGGAAAATTATATTTATATAGTCTCAAAAACAAATATAAAAATAAACATAAAAAATCAATGTTTATTTGAAATTTTTGTTGTGTATTAAAAATTAATTTTCACCTTAAATTATAATTTGGTGAAATTTTTTTTCTTTTTTGATTGAAAAATCTGTTTTTGTTGAAAATTCCACTATTTTGTTGAAAATTCGTCTTTTTGGATTAAAAATTCATCTCTTCTGCTAGAAATTTTATCTTTTTTAAATTAAAAATGCAATTGTTTGGTTGTAAATTAATGTTTTCGTTGAAAATTCAACTATTTTGTGAAAAATTCATCTTTTTTGAATGAATTTAACTGTTTTTAATTTAAAATTATTATTTTTTTTTAATATCAATTATGTATTACATTTGTTGTTGAAAATTCATCTTTTTTGGTTGAAAATTCTATTTGGTTTAATATTAAACTTTTTATTGAAATGTTTATTTTGTATCAAAAGTTATTTTTTCTCTCAAATTTTGGATTTGGTTAATTGTACAGTTTTTGATAAAAATGGAATAAAAAAACATGTAATCATTTTTTTATTATACAAAAATTTTTTTTTATCTGCAAGGTGTGAGAATCACTCAGAAAAGATCAAAATTTGGATTTTGATGTGGTATTTTAATAATTGCATACTTTAGAGTTTGACCTGATGAAAATTTTAACCAAAAATTTTCAAATTTATTTAAAAAAAAAAGTACAAAAAGGAAAAAAAATCATTTTTCGGGCCTCAGAAAATTGGTCAAAAGTTGAAACTTCAAATCCGTTGCACAAGGGTCAAATATTAACCGATGACAATTTTTTTTGGTTTCGATTTGGATTTTTAACGTTTGGATGGAAAATTGTGAACGACTTTTAATCAAAATTTTGATTTTAGAGTCCGCAGATTTCCGTTCACGGATTTTCGAAAAAATTTTAAAATTTTAATTTAAAATTTAAATTAAAAATTTAGATTTTAAATTTAAATTCCTTAAAGTTTTCCTCAGAGTCGAGAAGATCATCCCTGGTGGCCAAATTTGTACAAAAAAGTGCAAAAAAACTAAAACTGTTTTTACAGGAATCTACAAATAAATACAACAAATTACAAATTTTTTGAAATCTTTTCACGTTTTAAATTATTTTGGAATCTTTTCAAAACTTTTAAATAAATTTTAAACTTACTCGATTATTTTCCAAATTAATAATTGTTCAATTTTCATTATTGTTATTGTTAATTTTTGAATTAATGGAATAAATCAATTTTCAGTTAGACAAATTAATTTTCAAGAAACAAAAAACGAATTTTAAAAAAAAAGTTAAATTTTCAATCAGAAGAATTAATTTTTAACTAAAATGATGAATCAACGAAAAACATGACTTTTTTATTATTTATTTATTATTATTATTTTTTCTGGAAAATTTTTAAAATTATTTTTTATTTTGGAAAATTAATTTTAAGAGAATATTTTTAAAAAAATTTTAAGAATTTTCAAAATTGTCAAAAAGAATCAAATTTAAAAATCAGTTTAAAAGATATGTGGAAATTTTAGAAGTAATGAAAAGAAACAAAAATAAATAAAATCAATAAAGATAATAATAATAATAAAATTAAAAAGATTTCAAAATTTTTCAAATGTTTGCAGACACATTTCAAGGGCTTCAAAAGATTTCATAAAAATGTCAAAGATTTCAAAAAGATTCCAAAATATTTCATAACAAATCTATTCAAATATTCAAAAAAAAAATTTATTTTTTAAATATTCTCTTAAAATTAATTTTTCAAAACAAAAAATCATTTTAAATTTTTCCAGGAAACTTAAGAAATTTTTTGATTTTCTGCAAAACTTCAAAGATCCTTAAAAAGATTCAAAATTTTATTTGGAAAGTTTTTTATTTTTCGAAATATTTTCCAGTTTTAAATTTAATTTGGATCTTCCCAAAACTTGTAAATATCTCTTAAACTAACTTTCTTGTACACATTTTTTCCACCAGGGATCATTCCTGTTACTGACATTTCCCTGGAAAATTTTGAACAGTCTTCAATCAAAATTTTTATTTTACAGTCCGCGGGTTTCCGTTCAAGAATTTTCAAACGAATTTGAAGATTGAGTTTCGTTGAAGTTTTCCTCAGAGGACAGCATCCACTTCTTTCTTGAGAAGATCATCATTCCTCTTACTGACATTTCCCTGGAAAATTTAGAGCAATCTTCAATCCAAATTTTGATTTTACAGTCCGCGGGTTTCCGTTCAAGAATTTTGAAAAAAATTTGAAGACTGAATTTCGTTGAAGTTTTCCTCAGAGTCTTCGAGGACAGCATCTATTTCTTCTTTGAGAAGATCATCTGTTACTGACATTTCCCTGGAAAATGGTGAAGAATCTTCAATCCAAATTTTGATTTTATATTCCGGGGGTTTCCGTTCAAGAATTTTGAAAAAAATTTGAAGACTGAATTTCGTTGAAGTTTTCCTCAGAGTCTTCGAGGACAGCATCCATTTCTTCTTTGAGAAGATCATCTGTTACTGACATTTCCCTGGGAAATTGTGAACAATCTTCAATCCAAATTTTGATTTTATAGTCCGCGGGTTTCCGTTCAAGAATTTTCAAAAAAATTTGAAGACTGAATTTCGTTGAAGTTTTCTTGAGAGTCTTCGAGGATAGAATCCACCTCTTCTTTGAGAAGATCATCATTCCTCTTACTGTTATTGCCCTGGAAAATTGTGAACAATCTTCAATTCAACTTTTGATTTTACAGTCCGCTTCCGTTCAAGGATTTTCGAAAAAATTTAAAGACTCTGCATTTCGTTGAAGTTTTCCTCAGAGTCTTCGAGGCCAGCATCAACGTCTTTTTTGAGAAGATCATCCCTATCCTGAGGATCCTCAAGATCGTCTTCAGGATCATTGACCAGGAGGCTTTCTTCTCCAGTGTTTTGGGCATCCTCAGGAGCAAGGAAAAAATTAGCTCGACCTTTGCATTTTCTCTGATAATCGGGATTTTCCGGGACATGTCGATGACAGGAATCACAAACTGTGTCCATTGTTGAGGAACAGGGATGAGCCTCATAGAGTCCTGGACCACACCTGGAGCAAATCCAGCAAGGTTGGGTGCTGTGATGTGGACTGTAGGTTCCTGGAGAACATTCTCCACATTGGGTGTCCCGACCTTGAGAGCAATGTTTCACGACTCCCAATCCTGGGCCACATCGACTGCAGTGGGATCCTTCGTGGTGGTGCCTGAAGTGTGGACGACATTCTGCAACCTGGAATGAAAAGTAATTTTTTCGGTTAATATTTTTCATTGGCGATTCTGAAAATCATTTTTTTTTAATTAGAGTATTTTTTAAAATTAAATTTATTCAGAAAAAGGATCTCCTTTCGCTCTGCTGGGATTCGAACGCCAGGTCAACTGATTGCCGGTCAGGTGCTCTA
>CAKNYM010050684.1:38232-49911 GCA_932195095.1 Andricus curvator
CACAAAGATTGCAAAATATTTCACATAAATTTCAAATATTTCACAAAGATTTCAAAAGATTTCAAATAATTCACAAAGATATCAAAGGTCTTATAAGATTTCAAGAATTTCACAAATATTTCAAAACATTTCAAAGATTTCAGAAGTTTTCAGAGAATTTCCAGGATTTCACAAAAATTCCAAAAGATTTCACAAAAATTTCAAAATATTTCACAAAGATTTTAAAAGATTTCAAAGATTTCACAGAGATTTCATAAGGTTTTTAAAAATTTCGCGAAGATTTCAGAAATATTTCGAACAGTTTGAAATATTATATAAAGATTTCAAAGAATTCACAAAAATGCAAAAAGATTTCACAAAGATTTCACAAATATTTCACAAGGATTCAAAAGATTTCATGAGATTTCAAATATTTCACGAAGGTTTCAAAATATTTCAAGAATTTCACAAAGATTTCACAAAAATACTAAAAGATTTCAGAAAAGATTTGAAAAACTTTCACAACAATTTTTAAGATTTCAAAGATTCCAAAAAATTTGAAAATATTCCAGAAGATTTCACAAAGATTTCACAAATTTTCAAAGATTTCATAAAAATTTCAAAGATTTCACAAAGATTCCAAAATATTTCACAAACAGTTCAACATTTTCAAATATTTCACAAAGATTTCAAAAACTTTCAAACATTTCAAAATATTTCGAAGAATTTCAAAGATTTTGCATAGATTTCAGGAAGATTTCAAGGAATTCAAACATTTCATGAAAGTGTAAAAGATTTCACAAAGATTCCACAAAGTTTTCAAAGATTCCAAAAGATTCAAAAATATTTCAGAAGATTTCAAATAATTCACAAAGATTTCAAAAGATTTCAAAGATTTTGCATACATTTCAGAGATTTCACAAAGATTTCAGAATGATTTCAAGAATTTTACAAAGACTTCATAAGGTTTTTAAAAATTTTTCGAAGATTTCAGAAATATTTCGAGCAGTTTAAAATATTTTATAAAGATTTCAAAGTTTTCACAAAAATACCAAAACATTTCACAAAGATTCCAAACGATTTAAAAATATTTCTCGAGATTTCAAATATTTCACAAAGATTTCAAAATATTTTAAGAATTTCACAAAGATTTCAAAATATTTCACAAAGATTTAAAAATATTTCAAAGCTTTCAAAATATTTCAGGAGATTAAAAATATTTTACAAATATTTCAAAAGATTTAAGAGGATTTAAAAGAATTTTCAATGATTTCAGAAAGATTTCGAAGACTTCAAAAGATTTAATAAATAGTTCAAAATTTTTCCCAAAGATTACAAAATATTGTACATTAATTTAAAAGATTTCACAAAAATACCAAAAGATTTCACAAAGATTTCAAAATATCTCACAAATGTTTCACACATTTCATAAAAATTTCAAAGATTTCACAAAGATTTCAAAGATTTCAGAAAGATTTTAAGCAGTTAAAAATATTTTTGAAAGATTTGAAAGATTTCACAAAAATACCAAAATTTTTCCCGAAGGTTTCAAAACATTTCACGAAGATTTTAAAAGATTTAAAAGATTCTAAGATTTTAAAATATTTCAGAAGATTCTAATATTTCACAAAGATTTCAAAAACTTTCAAAGATTTCAAAAGATTTCAAAAGATTTCAGGAGATTTCAAATATTTGACAAATATGTATTTCAAAGATTTTAAAAAATTCTACAATGATTTCAAAGATTCCAAAATATTTAAAAATATTTCAGAAGATTTCAAATATTTAACAAAGATTTTTAAAAATGTCAAAGATTTCAAAAGATTCAGGAAAATTTCAAAGATTTTGCAATGATTTCAGAAAAATTTCATAAAGATCTTAAAAGACTTCAAAGATTTCAAAAGATGTAAAATAATATTTCAGAAGATTCCAAAATATTTCACAAAAATTCCAAAAGATTGTACAAAGATTTAAAAAGAAATGTCGTATTTTTGTTTAAATCGGTCTTGAAGAATGTTCAAGGAATAATTTCCACACAATAACTTTTAATTTTTTGGCCCCAATCAAAATGGTAAAATCTTTGCATTGTGCCCGGAAAATGCCCTGAAAATCCCAAATAGCAATTCCAATAGCAATTCCATAAACTAATCAACCATTTTTTTCAACTGTTTAAACAATTTTAGCTGGTATAATAATTTTCTTTTAATGCGAAAAGTTAGTATTTTTATTAAGTAATGACACAATTAACGAATATGATTTGTAATATTTTTCTGTTTAAGACATTTTACAATTATGTCAACAAGTTTAATTTTTTTGCACAATCTTTTTTCCCTTAAAAAAATCTTCTCCTTTCGCTCCACTGGGAGTCGAACCACAGAACTTCTGATTTCCGGGCAGGTGCTTTCCCATTAAGCTACTAGAGATGGTACAAATACAATTTTTCAAGGAATCTGTATAATCATTAGAGAATAACAAAAATTTTTAACGTCTTTTTCAGACTAGATGGAGCTATGAATTAAAATTTAAAAAATAAGAATTTGTCTTTTCTCGATCTCTCTAGTAGCTTAATGGGAAAGCACTTGACCGGGAATCAGAAGTTCTGTGGTTCGACTCCCCGCGGAGCGAAAGGAGAAGATCTTTTTTCAGAAAAAATAATTAAAATAATTTTTAATTCATAGCTCCATCTAGTCTGAAAAAAGTTAAAAATTTCTGTTATTCTCTAATGATTATACAGATTCCTTGATAAATTTAGATGCTTTAAAAAATGTCAAATTTCAAGGCTTTCAAAAATGAATTAACCCAAGAATAAAATTGCAATTACAAATAAATTACAATAACAAATAAATTAGAATTAATAAATTATTATCATTGAGTTTAAAAATTGAAAATTTAAATAAAAAATACAAAAAATTGAAAATTTTAAATAATTTGATTCTGTTTTAAAAATTACATTATTTTCCCCCTTAATACCTATTTTTATCTAATTTGAACCGTGGGAATAAATACTAGGATACATCGAACTCAGAATTCCGAATCGAATAGGGCTTCGGTCTGTTCTTAAATTTCCATCTGTGCCCTTCTATTATACCCGCAGCTGACATCGGGCCCCGGGCCATCCCGGGGCCTTAAACCCGATTTTTTCTTCTTTTTTCCCTCCCTAGAGAAATAACGAAATCTCGTCTGTAATTTTCAATCATTCATCTTCCAAGCCTTCAAATCGATAGAACCATTTACGGACTTCACACTCTTTCCCGTTTTCCCTTTCCCCCTTTTCCCCCTTTCCCCTTCACCTCTTTCCCTCTTTTTTTGAATAATTCCTCTTTTTGCCCCTTTTCTCAAGAAATTTCCCCTTTCCCCTTTGGGGGGGGGGGGTAAATGCAAACTGAATTGATAGAAGACAATAAGAAAATCCAAAAAATTTTGTTTTGAGTTAATTAAAAGTTCTCTCAGAAATCGAATTTTTAATTTAGAAAAAAAAATGTTAAAGTGCTTTTGAGATAAATCAGTGCTAAATTGAAATTTAAAAAGTTTGATCGAATGATATAATTAAGATTCGAGAAAATTTTGGGAGAATTTTTTTTTACGAAGGGTACGCTTTTACAAGAGGGACAAAAACGTTTTCAAAAATCGAATTTTTAATTTAAAAAAAAATGAAAAAGTGAATTGAACATTGAAAATTTTGATTAGGAAATATTATTAGGATTTTAGAAAATTTAGGAAGAATTTTTTTTCGTCCGAGGCGCACGTTTTTTTAACTTGAGACGGTGAGAAAAAATCAAATTTTCAATTTAAAAAAAATTTAGTTTCTAGCTACTGAGTTGCTAAATAAATGAAAGAAGTTTTGAAAAATTCGTTCTTTTTGATTCAAAATTCATATTTTTGTTCAAAGTTAATTGATTTTAATTCAAAAGTCTAATTTTTTATTTTTGGTTCAGAATTCATCACTTTTGGTTGGAAATTTAATTATTTTGTTAAAATTTAACTTCTTTGTAAAAAAAAAATTTGGTTGAAAATTGAACTACTTTGTAAAAAATTTGTTAAAAATTAATTTTTTTTAGAAGATTCATCTTTTTGGCTAAAAATATTTGTTTTTTACAAAATTGAACTATTTGTTTGAAAATTCAACTGTTTTGTAGAAAATCGATCTTTTTGGCTTGAAAATTAAATTATTTTATTAACAATTAATTTTTTGGACGAAAATTTATGTTTTTATTTGTTTTTATTTTTATCAAAAATGATTACGAAATACGGAAAACCGTAAAAAAAATCCTTTAAAATATTCCACTTTTTTCGAAAATTTTAGAAATATTTTGAATTAAAAAAAATTAATTAATTAAAATAATAATTAAAAATGTTCTCAAGAATCTTAAGAAAAGTTTTTTATTGTATTGAAAACCTTTTCAAATTCTTAAAAAGTTTTGAATTTTTTTTCAAAATCTTCATAAATGTATATTTTATTTAAAAATGTTCTGAAATGTTTTTAAATTTCTAATTATTTTTTAGAATTCGTGGCTCGAAGCACAAATGAAAAATAAAATAAATAATAAAATTTAAATTAATCAGTTAATAATAACAATAAATAGAATAGAAATTTAATAACCAATTTTTTAAATGTTGATATAGGTCGTAATTATGATAGTAAATGAAATTGTTTCCGCTTGAAACTTCGCTTGGTATTTAAAAAAAAGGCCTTTAAAGGATCATTACGATAATTTTATATGAGATGAGCAAAATTTTTTTTTTTTTTTTTTTCTAAAAAATGCAGATAAGCGTCAGCTGCGGGCAGCTGTCGATGGCACGCGCCAGCGGTTTCAGAAGAGTCAGGTGAGTCGTAACACCCGGCGAGTGGGCCCAATTTTAAAAGCATCCGCGCCCCTCCCCCACCTCCTTTCACTGTATCGCGTTGCTTTCCCTTCATACCTTAAAATAAATTCCTTCTTTTTCACGTTTCATTTCACTTTTTATTGGTTTATTTATTATTTTTTTATTTATTTTTTATTTTATTTACTATTTATTTCATTTATTATTCATTGTATTTATTATTTATTTTATTTACTATTTATTTTATTTATTTTATTTATTTTATTTATTTTATTTATTTTATTTATTTTATTTATTTTTGTTACGTCTCAGATAAGACCTACTCACCTCATTACAAAATAATTAAATCTAAAACTTACTCTACTTCCTCTTTTTTTGATTCTAAATTTTTTACAAAATAGAAAACATGGATTGAGGAAAAACAATGACGAAAGGTTGAGATAATCAAATTCAAGATTTAAATTATAATTTATTAGAATGGATTTTACAAGTGTGTGATTTGTCAATATTCTAAAATTGTTTTATTTAATGACTTTAACTTGATTGATACAACATGGAAGTTGGAGAATTGCAGCCAAACCTCGTCTTGGTGTCCACCCTTTAAAAAAAGGAAAAGACTTTAGTGACGAGATTTTTAAATAAGTTTTAAGAAAAAGGAAATAACGGATAGCGATGAAAAATACAAACTTACCAACGATTTCTATCGAGTTATCTCTTGGAACGTTTAATAATCCTTTATTTGGTAGTGAAATGTGGTCAGTCCTTCCTTGTTGATTGACTCCCTTGGACGAGTTCAGTCCCTGCTGAATGATACGGTTTCAGAAATCGGCTTGATCCCTTTTGTATAGTCATACAAAGGTGTTTGGAGAACTTCTTGGGAGGGTTTCTTTGATTTTTTTAGGGGTCACTCACTTTAGTTTAAAAAAAATGATTCTAGATCTTTTCTGTTGAGATTTAAACTAATTTCACTGATTCTAAGTTTTATATATATTTATATATATAAATATATAAATGATTTGACCCTTTTCACTAAGTCCACACTTTTGAATTTAAATTTTCTACACGTTCCGGAGAGTTTTTAACAGCGATTCGTCGGTAGAACTAAAACTTTGATGTTCCGAAGAGTTTTTGGGCAGCGATTCGACGGTAGAACTAGACTTTGATGTTCCGAAGAGTTTTTGGGCAGCGATTCGACGGTAGAAATAGACTTGCTTAACCCTTAAAAACATGGGTATATATAGGCAGAAAATCGTATTAGGGGTGGAAGAATAGTCCCTTCGTGGACCATTTTCTGACAAGATTTATGGCATTCTTGACCCAGATCCTGGAATAGTGCATAGGTGGGAGGCCACGCGCCGGTGTTTGTAATGCATTTCCTTCAGGGGTTGTCGCTCGCCACATATCATTGTGACGTTTATGGCCTTTTCACCAATTGAGCCATAGTAGATGGGCCTCGCGTGTTCCTTCGTGGGGCTCCCGATCTTCTGATTGGTTGTGACGTCAATGACCGCGCATTCACATTTGTATGATTTCATATTTCTTAGAATTTGACATGGAATTTATAATAGGATTCAGAATATAAATAGTAAATGTTTATAACAATAATAATTGATAATAATAGATCATGGTGATTAATAATAAAAGACATATAGATTAATTTATAAATAACGCAATATTCGGATACATATATTGTATAAGGTGTTTTGTATATCTATGGTCGGTAAGGTAGGGTGCTTATGGTAATGATAAATTATAGGTTGTGAATATTTTATATAATTGATATTGATAAGTGGTTATTATTATAAATAAATAAATATAATGTATATATAATGATCGCAGGGCGTGATACTTCAGTAATCTATAAGTGTTGTTCAGAGAATATATTCAAAGACTACTCTTATGGTAATGATAAATTATAGGTTCTGAATATTTATTATAATTGATATTGAATAAGTAAATGTTATGTATATATAACGGTCACAGGCCGTGATACTTCAGTTATCTATAAGTGTTGTTCAGGGAATATATTCAAAGAATACTCGTATGGTAATGATAAATTGTAGGTTCTGAATATTTATTATAATTTGATATTGATAAATGATTATCATTCTAAATAAGTAAATATTATATATATAACGGTCACAGGCCGTGACACCCCCCAACTTAGATTTGAGTATTTTGAATGAAATGAACAATACTCAAACGTTTCAATTGACTTGTAAATTGAATAGGTTTTTGTATAGATAGAAAAAAAAATTTGAGTGAGTTGAATTTATTTTTGGGGCAGGTGTCTACGTCCTCGACTTTAAACTTATCGTGAGAGATATATTTTCATGGGAATAAGAGGAGTTTTCGGTTTAAATAGAATAGATGTAATAAAAACTACAAGTCCTTCGGCCTCTTCTTCCTGCTCTATTATAATGCTAGGTCGTAAAATCGGATAAAACGTTTGCGAACAGTATATTTCCTTGGTTCAGACGGCATATAAAATTTATTTCTATGGTTGCTTGATTGTGACAAAATATAATTGTGTAATTTGGAATTTATTCTTAACAGCAGGTATTTTCAATTATTTTCATAGTTAAAATTTCTTATAGGACGTGTACAATTATTCGCATGATGTCCTCTTTCATAACATCGCTCGCATGCGGATGTCCATTTATACAATTTTATTTTTTCGAAGTACATTTCTCGCATATTTTGAATATTAGTGTTTTCTGGCAATTGGTCTTCGCTAAAATGATAAGTATCTGACAATGATCTTAAAATTTGTCGGGCAGCATTATGCTTCGCTGTTTTTTTTGAAACGTTGGCTTCGCCAGTTTTAACATATTTTTCGTCAAATTTCTTAATTTGGCACGTCACTATGAATACCTGAGATGGTGTTTTTGGATTCAAAGTAGTTATTTCGTAATTAGGTTTGGAAAAATCATATTCTATGCTATTTTCGCTGGTTTTTATGACCAAATCTTCTTATATTTGTTCTAACTTAATTTTAAACCTATTTCGTACTTGTATTTTTGTACTTGTTGTTCTTTTATTTTAACTAGATATCAACTATATTTAATGCGGAACTTTAAATTTCTCTTTCATAATATTTACGTTGTATTTTGTTTTCATCGTTTATTTTTGACAATTTGGGATAGTATTGCTATATATCATTATTTTTTTAGAAAAATCTTGAGTGAAAGAGGTCCTATAAGGTTTTACATACATGTTACAAATAATAAAATAGTTTGTTTTGTGATATTGTGGATTAATAGAAGTAATATGAATCTTTCAGTAATCTTGTGTTGTTTAAGGACGTATTTCATATGGCAGTTATATTAAAATTTGTGTTAGTTATTAAAGAGAAATTTAAGTTGATTTTTGTATGTAATTATGATAATATTAGATACAAATTATGTAAAAGCACATTTTCGTATCTTTGTATAAAGTGGTCAAGATAGTAATTGGTTAGGCCTTGATAATTATGTCATATTTCATATCCAATCAAAACACGCACATTTTGGTCTATATGTTCTTCTATGCATTCCAGACACAGACTCGCAGTGATCGAATATATATTAACTTTATTCTACATTCGCAACACATTGTTACAATTATTTCTAGTCTATTTCTTTTATTTACAAAACTGTGCTTGTGACAAATTTATAACGAGGTATATTCTTCAATGAGTGTTTTACTTTTATTTTTATTTGTGCGCCCTGTAAGAAAAACGTTATTATTTCGATTATGCTAATAAGTAATGAATCTCCTAATGTGATGCCTCATAAGTGCAAAGAAAAATATGGTATATTTATTGAAGGAATAACATTTAATTTCAAGGAGTTTCATTAATGATTTGAAAAAATAAAGTTACTTTCTGTATGGTTTCAGAAGGTTTTCTGCATATTCTTAGTATCGAGACTATAGAGAAAAAGGAATTTTAGTTAAGAACTTTTTTATTGTAATATGGAACTATTTCAAAATAACTTGTCGTTGAGAAACTTCTTATTTGAAATATTTTTGATTTTTTTTGAAATATGTTTGTAAATAGTTTTCATTTGGAAGAAATTCAATTATTCTCAAAGGCTCAAAATAAAGATCTGTTGTATTTTTGATTTTTTTGTTTTGTTAATATATAACGAATTTGCTGTTTGCATGGCGTGCTTAATGTATAATGTTAATAGGATAATTATTATTGAATGCCAAAACATGTCGGTTCTCGGTGGCTGGATCCTAGAAAAGAAATGCAGACATGGATTAGTATTAACGAACATATATGTGGAAAGGGATAGAGCTTCTTTACCTTGAAGAAATTCGTCAATGAAAGAGGAAGGAAATTCAATTATTTTGAGGTTAACGTATTTTATCAATACTTCCTTCGTCTTGCGTTGAGTGAATAATTAGTGGCACTTTTTTTTATTTAATGAAAATATTATGTATTTGCTTATGTTTACGTGTCGTTTTATTATATTTTAATGTATTTATATCGTTGAAATTGAATCTGTAATTTTATTTGAGAAAAAAAAATGCTTAAGATTTTGTTACTTATTTGTTTTTTTGTTTTCCTTATTTTTTGTTTGTTCTTGAATATCAATATGAGAGATCTTAAGTCTATTTATGTGCACAACTTTTGATGTGTTGCCTATTTTTATTTTTACGTTTCCTTTTCCTAGAATTTCTAGTAC
Organism: Andricus curvator; assembly: GCA_932195095.1. Lineage (NCBI taxonomy): Eukaryota > Metazoa > Arthropoda > Insecta > Hymenoptera > Cynipidae > Andricus > Andricus curvator. Next base: position 47,706 of record CAKNYM010050684.1, read on the forward strand.
TTGATAAGGGCCTGAATATTGATTATCGAATTTTTTGATTTTACCTCCTTCTAGTAAAAATACTTTATCTCCTATTTTGAAATCCTGTGGGTTAATCTTTCTGTCGTAATATATTTTTGACTTTTCCTTGGCTGTTATTAAGTTTTGTCTTGCTACAGCCCGCATTTCATGTAGTCTTGTTATTAATTTTATTGTGTAGTCATCGTAAGTTTCAAGTTTTTCATGTGGTGGCGGTGGTTCGCTTGACGGTTGTCGTGCTATTTTACCAAATACTAGCTCATATGGAGTACATTTTGTGCCTTCATGTACGCTTGTATTATAAGAAAATGTTGCTAGTTCTAACCACTCATCCCATTCAGAACTTTTATTCACGAATTGTTTAAGATATTCTGATAGTGAGTGATGAGATCTTTCAAGCGATCCGTTTGATTGTGGGTGAAAAGCGGTTGTTTTAAATTGTCTAATTCTGAATCGTTTTGCTAATCGTCTTAATAAATTACTTAAAAAGTTTTTTCCTTGATCTGTTAATACTCCTTTTGGTGAACCATAAATGCAAATAAATCTTTTAATAAAGGCGTCGGCTATAGTACTAGCTTGTTGATTTGGAAGGGGTATGGCTAATGAATATTTTGTAAAATTATCCTGGATGGTCAAAATGTTTATATTACCAGATGCTGTTTTAGGAAGGGGACCAACTATGTCCATAGAAATTTTCTCGAACGCTGTACCGGGTGTATCAGTAATAACCATTGGGCTTTTCGTTTTGACGCGAACTAATTTTTTTAATTGGCATTGTAAGCATAATTGTATGTATTTTTGGATATCTAATTTCATGTTTTCCCAAAAGTGTTTCTGTCTAATCCTGTTGTATGTTTTTGTTACTCCTTTATGACCTCCTATTGCCGATGAGTGTGCTTCTTCAATTAACTGATATCTTGTATCTTTAGTGGGATATTGTGTTATTCCCAAACAAATAATAACTTTTATATTTGATTCGGAAAATGATGCTTGTAATGTGTTTAGTATTTCTTCCCATGGTATGTTATTTACATATGGTGTTTTTGTTATACTAAATGATTTTAATTTTAATTTTTCTGCTAAGTTATGTAACGAGAATATGCTTAGTTTTATATTTTTCAATGTTTCTGTAAGATTATCTTTAAATTCTCCTTCAATGGGTAGTGCAATATGAAATTGCTTACCTTTTCGAATTTCTTTCGCGAGTCCTTTTTGAAGTTTAGTAAATTTTGGCAATTGTTGTCGTTTTTCGAGAATGCTGGACCCAAAATCACGAGGTTCTCCTTCAGTGGTTGTAAAATATACGTAATTATCTTTCCTCATAGACATTTTGTCACGACATTCTACAATATTTTTGTTTGCATTGAATGGGGTGGATATTGGGATTTCAATCGGGGGTGGTTCCGGGGGTGGGCGATTATCTATTGGATTTATCGCCGTTGGATTTTCAAGATCATCTTTAAGTATTTTACTTTCCTTTTCTTCGTTATTGTCAATATTGTTTTCCTTGCCAATAACATTGACTTTATCATCATTATCATTATTTAGATTATTATTATTATTATTTAGATTTTCGTTGTCGAATTTATCATTAATAGAATTTTCATTGTCATACTCGAAATCATAGTTTTCTTCGTCATAATTATCTTCTTCAAAATTTTCTTCATTATTATTTTCTTCGTCTACATTGTCTTCTTTTCCATATCCTTCTTGTTCTTCATCTTCTTCTTCTTCGTCTTCTTCTTCTTCTTCTTCATCTTCTTCTTCTTCTTCTTCATCTTCTTCTGATACGCTGGAGCTTGACTTATAATTCTTATCTTCATCTTCACTGGATTCTTGTAATTCTTTTTTATTAGATTTCCTTATTTTATTTGTTTTAACTTTTTCTTTTAAATAATTGAAATATTCGGGATCGGAATCTGAGTCTTCCGTTGCTTGAGGATTTGTTATATTTTCTTTTCTAGGCCTACCTCTCTTTTTAGCTGTAGGAGTAGAGTTTACCTTATGTTTATCGAGCGTGGTCTTGTATGGTCTATCTCGCATTTTTATTTTTAAATATTCTGATTGGAAATTATCTTCTTCATTTCTTATGCTTCCTCTCTTTTCATTTTCAAGAGCAGGGATTGTATTATGTGAGTCGAGCATAGCCTTACGTGGTCTACCTCGCTTTTTTATTTCTAAATATTCT
>CAKNYM010050684.1:81490-92189 GCA_932195095.1 Andricus curvator
CTTTGCAATTTTACTTGAATCATAATTTATTTAAACAATGTTCATAACAAATTCAGAGTTTGGCTATTTTTCAACGAATCGGCTATTTTTTACGGAATCAACTAAGAATGTATTTTTGATTACTCTTTGCTATGATACTTAGTAATTTTACATAGTTGTAATTTATTTAAACAATGTTCATAAATAAATTCAGAGTTTGGCTATTTTTCAACGAATAGGGTCCATTTTTTCACGGAATCAACTAAAAATGTCTTTCTGATGACAATTTCCTGTCAAACTTTGCAAATTTTCAAGAATTATCAATTATGTAAACAATGTTCATAAACAAATTCAGAGATTAGCTATTTTTCAACGAATCGGCTCTTTTTCACGGAATTACCTAAGAATGTCTTTTCGGTCAATATTTGCTATGATACTTTGCAATTTTACATGAATCATAATTTATTTAAACAATGTTCCCTACAAAATTCAGAGTTTGGCTATTTTTCAACGAATAGGGTCCATTTTTGTACAGAATAAACTGAAAATGTCTTTCTGGTGACAACTTGCTGTCAAACTTTGCAAATTTTTAAGAATGATCAATTATTTAAACAATGTTCATAAACAAATTCAGAGATTGGCTATTTTTCAACGAATCGGCTCTTTTTTACGGAATCAACTAAGAATGTTCTTTTGATCAATCTTTACTATGATACTTTGTAATTTTACAAGAATTGTAATTTATTTAAACAATGTTCATAAACAAATTCAGAGTTCGGCTATTTTTCAACGAATAGAGTCCATTTTTTTTGGAATCAACTAAAAATGTCTTTTTAATTACTCTTTGCTATGATACTTTGTAATTTTACAAGAATTGTAATTAATTTAAACAATGTTCATAGACAAATTCAGAGTTTGGCTATTTTTCAACGAATACGGTCCATTTTTTCACGGAATCAACTAAAAATGTCTTGCTGATGACAATTTGCTGTCAAACTTTGCTCAAGAATTATTAATTATTTTAACAATGTTCATAAACAAATTCAGAGATTGGTTATTTTTCAACGAATCGGCTCTTTTTTACGGAATTAACTAAGAATGTATTTTTGATTACTCTTTGCTATGCTACTTGATAATTTTACAAAAATTGTAATTTATTTAAACAATGTTCATAAAAAAATTCAGAGATTGGCTATTTTTCAACGAAAACAGTCCATTTTTTTACGAAATCAACTAAAAATGTCTTTCTGATGACAATTTGCTGTCAAACTTGGCAAATTTTAAAGAATTATTAATTATTAAACTTAATACTAAATACTAAATTATTAAACTAAAAATTATTAATTATTAATTCATAAACAAATTCAGAGATTGGCTATTTTTCAACGAATCAGCTCTTTTTACGGAATTAACTAAGAATGTCTTTTCGGTCACTCTTTCCTATGATACTTTGCAATTTTACATCATTCATAATTTATTTAAATAATGTTCATAAACGAATTCAGAGTTTGGCTATTTTTCAACGGATCGGCTCTTTTTTATAGAATCAACTGAGAATGTCTTTTTGAATACTCTTTGCTATCATACTTTGTAATTTTACAAGAATTGTAATTTATTTGAACAATTTTCATAAACTTCGATCTGCTGGGAATCGAACCACAGGTCTTCCGATTGCCGGTTTTTTTTTTCAAAACTTATCTTTTTTAGTTGAAAATTGATATTTTTAGTGGAAAATCATTGAGCTATTTTGTTGAAAATGCAATATATTATAACTTGAAATCTTAAGCTTTATTTAAGGCGTTTATCAAATGAAATCACAACAAATTTTTTCTTTTTTTCCTTTTTTTTTTAATTAAATTTTTCTAATTATTTTGAAGTAAATTTCCTTTGATTTGCCATTGTTAATTTCCCTTTGACGAGTAAAATCTGCAATTCTTGCGGTTTTTCAGTGTGTGAGTTAATCTGAAAGTCGTTAACGAGGGATTTTAATCTTTAATGAGTGTCGAGTCGGCTTGAGAATGTCGAGAAAATCAGAAAATCCGATAAAAGCACGACAAGTGAAAAGTCTCAGTTTTCTCGATTGGAAGTCATTAGAGACTTTTTTCGCCTGATATTTTACTTTTTTTATTAATTGGAAAAAATCAGATTTTGCAACTTTTTCATTCCACCGAATAAAGTTCGCGAGAACTTTATCCAATTTTAGATCTGAATGCATTTTTTGTTCTATAATGAACCAATTAATTCACTCAAGTATGAATTTATTAGATTATGAAAATATTTAAATTAATTTTTTTAAAAAGGATTCTCTATTTGATTCGGATATCAATTTTTAATAAGAAAGCGTCTTCAAACTTGAATGATTCAAATATGAAAAAAAAATTTCTAGCTCCGCTGGGATTCGAATTTGAAGACCAGGGTTCGAATCCCAGCGGAGCTAGAGATAATTTTTTTTTTTCATATCCAAAGATTAAAGTTAAAACCATTTTGGTTCAAGAATATTAGGTTAAAAACTGTAATTATAGAAGTATACTTTCTTCTGATACCTGATTAAAATTTTATAACTCGCTGAAAAAGGAACAATGAATAATTTTTTCTGATGCCTCATTGTCATTCGCGGGAATGGGTTTTTGGTCTGATTCTCACATAAATTTATTTTTGCTAATGTGTGGAGAAAGAAGGTCTCTCTGACAACAAAAAAGTTCAAATTTGAAAGCGTCCAAATTTCAAGGATTTTTAGTTTTAAAGCGTCTTCTTATTTTAATAATCCTAATTTTAAACCCACTAAACTCAAAGAATTCAAATTTGAAAAGAAATCCAGTTTTGAAAATTTCCTCTCTAGCTCCGCTGGGATTCGAAACTGAAGACCAGGGTTCGAATCCCAGCGGAGCTATTTTTTTCACATATAAAACTAAAGTTAAAACCATTTTTTTAGATTAGTAGGTCAAAAACTGTAATTGTAAAAGTGTAATTTCTCCTGATACCTAATTAAAATTTGATAACTCGCTGAAAAGGAAAAATTTATAAAAGCGTTTCCTGATTCAAATAATTCTAATTTTAAGTCCTCCAAACATACAGAATTCAAATCTGAAAAGAATTCCATTTTGGAAAATTTCCTCTCTAGCTCCGCTGGGATTCGAAACTGAAGACCAGCGTTCGAATCCCAGCGGAGCTAGAATTTTTTTTCTTCAAATCAGTAGATTAGTAGGTCAAAAACTGTAATTGTAAAAGTGTACTTTCTCCTGATACCTAATTAAAATTTTATAACTCGCTGAAAAGGAACAATAAATAAATTTCTGATGGCTCAATGTTGTTCGCGGGAATGGGTTTGTGTATGATTCTCACATACATAATATTTGTTAATGTGTGGATAATAAAGGGCCCTTTGACCAAAAAAATTTCAAATTTGAAACCATCTAATATTTAAGGATTTTTCAGTTTGAAAGCGTTTCCTGATTCAAATAATCCTAATTTTAAACCCTCCAAACATACAGAATTCAAATCTGAAAAGAATTCCATTTTGGAAAATTTCCTCTTTAGCTCCGCTGGGATTCGAAATTGAAGACCAGGGTTCCAATCCCAGCGGAGCTAGAAATTTTTCTTCTTCAAATTAGTAGGTTAGTAGGTCAAACACTGTAATTGTAAAAGTGTTCTTTCTCCTGATACGTAATTAAAATTTGATAACTCGCTGAAAAGGAACAATTTATAAAAGCGTTTCCTGATTCAAATAATTCTAATTTTAAGCCCTCCAAACATACAGAATTCAAATCTGAAGAGAATTCCACTATTGAAAATTTCCTCTCTAGCTCCGCTGGGATTAGAAACTGAAGACCAGGGTTCGAATCCCAGCGGAGCTAGAAATTTTTTTTTCTTTCTAAATTAGTAGATTAGTATGTCAAAAACTGTAATGGTAAAATTGTACTTAATTAAAATTTTATAACTCGCTGAAAAGGAACAATAAATAAATTTCTGATGGCTCAATGACGTTCGCGGAAATGGTTTTGGGTCTGATTCTCACATACATTTATTTTTGTTAATGTGTGGAGAATAAAGGGCCATTTGGCAACAAAGAGCGGACCTTGGCGTCGCTCCCACGACTTCTAGGCATTATTAGCCTAGACTTTTGACCAACACTGATCTTTCCGGTTCAACCCCCACGATCATTCCCTTTATATCGTTTCGCGTTCTCGTTCTCGTTTCTTCCAATTCAACCTTATTATTTTATTTTATTTTTTTTATTCCTTTTTATTCCCTTCTTATTTATTTTTTTTTTTCGTTAGCAGAAAGTCGCATGTGAAATGATCGTATCTCGATTTACGATATTCCTTTTCCCTTCCAATTATATTGTTTCCCATTCTGCCGGGTCAAAAATATAAAAACATTTTTAAAATACAAAATTTTATTTCCGGACGACTGAAAAATTCTAAAAAATGAAATTCACAAAATTATACAATTGTGGACAATTTTAAATTTCCGAAAATGAATAAAACTACCGAAAGTTTTTATCCCCGAAATTTTAAAACCCGAATTTTCTAATTCCCGAAAATATTAAATTGCAAATATTTTAATATTATTATAATAATATTATTTTAATATTTTTTCAAGAATTTGAAAATTCAGAAATTTACAATTTTCGACAATTTTCTTTTTTTACGAATTTCAAGATTCGGGTTTTAAAATTTCGGGAAAAAACGTTTTTGGTCGTTTTATTTTCTTTCGGAAATTTGAAGTTCAGGGAATTTTAATTTTTCGAAAAGTTTCTGTTTCGGTCATTTTTTTTCGGTATTTCTCTACATTCGGGATTTCAACAGTTCGTAAAAATTGTGTAATCCTACAGGAAAAAATATGAATTTTTTTACGGAAATTTGAAAATTGGCTAATTTACTATTTTATGGAATTTTAAATTTCGAAAATTTTAAAAGTTTGGGAACTTTCTACAGTAGGAAATTTGGTTCTACAAATTTCAGGAATAAACATTTTTGGCAATTTTATTTTTACAAAATTCCCAAATTTAAACAATTAACAATTTATTAATTAAATAAACGTATTTTATTTATTATTTTTAATTTTATCATTTAACAATTTTTTATTGTTTTAATTCGGGAATTTCATTCTTCGGGATTTTTCAAAGATGACTGAAAAATTCCGAAAAAAATTCCCGACACTGTCAAATTCCGGAAAGAATGTGGAAAAATGCGAAAACAAAAATTTTCCGAAGAATGAAAATTCCCGAAAGAAAATAAAACTACCGAAAATGTTTATTCCTGACATTTTTAAAATCCCGAAATTATAAAATTCCCAAAAATAGCAAATTCCCGAAAAATACCGAAAAATAAAATTCCCGATTAATAAAGTTCCCGAATAATAAAATTTCCTAATATTGAAATTCCCGAATCGAAACATTCCCGAATTCTAAAATTCCAGAATTGGAAAATTCCCGGGGGCGACTGAAAAATACTGAAAAATAAAATTCCCGATTAATCAAGTTCCCGAATAATAAAATTTCCGAATATTGAAATTCCCGAATCGGAACATTCCCGAATAACAAAATTCCCGAATTATAAAATTCCCGAATAATAAAATTCCAGAATTGGAAAATTCCCTTGGGCGACTGAAAAATGCCGAAAAATAAAATTTCCGAATATTTAAATTCCCGAAATGGAAAATTCCTGAATAATAAAATTCTCAAATATTAAAATTCCAGAATTGGAAAATTCCCGGGGGCGACTGAAAAATCTCGAAAAATAAAATTCCCGATGAATAAAGTTCTCGAATAATAAAATTTCCGAATATTGAAATTCCCGAATCGGAACATTCCCGAATTCTAAAATTCCCGAAGAATAAAATTCCAGAATTAGAAACTTCCCGGGGGCGACTGAAAAATACCTAAAAATAAAATTCCCGGTTAATAAAATTTCCGAATATTGAAATTCCCGAATCGGAACATTCCCGAATATCAAAATTCCCGAATTCTAAAATTCCCGAATAATAAAATTCCCGATTAATAAAGTTCCCGAGTAATAAAATCTCCGAATATTGAAATTCCCGAATTAAAAAATTCCCAAATTATAAAAATCCCAAACTGGAAAATTCCCGAGGGCGACTGCAAAATCCCTAAAAAAATATTCCCAAAATTATGAAATGGTCGAAATATAAAAATCCCGAACTGGAAAATTCCCAAATAATGAAGGGGAGACTGAAAAATCTCAAAAAATAAAATTCCCGACAGAAAATTGTCGAATAGAATATCTGAACCAGAAAATTTGAAAAAAATCAATTTCTGGATGAAAAATGTTGTTTGAAAATGTGCATAGAATTTTTATTTTCAAATTAAAAAGAAATTTTTATATAAATCAATGCTGAATTTAATCCTGCACAGTTTGTTCGGGAAAAATTTAAAAACTGGGAGAAAAGTTAGGGAAATTTTTTTTTTCATACAACATTTTTTTTAAACTTTAAACAATAACAAAAAATTGTCTATGTAAAAAATGTTTAATTGTTGTATTTTTAATAAATAAATAATATTGAGTAAAAAACAATTTTTTAAATATTTAAATTCAAGAATTAAATGGGACGACTGAAAAATCCCGAAAAAATTAAATTCCCGACACTGTATAATTCCCAACTTGGAAAATTCCCGAATAATAAAATTTCCGAATGATAAAATTGCCGAATGAATTGTTTAAATTCAAAAAATTTTCGAATTTGGAAATTTTCGAATTCGGGAATTTTATAATTCCGGAAGTTTATTATATTTGGGAATTCACAAATTCGGGAATTTTATTATTCGGGAATTTTATTTTTTGGGAATTTTCCAATTCGGCAATTTTACAGTGTCCGAAATTTTATTTTTCGGGATTTGAAAAATCCTAAATTATAAAATTCCCGACAACAAATTTCTGAATTTGAACAATGAAAAAAATTATTTTTCAATACATATTATTAATTGATTAAAAAACAGTAATGAAATATTTGTATCAGAAAACAATTTTTTTAATCGTCAATTTATTTTTTTTAATATTTTTATTTTAAATTCAAATATTAATTTTTAGAAAAACATTAAACATAAAAAAAAATTTCTTGGATCCAATTAATTTGGGACGGCTGAAAAATTCAAAACAAAAAAAAATTCCCGAAAAAATATTTGTAACATAAAATTTCCAAAATTATAAAATTACCGAAAGATAAAAATCCCGAATTGAAAAATTCCCAAACAGTTTATAATATTGCCGAGTTTAAAAATTCTGGAATAATAAAATTCCAGGCATTTTATTATATTACATAATTTGAAAATTCCCAAATATTAATGTTCCCCATAGAAAATTGCCGAATTATAAAATATTTGACACTAATATCCTCGAATGAAAAAAATTTTCAATTGTTTTTCAATCAATATTATTTATTTATTAAAAACATAATAATACAATATTTTGATCAAACAAATTTGTTGTTATGTTTAATTTTTTTTAGATTATTGTTTGAATATTTAATTATTTCAATCTTAATAAGTAATAATGATCATTTAAAAACAGTTTTTTAAAAAATTTTCAAATTCGGAAATATTATAAACTGTTCAGGAATTTTCTAATTCGGGATATTTATATTTCGGTTTTCGACCGAAGTTTTCTTATTATTGCTTTTTACCAAATTAAAAAAAAAATAAGATTTTAATTAGTGATAACTTATTTTCTTTAGAAAAAGATTCTCTACAACTTTATCTGATTCAACTTTTAATAATATATAAATTATTATCAAGTATAGTTTTTTGTTTATATAATTTTTCATTTAAAAATTTGGTCCTAAATAATTTGAGCCACTAAAAAATTTATTTTTAAAAATTTGGCAAGAAGCCATAATTAAAAGTTAAGTCGAAAACAAAACTTTTTGAATCAGGAATTTTTCAATTTTTTTAATAATAAATAATAATAAAATAATGAGCATAAAATTTCTGTTTAGCACAAAAAAAATGTGTGATTTTAAAAATATTTTATTTTATAAAATACATAATATTAAATAATTATTTATTATTTAATAATAATTTCCAAATAATAAAATTCCCGAATAATAAAATTCCTGAAATTATTTTTTTTTCAATAAAAAAAAAAAAATTAATGATCAAAATTAAATAATTTAAATAATTAAATTAATGATCAAAATTTTTCAACAAAAAAATATATATATTTATTGTTTATTAAATTATAAATAATAATGATAAATAAATAATTAATTGTAATAAATACAAAAATAGGGTATATTCATTTAAATAATAAAAAACAGTTTAAAAAAAGGGTAAAATTATTTAAAATATTAGGATTTTTATAAAACAATTTTACGGTCAGAAAACCGGAAGCCAGTCAAGCAAATCGGATCGTTCAATTTTAATGCTCAGGTTGATTCGTCGCGGTGAATCGCGAGAAAAAGTCTTTTCCTGCAATTTTTTTATTTTTTATTGATTTCCTCTTCATGGTAAATCCTTCAATTTAATACTGAATAAATTGTTCTAGCGGTGCTTTTCTCGAATCTAAATTTTAATTTTGATTTTAATTTTGACGGAATAAATAAAGAAATTTTTTTTTATTATACATTTTTTGAGAAACCTTTTATTTTTAATGCAAAATTGATAGAAGAGCAGGATGAATTCCATAAAAAGCCGTTGTACACCATGACAGGAAACTATAAATTTACGGGAATCGCATTCAGGACTCAATTCGGCTTTCCGGAAGAAACAAATCTTGTCTGAATTAATTATTTACCGAAAAATAAAATGTCCCACACTGTAAAATTCCCGAAAAAGAAAATATTCGAAACAGAAAATTCCCAAATAATAAAATTTCCGAATCTGAACGATTAAAAGATTGTTTTAATATTGAATAAATAATCGAATAAAAAATATTTGTCAAATAAAAGTATTTGACTTTATTTATTATTTTATTATTACAACTATTTCCTAATTATTTAGATTGAAGAATTTCATAATTCAAAAATTGCTGACAATTTAAAATTCCCAAAAGTTTATAATATTTTCGAATTTTTAAATTCCTAATAATAGATAAAAAATTTTCAATTGTTTACATTCGGAAATTTTATAATTCGAACATTCTTCTGTGTCAGAAATTTTATTGTGTTTGATATTTTATAATGTCGGAAATTTTATTTCATTATTGGAAATGTTGGGACTACTGGAAAATCCCGAAAAATAAAATTCCCGACACTGTAAAATTCCCGAATTATAAAATTCCTGAATAATAAAATTCTTGAGTTGAAAAATTCTTAAAAAATAAAATTCCCGACAGAAAATTTTCGAATTATAAAATTCCCGAATTTAAGCAATTAAAAAATTTTCTTTTATAAATACTATTCATTAATTGTTTAAATTCGGGAAGGGACGACAGAAAAATCCCGAAAACAAAATTCCCGACACCGTGAAATTCATGAATTGGAAAATTCCCGAATAATACAATTTTCGAATGATAAAATTCCCGAATTGGTAAACTCCCAAATATAATAAAATTCCGGAATTATAAAATTCCCGAATAATAAAATTTTCGAATTTAAACAATTCAAACATTTTTTATAAATATTACTTATTTATTAAAAATGCAATAATCAAATATTTTTATCAAAAAAATTATTGAAATTATTGTTATTTTAAATTCAAACAATAATTTTAGAAACTTTAAACATTAAAAATAATTCTTTTATACAAATATTTGATTATTGTATTTTTAATAAACAATAATTATTTAAAAAATTTAATTGTTTGAATTCAGAAATTTTCTAGTTCATACATTTTATAATTTGGCAATTTTCTGTCGGGAATTTTATTATTCGGGAATTTTCCAATTCGGGAACTTTATTATTGAGGAACTTTATTATTCGGGAATTTTATAAGTTGGGAATTTTACTGTGTCGGAAAATTTATTTTTTTCGGGATTTTTCAGGCGTCCCTTCATGAATTTTATAATTTGGGAAATTTATTATTTGCAAATTTTCCAATCCGGGAATTTTCCAATCCGGGAATTTCCCAATTCGGGAATTTTATTATTCCGACATTGCATTATTCGGAAAATTTCCAATTCAGGAATTCTATGATTCGGGAATTTTATTATTTGGGAATTTTTCAATTCGGGAATTTTATTATTCGGAAATTTTATTATTTGGGAATTTTCCAATTCGGGAATTTTAAACTGTCGGGAATCTTTTTATTCGGGAATTTTATCATTCAGAAATTTTATTATTCCGGAATTTTCCAATTCGGGAATTTTATACTGTCGGGAATCTTATTTTTCGGGTATTTTATAATTCGAGATTTTTATTATTTGGGAATTTTTCAATTCGGGAATTTTATTATTCGGAAATTTTATTATTCGGGAATTTCATGTTTCAGGAATTTTGTAATTCGGAAGTTTTATTATTCGGGAATTTCAATATTTAGAAACTTTATTATTCGGGAACTTTATTAATCGGGAATTTTATTTTTTGGGATTTTTCAGTCGCCCAAGGGAATTTTCCAATTCGGGAAATTCAGAATTCGCGAATTTTGTTATTCGGGAATGTTCCGATTCGGGAATTTCAATATTTAGAAACTTTATTTTTCGGGAACTTTATTAATCGGGAATTTTATTTTTTGGGATTTTTCAGTTGCCCAAGGGAATTTTCGATTTCGGGAATTTTGTTATTCGGGAATGCTCCGATTCGGGAATTTCAATATTTGGAAATTTTA
>CAKNYM010050684.1:100073-117892 GCA_932195095.1 Andricus curvator
ATTTTTATTATTTGGGAATTTTTCAATTCGGGAATTTTATTATTCGGGAATTTCATGATTCGGGAATTTTATAATTCGAGATTTTTATTATTTGGAAATTTTTCAATTCGGGAATTTTATTATTCGGAAATTTTATTCTTCGGGAATTTCATGATTCGGGAATTTTATTATTTATGAATTTTATTATCCTGGAATTTTTCAAAACAGGAATTTTAGGATTCGGGAATTTTATACTTCCGGAATTTTTTGATTCGGAAATTGTATTCTCCCGAAATTTTATTATTTGAGAATTTTATGATTCAGGAATTTTATAATTTGGGAATTTTATTATTTGGGAATTTTAAAATTCAGGAATTTTCAAATTCTGGAATTTTATTATTCGGGAATTTCATGATTCGGGAATTTTCTAATTCGAGATTTTTATGATTTGGGAATTTTTCAATTCGGGAATTTTATTATTCGGAAATTTTATTCTTCGGGAATTTCATGATTCGGGAATTTTATTATTTGGGAATTTTATTATCCTGGAATTTTTCAAAACTTTTTATTATTATTATTTGGGGATTTTCAAATTCTGGAATTTTATTATTCGGGAATTTCATGATTCGGGAATTTTATAATTCAGAAATTTTATTATTTGTGAAATTGTAATTTGGGAATTTCATTATTCCGAAATTTGTCAATTCGGGAATTTTATAATTCGGTAATTTTATTATTTGGGAATTTTCCAATTCGGGAATTTTATGATTCGGGAATTTTATAATTCAGTATTTTTATTATGGGAAGACTGGAAAATTCTGAAAAATAAAATTGCCGAAATTATAAAATTCCCGAACAATAAAATTACCGAATTATAAAATTCCCGAATTGAAAAATTTCGGAATAATACAATTCCAGACAGAAAATTGCCGAATTATAAAATATCCGAAATCGAAAAATCCATAATGATAAAATCCGCGTATTTGAATAATTAATAGAATTGTTTTTTAATGACTATTATTGATTTATTGAAAAAAAAAATCAAATATATTTATCAAACAAATTTTTTCATTGTTTAAAGTTCATTAGAAACTGTAGTTTAAATTCAAAAGAACAATGATTGTATTTTTTTCTCCTAACCTAATACCATTTCCAGACAAACTTTAATTTTTTTTAAATTAAAAATTCGATTTTCAAGAATGTTTTTTGTATTTTTTTTAAATACTATGCTTTTCAAACAAAATTTTTCACCAAAATTTTTTTTTCTCAATTATTGTTATTTTAAATTCAAACAAAATTTTTTTTAAACTTTAAACAATAAAAAAATTCCCGAATTCTGGAATTTTATTTTTCGGGATTTTTCAGTCCTAAAAAATTTCCGAATTATAAAATATCTAAACTAGAAGGTTCCCGAAATATAAAATTTCTGAATTTAAACAATTAAAATAGTTGTTTTTTGATAAATATTATTTATTTCTTCCCAATGCAGTGATAAAATATTTTTATCAAAGAAAACCTTTTTAAAATGTTTCAAGTTTAAAAAAATTATTGTTTGAATTTAAAAAAAACAATAACTGTATAAAAATTGTCTAACAAAAAAATTTTTTAAACACAAGCGCCTCGAACGAAAAAAAATCTCCCTTTTAGCACACTATGCACATTTTCAATCAAAATTTTTTATCCAGAAATACATATTTTTAAATAATGGTTATTTTAAATTCAAACAATAATTTTTTTAAACTTTGAACTTTATAAACATTGTTTTCTTTCATGAAAATATTTGATTCTTTTTTTTGTAATAAATAAATCATATTTATTAAAAAAAAATCTTGTAAATTGTTCAAATTCGGGAATTTCATTTTTCAAAACTTTTCAGTCGTCTCAAATTAAAAAAATTGTCGATATATAGAAATCCCAAATTAAAAAATTTCCGAATAATAAAATTCCGGAAAGAAAATATCCGAACTAGAAAATTCCCAAAATAATAAAATATTTTTTTTAAAGAAGTTTCTTTTTATCTTCGAAGTTTTTAAAAATTGTTTATTAAATTTAATATAACAATAATTGAACAAAGTTCATATTTCGGCAATTTTATAATTTTGGAAGTTTTATTATTCGGGAATTTTAGAGTGCCGGGAATTTTCTTTCTCTGGATTTTTCAGTCGTTCCATTAAAATATTATAATTTATAAATTTTTGAAAAAAAATCATCCAATTTTGCATTCTTTAAAATTAATGATTGAACTTTTCCTACATTTTTGAAATATAAAATTCTCAATTCCATTTGAAAATTATTAGAAAAGATAAAGCAATTTCAATTTCAAATTTTGCAAATCGTTTTACATGTTTTAAATGAAGTGATAAAATGGGTTCATTTGAATAAGTCTATATAAATCATTATTTCTTGTGACTTTGTAATTATTTCATATCGCTACGAGTTGGAGAAAGGAACAGGTGCGTTTTTTCTTTAATTATTAAAAAAAAATTATGATTTGCCTCATAATGAAAAAAAAATTAGGGGAAACTTTCCCACAGTGGATAATGCAAACTACTGTAGATAATCATTAATTAAGAGCAAAAATAAAATAAAAATTATTTATTTCAATTTTAATTTATTAACACGTATCTTATCCTATTTAATAATTAAATTAAACTAATTTTTTTAAATACATTAGTATTTCTAATAATTGATTATCCACTGTAGAGAGGGTTCCCCTACTTTAACACCGATCTGTATTTTATATTTTAAAGATATGAAACTTTAGTTCGTTTTTTTTTATGAAAATGAAAGTTAATATTAATAAAGCTAAAAAAATAATAAAAATTTTATTTCAAAAGTTTATATTTGATTTTAATGAAAAAATTACAATAAATAAAAATAAATACAAATTGATAAAAATTATTCTTTTTGGTTGAAAATTCATCTCTTTAACTCAAAATTTAATTATTCGATTTTTGGTTAAAAATTTATATTTTCAGATGAAAATTCAAACATTTGATTGAAAATTCACCTGTTTTAGTTGAAAATTCCAGTTTTTGGTTGCAAATTTAACTCTTTGAATTTTTAACTATTTTTTTGAAAATTTATTTTTTTGTTGAAGATTAATTATTTTAGTTGAAAATTCAACTATTTTTCTAAAAATTCGTTTTTTTTTTGTTGAGAAATAATTTTCTTCACTGAAAATGTAACTATTTCATTTCTGATTAAAAATTGATCTCTTTTGGTTGAGAATTCAACTAATGTGTAATTTTTTTTTATTTTTTTTGAAGATTTATCGTTTAAGTCACAAATTCAACTATTTGGTATTCAATTAACTTTTTTGTTGAAAATTCATATTTTCGGGTTCAAAATTCAAAAGTTTGGTAGAAAATTAAACTATTTGGTTACAAATTAACTTTTTTCTTAAAAATTCGTTTTTTTTTTTTTTTTCTGAAAATTAGTTTTTTGAACTGAAAATTTAACGATCCCATTTTTGATTGAAAATTCTTCTTTTCTGCTTTAAGATTCAACTATTTTTTTAAATTTGACTTTTTAACTTGAAAACTTTTTTGTCGAAAATTAAACTTTTTTACTTGAAAATTCAACAATAATCGAAAATTAACTTTTTGTTGAAAATTTATCATTTTGGTTGAAGATTCAACTATTTTTTTGAAATTTTTTTTTTTTAATTACTTTTTAAAAATAATTTTCAACTGTTTTCTAACATTCGACTTTTTAACTTAAAAACTTAACTATTTTATTAAAAATTAACTTTTTTGGTTGAAGATTCATCATTTTAGTTAAAAATTCAACAATTCGGTAGAAATATTAATTTTTCGTTGAAAATTTAACTACTTTGGTAGAAAATTAAACTATTTGGTTAAAAATTAAACTAATTATTTTAAAATTCAAATATTTTCTTGCAAAATTCGTTTTTCTTTGGTTAAAAATTAATTTTTTATCTGAAAATGTAGCTATTTTAAATTTTGGTTGAAAATTTAAATATTTTGTTGAAAATTGAAAATTCAACAATAGTCGAAAATTAACTTTTTGTTGAAAATTTATCATTTGGTTGAGTAATCAACGATTTTTTTTAAATTATCTTTTTTTAGTTGAATTTAACTGGTTAAAAAATTCGTTTTTTTTGCTGTTGAAGATTTTTTTTTATAAACTGAAAATTTAACTATTCCATTTTTGGTTCCAAATTGATCGTTTTGTAGGTTAAAAATTCAGTTATTTTTTAAAAAATGCACCTATTTTGTTAAAAGTTTAACTATTTTTTTGAAAATTCAACTATTTTGTTAAAGGCATCTATTTTGGTCGAAAATTAAGTTTTTTGTTGAAAATGTATATTTTGGTTTGAAAATTCAACTACTTGGGTAGAAATTTTAACTTTTTGGTTAAAAATTAATTTTTTTTATTTCAAAATGTAGGTATTCCATTTAAGGTTGAAATTTTAACTATTTGGTAGAAAATTGATGTAATTTGTTGAAAATTTATAATTTTCGTTGAGTATTCAACTATTTTTTTTTAATTTGTCTTTTTAGTTCAATTCGTCTAATTAAATTTTTTTTTCTTTTTTTCGCTAAAAATTATTTTTTTTTTTAACTGAAAATTTAACTTTTCCATTTTTGGTTGTAAATTTGTCTTTTTTAATTGAAAATTCAACTATTTTTTAGAAAATTCGTCTTTTCTAGTTGAATCCAACTAATTAAAAATGTTTTTTTTTTGTTGAACATTAGTTTTTTGGACTGAAATTTGAACGATTCCATTTTTAGTTGAAAATTGTTTTTTTTTTAGTTGAAAATTGAACTATTTTTTTTTTAAATTAACCTTTTTTGGTTGTAAATTTTTTTTTCGTAAATCTTTTTGAAAATTCTCTTTTTTTGATTTAAAACTCGACTGTTTTCTTAAGAATTCGACTTTTTTTGAAAATTTATTTATTTGGTTGTGAATTCAACTATTTTGTTAAAAATTCGTCTTTCTTAGTTGAATTCAACTGGCTGATAATTCTTTTTTTTTTTTTTGAAAATTAGTTTTTTTTTATAACTAAAAATTGAACTATTCCATTTTCGATTCTAAAATTATCTTTTTTGGTTGAAAATTCGTTTATATTGTTGAAAATTCATCTTCTGGTAGAAAATTAATTTCCTGGTTGAAAATTCTTCTTTTTTATTTAAAAAATTCAGCTATCTTGTAAAAATTATAACTATTTTGTTGAAAGTTTAAATATTTTGCTAAAAATTTAACCATTTTTTTAAAAGCTTTTAAAGGCTTTTAAAAGCTTTCTTGTTTGAAAAAAACTTTTTTGTACAAAATTAAACTATTTCCTTAAAAAATAATTTTTAGTCTGAAAATGTAGCTATTCTATTTTAGATTGTAAGCTTATATTTTTATTTGAAAATTCTTTTTTGTAGCTTAAAAATTCAGCTATTTTTTTTTTAAATTTCATCTTTTTTTTTAAATTTAAATATTTTGTTAAAATCTTGTTTAGTTAAAAATTTAATTTTTTTGCTGAAAATCTGTCCTATTGGATTAAAAAATTCATCTTTTATGGTAGAAAAGTCATTTTTCTTGGCTGAAAATGAACTTTTTTCACAAAAATTAAACATTTTGATTTAAAAATCCAACACTTCAGTTGAATAACTGGATAAAAAATTCGTTTTCTTTCGTTGAAAATTATTTTTTTCAACGGAAAATTTAACTGTTTCATTTTTAGTTGTAAATTAATATTTTTTAGTTGGAAATTCAACTATTTTGTTGAAAATTCGTCTTTTCGTAGAAAATTAATCTTCTTGGTTGAAAATTCATCTCACTTGGCTGAAAATGAACTTTTTTTATCGAAAATTAAACTTTTTGATTTAAAAATTAAACACTTTGGTTAAAAATAAACTTTTTGTTCAAAATTTATATTTTTGGTTCTAAATTCAACTACTTCAGTAGAAAATTATTCTATTTACTTAAAAATTATTATTTTCATTTGAAAAGTCAACCATTCCAATTTTGGTTGTAAATTCATCTTTTTTAGTTGAAAATTCAACTATTTGTTTGAAGATTCATATTTTTTTTAAATTCGTCTTTTTGTAGAAAATTCATCTTGGCTGAAAATTAATTTTTTTTCGAAAATTAAACTTTTTGATTTAAAAATCCAACACTTTTGTTAAAAAAAAATTGTTAAAAAATTCGTTTTCTTTTGTTGAATTTTTTTTTTACTGAAAATTCAACTTTTTCATTTTTGGCTGTAAGTTAATCCTTTTTAGTTGAAAATTTAACTATTCAATTAAAGATTCATGTATTTTGTCGAAAATTCGTATTTTTGTAGAAAATTCGTCTTTTTGTAGAAAATTAATCTTCTTGGTTGAAAAAGAACTTTTTTGTCGAAAAATAAACTTTTTTATTTAAAAAAATAATAGTTTGGTTATTCATTTTTTTTTGTTGAAATTTTTTTTTTATTAAAAATCTAACTATATAATTTTTGGTTGAAAATTCATTTGTTTGGTTGAAAATTTAAATAATTTGTTGAAACTTCGTTTTTTTAAATTACTTTTTCACTGAAAATTTAACTATTCCATTTTTTGTTAAAAATTTATCTTTTTGGTTGAAATTCATCTTTTTTGGTTGAAGATTCATCATTTTAGTTAAAAATTCATTTCTTAGATTAAAAATTCGTTTTTTTTGTGGTTAAAAATAATTCTTTTAACTGAGAAAGTAACTAATTTTTTTAGTTGAAAATTTAACTATTTTGTTGAAACTTCACTTTTTTTGTTCAAAATTAATTTTTGTAACTGAAAATAAACTTTTTTGTCAAATATTAAACTTTTTGATTTAAAAATCCAACTCTTTGGTTAAAAACTGGTTAAAAAATTCGTTTTCTTTTGTTGATTTTTTTGTAACTGAAAATTTATCTATTCCATTTTTAGTTGTAAATGAAGCTTTTTTAGATGAAAAATTATTTTTTTTACCTGAAAATTGATCTATTCCATTTTTAGTTGTAAATTAGTCTTTTTTAGTTGAAAATTCAACTATTTGATTGAAGATTCATGTATTTTGTTGAAAATTCTTCTTTTGTATTTAAAAAATTCAGTTATTTAGTAAAAAGTTGAACTATTTTGTTAAAAGTTTAATTATTTTGTTGATAATTCAATTATTATGATAAAGGCACATTTTTTGTCGTAAATTCAATTTTTTTGTTAAAAATTCGTCCTTTTGGATTGAAAAATTATATTTTCAAATGAAAATTCAACTATTTGGTTGAAAATTAACTTTTTTTTGAAAATGCATATTTTTGGTTGAAAATTCAACTATTTTGTAAAAAATTCGTCTTTTAGCAGAAAATTAATCTTCTTGGCTGAAAAATAACTTTTTTTATTGAAAATTAAACTTTTTGACTAGAAAATTCAACATTTTGATTTAAAAATTAAACAGTTTCGTTAAAAATCAACTTTTTTGTTTGCAATTTATATTTTTGGTTGAAAATTGAACTACTTTCGTAGAAAATTATCCTATTTGGTTAAAAAATAATTTTTTTTCTGTAAATGTAGTTTATCTGTACGTAGTATTAAAAATTCCTTTTTTTTTGTTGAAAATTATATTTTTAAACTGAAAATTTAACGATTTCATTTTTGGTTCAAAATGGATCTTTTTTAGTTGGAAATTCAACCATCCTGCTGAAAATTCACCATTTTGAATTGAAAATTAGCTTTCTTTTCAAAAATTATTTTTTTCTGGTTAAAAATTCGTTTTTTTAACTAAAAATTAAACTTTTGGAATGAAAATTTCATCTTTTATGGTAGAAAAGTCATCTTTCTTGGTTAAAAAAAACTTTTTGGTCGAAATTTAAACTTTTTGACTTGAAAATGTAATACCTTGGTTGAAAATTAACTTTTTTCTTGAAAATTCATATTTTTGGTTAAAAATTCAACTACTTTCGTAGAAAATTAAACTATTTACTTAAAAAATAATTTTTTTGTCTAAAAATGCAGCTATTCTATTTTAGGTTGTAAGCTTTTTTTTTAGTTGAAAATTCAACTATTTTGTTGAAAATTTAAATACTTTTTTGAAAATTCAGGTATTTTGTTAAAGGCATCTTGTTCAGTTAAAAATTTAATGAAAATTAACTTTTTTGTCGAGAATTAAACTTTTTGATTTAAAAATTGAACACTTTGTTTAATAATTAACTTTTTTGTTTAAAATTTATATTTTTAGTTCTAAATTCAACTACTTCAGTAGAAAATTATTTCATTTACTTAAAAATTATTTTTTTCATTTGAAAATTTAAGCATTCCAATTTTGGTTGTAAATTAATCTTTTTTAGTTGAAAATTCAACTATGTGGTTGAAAATTCATGTATTTTGTTGAAAATTCGTCTTTTGGTAGAAAATTAATCTTCTTTGTTGAAAATTCATCTCACTTGGCTGAAAATGAAATTTTATGTCAAATATTCAACTTTTTTTATTTAAAAATCGAACACTTTTGTTAAAAAAACTGGTTAAAAAATTATTTTTCTTTTGTTGAAAATTATTTTTTTTAACTGAAAATGTATGTATTCCATTTTTAGTTGTAAATTAAGCTTTTTTAGTTGAAAATTCAACTATTTGATTCAAGATTCACGTTTTTTTTGGAAATTCATCTTTTTGTAGAAAATTAATCTTCTTACTTGAAAATTCATCTCACTTGGCTGAAAGTAAACTTTTTGATTTAAAAATCGAACATTTTGGTTAAGAAACTGGTTAAAAAATGATTTTTCTTTTGTTGAAAATTATTTTTTTAAACTGAAAATGTATCTATTTCATTTTTAGTTGTAAATTAAGCTTTTTTTAGTGGAAACATTATTTTTTTCAACTGAAAATTTATCTTTTTCATTTTTAATTGTAAAATAATCTTTTTTAGTTGAAAATTCAACATTTGATTGAAGATTCATGTTTTTTTTTTTTGAAATTCGTATTTTTGTAGAAAACCAATCTTCTTGGTTGAAAATTCATCTTACTTGACTGAAAATGAATTTTTTGTCGAAAATTAAACTTTTTGATTTTAAAATCCAACACTTTGGTTAAAAAAGTGGTTAAAAAATTCGTTTTCTTTTATTGAAATTTTTTTTTTGAAACTGAAAATGTATCTATTCCATTGTTAGTTGTAAATTAATCTTTTTTAGTTGAAAATTCGCCTTTTGGTAGAAAATTAATCTTATTGATTTAAAAATTAAACACTTTGTTTAAAAATCAACTTTTTTGTTAAAAATTTATATTTTTGGTTCTAAATTCAACTACTTTAGTAGAAAATTATTCTATTTACTGAAAATGAGTTTTTTGTCAAATATTAAACTTTTCGATTTGAAAATCCAACACTTTGGTTAAAAAACTGGTTAAAAAATTATTTTTCTTTTTTTGAAAATTATTTTTTTTAACTGAAAATTTACCTATTCCATTTTTAGTTGTAAATTAATCTTTTTCAGTTGAAAATTCAACTATTCAATTGAATATTTATTTATTTTGTTAAAAATTCGTCTTTTAGTAGAAAATTAATTTTCTTGGTTGAAAATTCATCTCACTTGGCTGAAAATTAACTTTTTTGTCAAATATTAAACTTTTTGATTTAAAAATCCAACACTTTGGTTGAAAAATTATTTTTCTCTTGTTGAAAATTATTTTTTTTAACTGAAAATTTATCTATTCCATTTTTATTTGTAAATTAAGAATTTTTAGTTGAAAATTCAACTATTTGATTCAAGATTCATGTTTTTTTTTGGAAATTCGTCTTTTTGTAGAAAATTAATCTTCTTGGTTGAAAATTCATCCCACTTGGCTGAAAATAAACTTTTTTGTCAAATATTAAACTTTTTGATTTAAAAATCCAACACTTTGGTTAAAAAACTGGTTAAAAAATGATTTTTCTTCTGTTTCAAATTACTTTTTTTAACTGAAAATTTATCTATTTTATTTTCAGTTTAAAATTCATATTTTTGGTTGTAAATTCAACTACTTCAGTAGAAAATTATTCTATTTGCTTAAAAATTATTCTTTTCATTTAAAAATTTAATCATTCCAATTTTGGTTGTAAATTAATCTTTTTTAGTTGAAAATTCAACTATTTGTTTGAAGATTCATGTTTTTTTTATAAATTCGTCGTTTTGTAGAAAATTCATCTTGGCTGAAAATTAATTTTTTGTCGAAAATGAAACTTTTTGATTTAAAAATCCAACACTTTGGTTAAAAAACTGGTTAAAAATTATTTATCTTTCGTTGAAAATTATTTTTTTTCAACTGAAAATTTATCTATTCCACTTTTAGTTGTAAATTAACCCTTTTTTGTTGAAAATTCAACAATTTGATTTAAAATTCATGTATTTTTTTGGAAATTCGTCTTTTTGTAGAAAAGTAATCTTCTTAATTGAAAATTCATCTTACTTGGCTGAAAATGAATTTTTTGTCGAAAATGAAACTTTTTGATTTAAAAATCCAACACTTTGGTTAAAAAACTGGCTTAAAATTATTTTTCTTTTGTTGAAAATCATTTTTTTTAACTGAAAATTTACCAATTTCATTTTTAGTTGTAAATTAAGCTTTTTTAGTTGGAAAATTATTTTTTTTTAACTGAAAATTTTTTTATTCCATTTTTAGTTGTAAATTAATCTTTTTTAGTTGAAAATTCAACTATTTGGTTGAAAATTAATGTATTTTGTTGAAAATTCGTCTGTTGGTAGAAAATAAATCTTCTTGGTTAATTTTTTTGTTTGAAATTCATATTTTTGGTTCTAAATTCAACTACTTTAGTAGAAAATTATTCTATTTGCCTAAAAATTATTCTTTTCATTTGAAAATGCAACCATCCCAATTTTGGTTGTAAATTAATCTTTTTTAGTTGAAAATTCAACTTTTTGGTTAAAAAAGTGGTTAAAAAATTATTTTTCTTTTGTTGAACATTTTTTTTTTTAACTGAAAATTTACCTATTCTATTTTTAGTTGTAAATTCCTCTTTTTTAGTTGAAAATTCAACTATTTGATTGAAGATTTATGTATTTTGTTGAAAATTCTTTTTTTGGTAGAAAATTAATCTTCCTGGTTGAAAATTTATCTTGGCTGAAAATTAATTTTTTGTCGAAAATTAAACTTTTTGATTTAAAAATCCAATATTTTGGTAAAAAAACTGGTTAAAAAATTATTTTTCTTTTGTTGAAAAAATTTTTTTTACTGAAAATTTATCTATTTCATTTTGAGTTGTAAATTAGGATTTTTTAATTAAAAATTCAATTATTTGGTTGAAGATTCGTCTTTTGGTAGAAAATTAATTTTCTTGGTTAGAAATTCATCTCTTTTGGCTGAAAATGAACTTTTTTGACAAAAATTAAACATTTTGATTTAAAAATTAAACCCTCTGGTTAAAAATTAACTTTTTTGTTTAAAATTTATATTTTTGGTTCTAAATTCATATACTTTAGTAGAAAATTATTCTATTTACTTGAGAATTATTCTTTCCTATCTTTGAAAGTTGGTATTCGTCGTTTAGTTACCGTTACCGTTACTTAGTTAACCATAAGGCGATCTCATCGACGATGGGCGATCTGTGTTTATTTGAACTCGAGATGTTTGTTTTCATAAGAAGTTTAGTGGAAGAATATGCATTTATACTTCGGCATATATACGATTCCTTTCACGCATTTTTTAAAAATAAGGCTTTTAATTAACATTTTAAATATTTTATTCGTATTTTGAAAGATTCAGTTTCGATTTAACGTTTTAGTCATAGTTCATTTATATTTCAAAATGTTTGAAACTTTCGAAATTTTGAGTACCATTTATTTTTAAATGTGTTTGGATTTTTTATAATAAATTTTGTTAATTTTTTTATTTAAAAACCAACTTTACATTTTTGTTTAACTTTTCAGAAGGACCTTGACCTTTTTTCAATGAGTAGGATAAATTAGTTTAGGGTATCAAGAAAGAATGTATTTCCAATAATTCGTTTCTACGATAGCATGCAAATATATAATAATTATTAATTATTTTAACAATTTTCATAAACATATTTAGAGTTTGGCTATTTTTCAAGGAATAGGTACAGTTTGTTTATAAAGTCAACTACGAATGTCTTTCTGATTAAACTTTTCTATGTTGCTTCGTAAATTTACAATAATTGTTAATAATTTAAACAATTTGCATAAACAAAGAGTTTGGCTATTTTTCAACGAATACGGTAAATTTCTTTTACAGAATTCACTAAGAATCCTTCCGATGACTCTTTTCTATGAAGCTTTGCAAACTTACAAGAATTATCAATTATTTCAACAAATTAAGAGTTTGGCCACTTTCCATCGAATAAGCCCAATTTGTTTACGGAATCACCAATAATGTATTGCCAATAACTCTTTTCTACGATACTTTGCACAGTTACATTAATTATTAATTATTTAAACAGTCTTCATAAACATATTCAGAGTTTGGGTATTTTTCAAGGAATAGGCACAAATTGTTTACGGAGTCAACTAAGAATATCTTTCCGATTACTCTTTTCTATGTTGCTTTATAAATTTACAAGAATTATTAATTATTTAAACAATTTTGATTAAAAAATTAAAAGTTTGGCTATTTCTCAACGAATAGGCTCAATTTTTTTACAGAATTAAGTAAGAATATCTTTCAGATTACTTTTTTCTATAATGATTTGCAAATTTTCAAGAACTATTAATTATTTAAAGAATTTTCATAAACAAATTAAGCGCCTGGTCATTTTTCAACGAATAGGAACAATTAGTTTCGGGAATCAAGAAAGAATGTATTCCCAATAAATCTTTTCTACGATACTTTGCAAATATACAATAATTATTAATTATTTTAACAATTTTTCTAAAAATATTCAGATTTGGTCTATTCTTCAAGGAATAGGCAGAATTTGTTTACGGAGTCAACTAGGAATGTCTTTTCGCTGACTATTTTATATGCTGCTTTGTAAATTTACAAGAATTATTATTTGTAATATCATTATTTTTAACGAATTGGCTCAATTGGTTTACATAACCAAAAAGAATGTATTAAAAATAAGTCTTTCCTATGTTACTTTGCAAATTTACAATAATAGTTAATTATTTTAATAATTTTCATACACATATTCAGAGTTTGGCTGTTTTTCAACAAATAGGCTCACTTTGTTTACGAATTCAACTAAGAATATCTTTTCGATGACTGTTATCTATGTTGCTTTCTAAACTTACAATAATTTTCAATTATTTAAACAATTTTAATTTAAAAACTGAGAGTTTGGCTATTTTTTAACGAATAGGCTCCATTTTTTATAGAATTAAGTAAGAATATCTTTGCACTGACTTTTTGCTATAATGCTCTGCAAACTTCAAAGAATGAATAATTATTTAAACAAATTTGATAAACAAATCAAGAATTTGGCTATTTTTTAAAGAATAGGCTCAATTTGTTTACGGACTCAATAAAGAATGTTTTTCAAATACCTCTTTCCTATGATACTTTGAAAATTTACAATAATTATTAATTATTTAAACAATTTTCATGAACACATTCAGAACAATTTGTTTGCGTAGTCAACTAAGATTATCTTTCCGGTGACTCTTTAGTATGTTTTGTAAATTTACAAGAATTATTAATTATTTAAACAATTTCGATTACAAAATTTAGAGTCTGGCTATTTTTCAACGAATAGGCTCAATTTTTTACAGAATTATTTATTCTACATCGTGAGATGGTATCCATGCGAAGCCGTGTACAAATCAAAATTATTGAAGTAAAAGTTAATTTCTTTTTTTTTTTTAATTCATTTCCAAATAAAATAAATACATGTAAATAAATTTGTCGCGCGCGGAGCGCGCGTATGAGGCTCTAGTTCATTTGAAAATTCAACCATTCCATTTCTGGTTGTAAATTAATCTTTTTTAGTTGAAAATTCAACTATTTGATTGAAGATTCATGCTTTTTTTTTTTTTTTTTTTTTTTGAAATTCGTCTTTTCGTAGAAAATTAATCTTCTTGGTTGAAAATTCATCTTAGCTGAAAATGAATTTTTTGTCGAAAATTAAACTTTTTGATTTAAAAATCCAACAATTTGGTTAAAAAACTGGTTAGAAAATTCGTTTTCTTTTGTTGAAATTTTTTTTTTTAATTGAAAATTGATCTATTCCATTTTTATTTGTAAATTACTCTTTTTTAGTTGACAATTCAACTATTCAATTGAAGATTCATTTATTTTGTTAAAAATTCGTCTTTTGGTAGAAAATTAATCTTCTTGGTTGAATATTCATCTTACTTGGCTGAAAATGAACTTTTTTGTCGAAAATTAAACTTTTTGATTTAAAAATTGAACACTTTGTTTAATAATTAGCTTTTTTGTTTAAAATTTATATTTTTAGTTCTAAATTTAACTACTTTAGAAAAAACTATTTTGTTTATTTAAAAATTATTCTTTTCATTTGAAAATTCAACCATTCCATTTTTGGTTGTAAATTAAGTTTTTTTAGTTGAAAATTCAACTATTTGGTTGAAAATTCATGTATTTTTTCGAAAATTCGTCTTTTTGTAGAAAATTAATCTTCTTGGTCGAAAAGTTATCTTCCTTGGCTGAAAATTAATTTTTTGTCGAAAATTAAACTTTTTTATTTAAAAATCCAACACTTTGGTTAAAAAACTGGTTAAAAAATTCGTTTTATTTTGTTGAAAATTATTTTTTTTAACTGAAAATTTATCTATTTCATTTTCAGTTGTAAATTACTCTT
Organism: Andricus curvator; assembly: GCA_932195095.1. Lineage (NCBI taxonomy): Eukaryota > Metazoa > Arthropoda > Insecta > Hymenoptera > Cynipidae > Andricus > Andricus curvator. The sequence continues at coordinate 114,762 of CAKNYM010050684.1, forward strand.
TTTTAGTTGAAAATTCAACTATTTGATTGAGGATTCATGTACTTTTTTTGGAAATTCGTCTTTTGGTTGAAAATTCATCTTGGCTGAAAATGAATTTTTGGTCGAAAATTAAACTTTTTTATTTAAAAATCCAACACTTTGGTTAAAAAGCTGGTTAAAAAATTATTTTTCTTTTGTAGAAAATTATTTTTTTTTAACTGAAAATATATCTATTCCATTTTTAGTTGTAAATTAAGCTTTTTTAGTTGAAAAATTATGTTTTTTGACTGAAAATTTATCTATTCCATTTTTATTTGTAAATTAAGAATTTTTAGTTGAAAATTGAACTATTTAATTGAAGATTCATGTTTTTTTTTGGAAATTCGTCTTTTTGTAGAAAACTAATCTTCTTGATTGAAAATTCATTTCACTTGGCTGAAAAAGAACTTTTTGGTCAAATATTAGACTTTTTTATTTAAAAATCCAACACTTTGGTTAAAAAATTGGTTAAAAAATTCGTTTTATTTTGTTGAAAACTATTTTTTTTAACTGAAAATTTATCCATTACATTTTTAGTTGTAAATTAAGCTCGTTTAGTTGAAAATTATTTTTTTTCACTTAAAATTTATCTATTCCATTTTCAGTTGTAAATTAAGCTTTTTTAGTTAAAAATGCAACTATTTAATTGAAGATTCATGTTTTTTTTTTTTTGGAAATTCGTTTTTTGGTAGAAAATTAATCTTTTTGGTTGAAAATTCATATCACTTGGCTGATAATGAACTTTTTAGTCAAAAATTAAACTTTATGATTTAAAAATTAAAAATTTTGGTTAAAAATCAACTTTTTCGTTTAAAATTTATATTTTTGATTGTAAATTCAACTAATTTAGTAGAAAATTAAACCATTTGCTTAAAAATTAATCTTCTTCTTTGCAAATTTAACTATTCCATTTCCAGTTGTGAATTAATCTTTTTTAGTTGAAAATTCAATTATTTGATTGAAGATTAATGTCTTTTGTCAGAAATTCGTCGTTTGTTCTAATCTTTCATTGAAAATTTGTCTTTTTTTTGGAAAATTATTTTTTTGGTTGAAAATTCATCTTTTTGGTCGAAAATTCATTTTTTACGGAAAATTGAACTATTCCATTTTTATTTAAAAAATTTTTTGTATTTAAAAATTAAACAATTTATTTTTAAATTCATTTATTTTGTTGAAAAAACGTATTTTTTGGTACATAATTAATCTTTTCGGTTGAAAATTCATTTCTTTGTTCTTGTTAATTATTCTATTTTGGGTTGCAAATTTATCTTTATAGTTGAAAATTTGTGTAATTTGTTGAAAATTTATCTTTTTTAGTTCATAATTCGTTTTTTCCATTGAAAATTTAACAATTCCACTTTTAGTTAAAAGTTATCTTTTTAGTTGGAAATTCATTTATTTTGTTGAAAAATCCTTTTTTTGTAAAAAATTTGAAAATTTAACTATTTCATTTTTAGTTACAATTTTATATTTTTAGTTGAAAATTCGCTTATTTTGTTGAAAAATCGTATTTTTTTTGTAAAAAATTTGAAAATTTGGATAAAAAGTAATCTTTTTTGGTAAAAAATTTCATTTTTTTTTTGAAAATAATTGTATTTCATTGAAAATCAGTCTTTTTGTTAGAAAATTATTTTCTTGGGTGAAAATTCATCTCTGGTTGAAAATTTTACTATTTATTTGTAAATTCATTTATTTTGTAGAAAAGATGTTTTTTTCTTGTAAATAATGAATCTTTTCGTTTGAAAATTCATTTCAGTTTTTTTTTGCTGAAAAAAAATTTTCTTAACTGACAATTTAACTTCCATTTTTGGTTAAAAATTTGCCTTTTTAAGTTGAAAATTTATGTTATTTATTGCAAATTAATCCTTTTTAGGTGAAAATTTCAATATTTGATTGGCAATTAATCTTCTTGGTTGAAAATCAAACTATTTTTTAAAATAATTTGTTGTTTTTTTTTGGTTGAAAAATAATTTTTTCACTAAAAATGTAATTATTTCATTTATACTTAAAAATTTATCTTTTTTAGTTGAAAATTCAACCATTTTATTGAAGATTTATGTAACTTGTTGAAAGTTTAATTATTTTGTTGAAAATTCAGCTTTTTCAAAAATTTCATTTTTGGCACAACTACCTTATTTCGACCAAAAACAAGATTTGGTAAATGAAAAAAAGATTGTTATTTGTGTAAGAACCAAAGTTTTTTATTATGAAAAAAAAATTTGTTGCTCCTAGAGCAACCAACTCGTTTTTTTCGGACCGAACATTTTTTTCATTTTTTAAATAAATTTTTGGGCCAATTTCGTAATTTTTTAAAGTAACGAAACCATTTTTTGAGAACCTCGATGCACTTGTCTTAAATTTCTTTCTGATGAAAAAAAAAAAATTATAACCTATTTGAAGTGGACGAATCGTGCCTTTCGATAGCCGGCTGTCGCGTGGCACTACACCTGTCCCGCAGTAGAAAGAGTCAGCTGCTGCGTTGCAGCTGAAGAAACTGATGGCGATGTCCAGAAACATTATAATCATCATTTTCATCTCGAAAAATGAAAAAATTATCATCGGTTAAAAAAATTTATTTTTAACCAAAAGAAAAAACATTTTTTCCAAAATTGTTCAATTTTCAACGAAATAAATAAATTTACATCTAATAAACGATAAATTATTAACAAAAAAATTAAATAGTTAAATATGCAGTTACAAAAATGAATTAAAAAAAAAAAACAAGGAATTTTTAACAAAATCGGTAAATTTTCAAACAAGAAGAATAATATTTTACAAAAGAAAGACGAATTTTCAACAAAATAAATACATGATTTTTCAACTAAAAAAGATCGATTTCGAACCAAAAATGAAATAGTTTTATTTTCAGTAAAAAAAAAATAATTTTGAACAAAAAAAATTGAGTTTCAACAAAATAGTTGATTTTTCTACTAAAAATGAAATAGTTATATTCTCATTTAAAAAAATAATGTTATTTAAAAAAAAGGAATTTTTAACCAAAGAAATAAATTTCTAACTAAAATTATGAATCTTCAACCAAAAAAGTTGCATTTTAACAAAAAAAATGAATTTTTAACAAAAAATGGAATAGTTAAATATTCAGTAAAAAAAAA
>CAKNYM010050685.1:0-13522 GCA_932195095.1 Andricus curvator
CTTTCAACCAAGGAGTTAAATTTTCAACCTAACAAGATTAATTTTCAACGAAACATGTAATAGTTGATACTTCGCAAAACAACTTTCAATTTAAAATAAACAACAGTTGGATTTTACAAACCGAAAACGAATTAAAAAAAAATACCAAATTGTTGAATTTCCAAGCTAATATGGTGAATTTTCTACAAAACAGTTGAATTATCAGAAAAAAAGTAAATTTTTAACCAAAAAAATTGATTTTCTTTCAAAAAAGACGAATTTTCAACAAAATACATAAATTTTTATCCAAATAGTTGAATTCCCTACTAGATTGATGAATTTTTTAACCAAAAATACGAATTTTCTACAAAACAATTGCATTTTTAACAAAAAAGTACATTTTCAATCGAAACAGATTAATTGTTAACCATACATTTGCATTATTGACCAAAAAAGTTTAAATTTTTACAAAAAGAGATAAATTTTCATACCAAAAGATGAATGTTCCACAAAATAATTGAATTTTCAACCAAAACATATTTATAAGTCTAGGAAGAAAAAAAATTGCAATTTAATTGTTGAATTTTTAAGTCAAAAAGACGAATTCTCAACAAAACAGTTGAATTTTCAACCAAGAAGTGTGACTTTTGAAGAAAATTGTTAAATTTTCGACAGAATAATTCACTTTCATACCAAAAAGGATATAAGAATTCATAACCAAAAATTACTAGACTTTTCTACTGAAAACAAAGAACTTTCAAGCTAAAATAATTAAGATTTTCTCATTGATTTCTATCAACTAAGTTCGCATTTAAGCGGAAAAACGAGAAAAAGAGGGGAATAGGAAAAAGACTGTGAAGCCTGCGATAAACAAATAGGGATTTTGATCATTTATAGACCAAAGAATAACACTTTAAATATCATGTGATATTAAACTGTAAGTTTAGTAAATATATAATATGTACCTACATATATATGTAATTTAATGTACATAATTTAAATATATTCTGAAATATTGACTCATATTCCCAAATATTCCCTCATATTCCTTCACATTCCCTGATATTCACTCATATTCCTACATATTCTCTCATATTCTCACATATTCCAATATTCTTCATATTCTTTGTATTCCCAAATATTCCGATATATTCTATATATTCCTGGGAATATATTCCTGGTATATGAAAAATCAGAGTGGTCGACCCTCGGTTTGAATTCATTTTCATTAAAAATGTTTTTTCTCTCATGAGACATGACGGATAATACCATTTCAATTCTAAACTGCTTAACTTCAGGTAGAGTGGACACTCTTGCTAACTTTCTTCATAGTCAAACAATGCACCATTGCACCTGCTTGAAGTCCATGAGTCATATTCGACCTTTACGGTGGACAGGTATCTACAACACTATGTCTTTCTAAGGAAAGAAGGTGCAAGATAAGTAGAATGACCAAAAGCAGATCTGGAAAATTTTTCGAAGGGCGCGATTATGAATTTTCTTCAACGATAAATTTCAAAGATAAATTTGTTCGACAAATTAGTTTTTAGGATTTGTAAATAAACAATTTGGGACGCAATGAATCCAGAAAAAATTCAACACATTAAAAAATTGCGCGAAAAATTTATCAAATTTAAGCCTGAAAAATAAGAAGATTTTACGAGTAGGCTTCGAAAATCAAATTATTTTGTAATTGAGAATGTTCCAAAGTGTTAAGTATTTCAAACTTAAGTGGAAAAAAACCATTTCGAATTGAAAGGCTCAAAATTGTCCAATTTCAGAAATTCAAACTATAGAAATCTTGTTTTGTATTTTTTTTTTAATTTTCAACGTAATACCCTAAAATTATAGAATTTTTTGTTTTTCTGTCTGTTGATCTGTATGTTTGTATGTATGCCTGTATGGTTGTAATAGCCACGCTAACTTTTGAAGGATTTGTCCAATCAAATCAGCCTTTGATACACTTTTTTTAGGATCTCAAAATGAAGTGCATGTTTGTTAACCAGATATTTCCGACCAAATTAAAAAATTTAGATCATTTTCGAAATTTTGAAAAAACGTTTCAAAGAATCTCAATTGATTTTTTTGTTTAGACCAAACCTCAAAAATTTTGAGCATTTTCAAAAGTTGAAACAAAATTGTTAACAAAGTTTTAGAAATTCTTGTCAAAGTTTCTAGTACACGACAAAAAACTTGCAAAATGCCCTAATGCCATTTTTTACTTCGATGAAAAAGTAGAAATTATTTTTATAGATAAAGAAGCATCCAAATTTTTACTAGATATAAAATATATTTCGAAAAATTTTTCATGCAATTTTTAAATTAGATTAAAATTAAAAAATTTCGAACATTTTCAAAATTATGCAATTTTTGTTTTCAAGAGACCTGTACGTTTAAATCGTTATTCTTAGCGGATTTGAACAAAATGTAAAAATTATCTCTATGAAATTTTTCAATTGGACACAAATTAAAAATATTCAAGATTAATTAATTCTAGCAGAGTTGTCTTAGAACTGAAGTTTGAACGAACGGAATCGAAGCATACGGCTTAATTGCTCTATTTAGTAAATTAAAAAAATTGTATTTTTTTGTTAACATTATATTGAAAAATATACCTACTTCTTACATGCTCTTCAATTTTGTCTACGTCGCGCCTTTTTCTTGTTCAAAGAAACCCATCTCTATAACCTAATTATCGAGCGTGAAGCGCGAGTGTCGCAATGAGAATGTAATCGTCAAAGCCGCGGATGCTTTGAGAAGTGCTCGCATTAAACGTACGAAAACGAGCGCGAAAGTTTTGCTGTAACTTACAGTTTTTAATATATTATTTGAATAATTTTTGTTTAAACAATTGAGAAATCAGCTCACTTTTTATGTAGTTATCCGCAATTTTTAATTTTAAAATATTAATATCAAATATGAAATCAGTGTCATAAAATACCATTAACAAATAAATTTCAAAAATATTCAATAATTTCTCAAATCTGTGGGTCGTCATATTAAATCCGTTTCTTATAATTTTAACATCAAATTTGAAATCAGTAACTTAAAATTCCTTTACAAAATGAATTTCAAATATATAGAATTATTGTTTAAAACCGTTAGTGACCAAATTTCTAATTATCACATTAATTTTAAAAGCAGGGACGCGAAAGACCTCCAGTGTAGAAATAGTCCCACGTGGCCCTATTAAAAGTCGGGCACTAGTCGGGGGCTAGTCGGATAAATTTTGTAGGCAATCTCCCTAATCGGAGACTGGTCCGTCGCTAGTGGGGTTCTTTTTGGTGAACATTTCTAGTCGGGGGCTGGTCGGGCTATTCTTGTTTTAATATAACTTTTTCAATATTATTTCATCGAGACTTTAAGACTGTTCATGTGTTCTAAAATTTTGAAAAACTATAAATACAATTATCGCAAAAACAATTTTTTTTTCTGTTTTTTTTTTTAAGGAAAAAAATTCTAAGTTCCATCTTTAAGATAAATTGTAAATGTTGAGAAAAATTACATTTGATTGAATTCCTAATCGTCATAAAATAGTCTAAAACACCTAAAAAGCAAAACGTTATAGGAATGTTAAAAAAAAATTTGCTATTAAAAAAATTGTCGCAATACGCGATAAGATTTATAAGTTCCTTGAATACAAATTTTATATGCTCATTAAGAAGGACATTTTATGCCATTATCGAAAGACTTAAAATAGTCTCCTCAAAGAATGTGGTACAGGGGAGACACTAGTTGACATATGCGAAAGAAATCAGTTAAGATGGTTCGGACATCTTGAAAGAATGAAAGATGAACGACTGAACAAACAAGTGTATAAAGGTAAAGTAAGTGGTAGAATGCCCAGAGGTAAACCGCTGAACGAATGGTTAGAATCTGTAAATGAGACATTGATCCGTAGAGACATAAGAAGCCATATAAACACAAGAGCTTGCATGAAAAAATGCATGGACGTGAAGGAAGCTAGAGCAGTATGCCAGGACAGAAAATTGTGGCAACAAATAATTTGTAAACAGAGTGACAATAGAGTGAATGACGCCTGAAACAAAGACCTTGGATACTAAATGGGCCCAAGTGGGGAAAAACACATAACAATTTGGTGAGGCTCTTCATCTGGTGTGATCGCTAGAGAGATTGATCAACAACCTGGGTCTGAGCAGTGTTGCGGAATGAACGTGTCATTTGAATAAATAACACGAGAATTCCAGATGAATCTAAAATATCTGTACCTAACACCTATATACCTATCTACCTTATACCTATATACCCACCATACACACTAAAATTTTTTTTCGAGGACTCTTTTCTATGATACTTTGTAAATTTACAAGAATAATTAATTATTTAAAAAATTTTCAATTAAAAAATTCAGAGTTTGTCTATTTTTCAATTCATAGGCTCGAGTTTCTACAAAATTAACTATGAATGTATTCCCAATTACTTTTTTATATAATTCTCTGCAAATTTCCAAGAATTTTTCATCATTTAAATAATTTTCATAAACAAATGAAGAGTTGGGCTATTTTTTAAAGAATAGGCTTAATTTGTTTCCACAATCAATAAAGAATGTATTTTCATTCACTCTTTTCTACGATACTACGCACATTTACAATAATTATTAATTATTTAAACAATTTTCATGAACATATTCAGAGTTTGGTTGTTCTTCAAGGAATAGACACAATTTGTTTACAGAGTTAACTATGAAGATCTTCTTGATGACTCTTTTCTATTTTCCTTCGTAAATTTACAAGAATTATTAATTATTTAAACAATTTCGAATGCAAAATTAAGAGTTATACCATTTTTTAACGAATGAGTTCAATTTGTTTACGGAATTACCAAGAATGTATTTGCAATAACTCTTTCTACGACATTTTTTATATTTACAATAATTATGAATTATCTAAACAATTTTTATAAACATATTCAGAGTGCACTGTTTTTCCAGGAATAGGCACAATTTGTTCACGGAGTCCAGTAAGAATTTCTTTCCGAGGACTCTATTCTATGTTGCTTTGTAAATTTACAAGAACAATTAATTATTTAAAAAATGTTCATTAAAAAAATTCAGATTTTGGCTATTTTTCAATTCATAGGCTCGAGTTATTACAAAATTAACTGAGAGTGTCTTTCCAATGACTTTTTTATATAATTCTCTGCAAATTTCCAAGATTTTTTCATCATTTAAACAATTTTCATAAACAAATTAAGAGTTGGGCTATTTTTTAAAGAATAGGCTTAATTTGTTTTCACAATCAATAAAGAATGTATTTCCATTCACTCTTTTCTACGATACTTCGCACATTTACAATAATTATTAATTATCTAAACAATTTTTATAAACATATTCAGAGTACACTGTTTTTCAAGGAATATACACAATTTGTTTACGGAGTCCAGTAAGAATTTCTTACCTATGACTCTTTTCTACGTTGTTTTGTAAATTTACCAGAATTAATAACTATTTAAACAATTTCCATTTAGGAAATTCAGAGTTTGGTTATTTTGCAACGAATAGGCTCCATTTCCTACAGAATTAGGTAAGAATATCTTTCCGGTGACTTTTCGCTATAATGATCTGCAAATTTCCAAGGATGAATTATTATTTAAAAAATTTTCATAAGCAAATTGAGAGTTGGGCTATTTTTTAAAGAATAGGCTCTGTTTGTCTCCACAATCAATAAAGAATTTATTTGCAATCACTCGTTTTTACGATACTTCGCACATTTACAATGATTATTAATGATTCAAGCAATTTTTATAAACATATTCAGAGTTTGGCTATTTTTCAAGGTATAGGCAAAATTTGTTTACGAAGTCCACTAAGAATTTCTTTCCGAGGACTCTTTTCTATGTTTCTTTGTAAATTTACAAGAATAATTAATTATTTAAAAAATTTTCATTCAAAAAATTCAGAGTTTGGCTATTTTGCAAATAATAGGCTCGGCTTTTTACAAAATTAACTATGAATGTGTTCCCAATGACTTTTTTTATATAATTCTCTGCAAATTTCCAAGATTTTTTCATCATTTAAACAATTTTGATAAAAACAAATGGAGAGTTGGGCTATTTTTTAAAGAATAGGCTTAATATGTTTCCACAACCAATAAAGAATGTATTTTCATTCACTCTTTTCTACAATACTACGCACATTTACAATAATCATTAATTATTTAAACAATTTTCATGAACTTATTTAGAGTTTGGCTGTTCTCCAAGGAATAGACACAATTTGTTTACGAAGTCAAATAAGAATAACTTTCCGATGACTATTTTATATGCTGCTTCGTAAATTTATAAGAATTATTAATTATTTAAACAATTTCGATTGCAAAATTCAGAGTCTGGCTGTTTTTCAAGGAATAGGCACAATTTGTTTACGGAGTTAACTAAGAAGATCTTCTTCATGACTTTTTTCTATTTTGCTTCGTAAATTTACAAGAATTATTAATTATTTAAACAATTTCGAATAAAAAATTAAGATTTATACCATTTTTTAACGAATAAGCTCAATTTGTTTACGGAATTATTAAGCATTTATTTGCAATAACTCTTTCTACGAGATTTATCAAATTTACAATAATTATTAATTATTCAAACGATTTTTATAAACATATTCAGAGTTTGGCTATTTTTCAAGGTATAGGCAAAATTTGTTTACGAAGTCCATTGAGAATTTCTTCCCGAGGACTCTTTTCTATGTTGCTTTGTAAATTTACAAGAACAATTATTTATTTTAAAAATGTTCATTAAAAAAAAATCAGAGTTTGGCTATTTTTCAATTCATAGGCTCGAGTTTCTACAAAATTAACTAAGAGTGTCTTTCCAATGCCTTTTGCATATAATTCTCTGCAAATTTCCAAGATTTTTTCATCACTTAAACAATTTTCATAAACATATGTAGAGTTTGGCTATTTTGCAACGAATAGGCTCCATTTCCTACAGAATTAAGTAAGAATATCTTTCCGGTGACTTTCCGCTATAATGATCCGCAAATTTCCAAGAATGAATTATTATTTAAACAATTTTTATAAAGAAATTAAGAGTTTGTCTATTTCTTAAAGAATAGGCTCAATTTGATTATGGTATCAATAAAGAATTTTTTTCAAATTACTCTTTCCTATGATACTTTGAAAATTTACAATAATTATTAATTATTTCGACAATTTCCATAAACATGTTCAGAGTTTGCTTTTTTTCGAAGGAATAAACACGATTTGTTTACAGAGGCAACTAAGATTGTCTTTCCGATGACTCTTTGCTATGTTTTGTAAATTTACAAGAATTATTAATTATTTAAACAATATTCATAAACAAATTCAGAATTTCGTTATTTTTCCACAAATAGGGACAATTTTTTACATAATTAACTATAAATACATTTCCGATTACTTTTTTCAATTATGATTTTCGAATTTCGAAATTTTTTAAATTATTTAAACAATTTTCATGAGAAAATTGAGAGTTTGACTATTTTTCAAGGAATAGGCTTAATTTTTGCAAGGAATCAACAAAGAATGTATTTGGAATAACTTTCTCCTACGATACTTTGAAAATTTACAACACAAATTATTTATTCAAATAATTTTCGTACGAAAATTCAGAGTTTGACTATTTGTTAGCTTACATGAAAACATACATGCAACTATAACCTTTTTTTCTTATTGTTAATTTCTGCCAGTACTTTAATAATCTATTTTGCTTAATCAAGATTTCTGGACTCTCCTCGAGCCGAGATCATTTACTATGTATTTTTACGTAAATTGGTACGCGCTGACATTTTAGTGGTTTTTTCGGAAGTTATATGAAAATGTTTAGAGTTGTAAAATTAGTTATTCTGCATCGTGAGAGGATAATCATACGAAGCCATGTACAAATAGAAGTTATTGAAGTTAAAATTAATTTCATGGTATTTTATTTAACTTTATTTCCAAATAAAATAATTGCATGGAAATTACTTGGGCACGGGAGGAGCGCGCGTATGAGGTTCTAGTTACTATGAATTTTCGATACCAGACAGCCAGTAGTCGTTTCCCACTTTACATCTTTCCTTCTTGCAACTGTAATAACTTCGCTTGATGAGAATCAAAGTTTTGTTACCGGATGGCGAGGTTACTCAAAAAAGTTATATTATTTAAATTTTTGTATAGAAAAATAATCTTCCAATTATGTGTTTGACAGGTTAGAAGTAAATATTGTGTTAATGTTTTGTGCATACACTCACCTTCAAAGTACAAGGATTACACCCCGTAATAAAAAGTATGTTACCCGATATAATCTTGGACTATTAACTATGGGACAGCGATCCAGATTATTAAAACTATAATCTATAGATATTAAAAAAATAGATAATCCAGGATAATATCTTGGATTATTAAACTTTATAATCTGAGATTATAAAATCTATAATCCAAGATTTTAAAATCTAATATCCATATTAGGATCCTGGTCCATTAGATAACCTCAAATATATATAATAATTTTTGCAAACGTATTTATGAATCTATACAAAATTTTGATAGACGAGCTCGGAAGTAGAACTGGAAACAAATTTCAATTTTTTAAACACACAATGAGCAGAAAAGTGGTTATCATAAGACTACAAAAACGAAAGTAAAGGAGGCTAAGTTTGTGTACTTGTACAAGTGGCAGTGATGTGCAATAAAAAGAAATATAAACTTACACATTTTCTAAATCTAAATCATGTGTGATTTAGCACTAACAATCATTTTATAACTTTATTATTACTTGTTTCAATGCGAACGGATGGATATCACACGCGCCACGATGCGATGTACAGTCTGAGACTACACACACGCCTGGATATTTTAAAATCTTAGATGTTACAATTTAATTTCTGAAGATTATAAGAATTTGACATCTAGAGATTATATTTGGTAACATCTTCATATATTAGAAAAATATTATAAATTATACGCACTAATATACTTTTCTATATGATTTATTATTCTTTAATTCTATTATCCAGTTCGTATAATCCATTTTTCTCAGTGTACTTTTTTTTAACACTTGTTCATCTCAGACAAATATTTTTCTCGTCAAATTTAATGTGAATACTCTTTAGAAAAATAACAAAGTTCATACTTTTCGTATAAAAGTGACTAATAAAAATTAAATTTTGGAAAATAAATAATTTCCAAAATAAAATAATGTTCAGAAATTGAATTTGTAAAAGGTTGTGAAAAAAACAAGCATCGAAGCGTTATTGAATTTGATCAAAACCCAAAAAATTTGATCAATTTTAAGCCAAATGGCATGCGAATTTTTCTTCTTTTTGGGTGCGTTACAATTTGTGGAAGCTTACAACAAATCGACGTGATAAATTTTTTACTTTTGTGAATTTGATATGGAATTCGCTATTAAGAATTACGGAGCCTATAGCATTTTTAACAACATGCATATAAAAAAAGAAATAATCTCCAGAAACGTACTAAAAGAATATGTTATAGCATATAATATTTCACCTAAAAAGGTTTCCAAAACGAGATAAATATGTTTCTAAATATTAAATTATGAGGCTTCTTAGAGACAGGTATGGATAAGTGGCCCTCTTTTGTAATTGCGAATAAAAGTTGAGGCACATTGTTGCCAGATTCCGGGTCTGGTAACGTCGGAGCTACATGCACAAACTATTCGTTGCTTTATACAGAATCTGTATATCGATAGTTGCGGCGCCTGGGCGCATTACCTCGAACTAAAAACGTATATAAATTTACGTTTGATGTACAAAACCAAGCCCAGCTGAAACTTTGTCAGTATGTAGAAGAAGGCCTTATGTCCCAGAATACACGGAAAAACGTTGTCAGGCCCGGGCGCGGGTCTGACAACGTCAATTCGGGCTTGGTAAGGTTGCGCCAACGTAGTTTTCGGGCTCGTATAAGACGTTTAACGTATATATGTATATATGTATATATATATAAAATTAACTATGTCGCGTTTATTTAAAATTTAGCAAGAGTATACGTATGAGAAGATATACAACGTGTGAATTTACAATGAAAGTGGTTTAAACCCAAACCATGATTAACTATCCATGAACCAAAATTATGAAGAAAATGAGAATCTCTTAAGGCACACTAATACATTTCTTATCACTAAATCAATATCACAACGCACTAATTGCTTAATCCTAAATAAAAAATTAATCAAAAAGAGGAACAGGTCCACTACACCAAACATGGCGTCGGTCTGAATGATATATCAATTACATTATTCTGAGTGCGACATTCTTCTTTCTCACAACATTTCAGATCTAAGTAACCTCAAAAATTAAATAAATAAAAAACTCAAAAACTCACATAATCTCATGAACCCTAGAATGAAACGGAGAACGATATATATGACGCATACATTAACCCTTGGATCCAGGAGTCAGTTTTATAACGCCAGTCCGGCAGAAAAAATGGACTCGTCCAATTAATTGTGTGGCTATCAATCTCCTCATCCTCCTCTCCAAAACTGCTCATTTGCCAGATGGGAATTTAACACCCCCACCGACATCTACTGATTCAACTTCACTAGAGCGACACCCCCCCCCAACTCTGGACCTGTGAAGAGGAATGTGGTGGTGGAACTCGAATATGTGGCGAATGAGCAGTTTTCCCCTATCTGGGCAGGTCTGACTTATGACTTCGTCGATTGCCGACACAAAACTGGTTTCTCCTGCGTCCTCTGCACTCGCCTGTTCCTTCCCGCTCGCGCCACAATTCTCGGTCCAGTCGGTGCTGCCCTCCTCAGTTGGATTTCTGGGACTTTGATCGATGGAATTCGGAACACGGTTCCGGTATGTGGAACGCCGGCCGGTGTCAGATGGGTGCCTCCGTCTGTTGGCAAGTGTCAAGTCTAGCATGGCCGGGTAGTTATTTTCATAATCCTTGAGACTTGGATTACTATGTAGTAGATTACTCGACATCCCGATGGCCCCGTGATAGTAAAGTGACCGTGGATGCAGGAGAGTGACGTAAAGCTTGGTGGCAGTGTTGAGTGTGGGTGGTTGGCATAGTGCGTGGTGAGGTTGTTTCCTTACAGGGTTTCTGAAGTTAAGCCGACTCAGGGATTCTTGGGTCAGTGTCTTTGTAGTAACATCTAAATGGTAAATATATCAAATTTATACATAATTAGCTCTTTTTCCGTTCCGTTACCTATACAAAATGAAAGTACTAGATTTCTCTCTCATTCCACACACACCTTGAATTAAATAAATCTGATCTCTTAAATATTTCAAATTTTGAGCTCGTGCCGGCCATGGGAATATGCGCGGTCTGAATTTTTAAACTTCTTGACTAGAAAAAGAGCTGGGGGAGGATCCATAACAGGTGGCTAGCCACCACGTTACAGCACCCCCACCTAGACTGACCCGTAGGGTCCCAGGACCAGCAGGCGTCACCAATTCGACCTCCAGATTGTTAATTAGGTTCAAGAGAATGATTGTGCTAATTGTTCTTGCAATTCACTATAATCCTGTGTGCTCTTAGGAACAAAAACTCAGGACTAGGACAACAAAAACATAATCATAAATAATAAATAAAAAAATAAAAATTAGTTGCAGTGTGGAATCCAGTAGACCCCCTGACGAAAAATGATTGTTGTACCTTGACATTTTGCGTATTTCTAGTTCCTTTGAACTAGTGCAAATTCCCTACTACTGAAGCTATCCATCCTTAGCAAATACTGTCGATCTTTATTCTTATTGGACTGTAGTCAAGTGTAAGTTGATTCAAACTCAAACAAAAGACACTTCTGAAATCTTTAGAACAGAATGTTTTCTAATAACTCAAAACTACGAACGTGAAATCGCACAAAAAGAAACTGTTGGAGCACTCGTGAATTAGAGTCGCCTCAGGATGGCATACGCCAAGGCCTGGATAAGAGGGTGGTCTAAATATAAAGCCACTCGGTCTCCCGTTTACCGTGTTTCCCAGGTCACGCTTTTCCTTCACGTCGCCGTCCTCCAGCTCTCACAACTCAATTCCGATCTTCACCTTTGGCCCTGAGGCAGGAAAGAATTCAAAAGATACCCTATTTCTATTTCTGAGCCGATTACTACGGCGGAGTCCTTCCTCATCCTCCTCCATCTCTTTGGTTTCGGGTGGAACGGAATCCTTAGTATGGCTCCTTTGGAGCTTTCAAGGCCTACCTGGACCACGGCGCACAGAGGTCCGGATCGTCGAAAAGGTGGTCAAAAGTCGAAATATTATCCGACTGACATGAAATTTATTTTGTAAATACTTTTCGGGTCCCTAATTCCAAATCTGTTTTTAAAATTAAAAATGGTGGACCCAATATCGCAGCTACCATATTTTGAATATGACTAAAATTTTATGAAGTCCATTTAAGAAACATTGCGTAGGTTGCTGGTTTTAAATATGTCATAAAAATATCAAAATTCAGAATGGCAAATCTAATACGTTCGTCAAATTGAAAAAAATCCTATAAGAGCATGAAATTTGTTTTATAATAGTTTTTCGAATTCCTGATTTCGAACCTCTTATTCAGTTGTATCGAGTGAAAGGTGAGTCAGTACTCATGAAATAATAATTATTGAAACAAATAAACCATACACAAACATTTATTTAAATATACTCTTCAAACATTGCATAAATATTAAAATTTAAAATTTTTAAATTGTACGCATTTTTGTCGGTTGAACATATATATACAAATCATTTACACTATGTTACAAAATTTTACAAAATTCGTGTTCATTTGATTTTTATGATATTTCTTTCTGTATTTTGAAACGCTCATTCTGAAACTAAGCTTTCCTTTTTCGCAGGATCAATATATTCGGAGATATTGAAGATTAAATGTTCACTATCACATAAAAATGTAAAATCATATTGCGAACTTGCAAAAACGTAAGAAAAGGTATATGGCAATTTTGAATTAGGAACCTTTAACATTTCCGAATTGTTCGATACAAGGTTTAACCAACATAAAAAAGGACACTTTATTAGAAGAACAACGATTGCATTGACGGCTTCACCTACCTGATGTCACTTTCTTTACAGTCGTGGGGCACTCGGGCCTCACTGTCACTAGCACTATCCGGTTAAAGATCTCTTAGGCACCTGTCACAATACCCAGGTAACAGGTCCATTGTAGAAATTACCTCCAACACCTATATTTTTCACTTCTATTAAGAAAACCTAGTCCGCGGTTGTATTAACATTGTTGAATCGTTTTAAAGTTGCCATTTGAGAACATTTTCCTTTATATTTTTTAAATTATATTTGATAATTGTTAGAATAAATTAATTTACAAAAAGAACATTAACTACATAGAATATTGAATATCTAAATAGCAAAATACTGAAAACTGTGTAAATTAAAATTACTATTTCATAAAATTGTTATACTAATAACAATAATAACAATAATAATAATAATATCAACAACAATAATAATAATAATAATAATTTCTACTCATCCTTCCCGTCTGTTCAATAAAACGTCATGTGCCGTTAAAAATCTGCCTAGTCGAGAAGAGATTCAAGTCTTCTGGGAACAAGTATATGGAG
>CAKNYM010050685.1:13532-73332 GCA_932195095.1 Andricus curvator
GAATTATCTGGAAAGAATAAGATCCAGGCGACCAATATGCTGGCCGTGCCTATACTGCTCTACACGCCGCGCAAGATCATCCGCGGCTAGAGACCTGACTCCAAGGAACAGTGTTGCCCGATGTTATCTCGCGTAAATTTCCCGCTCTTGCTTACCTTCTAGGACAGAAGGAGCAGAAGCGGATGACGTACACGTTCCAGTTGCGTCGGGATTGGTTGCTTTTAAAGAACCACGATCGTAGCTTCCGGAGCCTACAACTTCTCAAATAATAGCTCTCAGAAAGCATCCAGAGGCGACTGTTGTCACCTCCAACACTTACGGCCGATGTGTAAGGATAACAGCGGTAAAAACAAACTGCAAACTACACCATGCTCCTAATTTTGTACCTACAACACCATCGCAAATGATTTCAAACATCGTATTAAAATAACTTACAACATCCTCATCTCATGAGTCACTTGACTTAGTCCGTGGCTATGACGAAAAACCGGGTTCACCCGAGAAAATGTTTGATAATAATAATAATAAATAATTTGAAAAGTCGCAAATTGCCGCAAAAATCTTTCATGGAAATCAATTCATTAATCCTTTCACAACAACTTAGCATTTCCGCATTTCGCGGCAAAGCCCAGCAACTTAATGTTTTTTCAATCGAAAGCTGATTAAATGAGAAATATTTTTACCCGAAAAACATTAATAAAAAAAATTAATAATGTTGATAAATATAAAATTTTTAACACGTGAATCACTTGAAGGAGATAATACACTACAATTCTATATAACCATTTTTTAAATATTTTTTACTCGTGTTGATACAGCATCTCCTAAAGTTGAGGTATATATGGGTATACATTAGGCGTTGGGAGCGATTTCTCCAATTTGTTGAACTTTGAAACCTGAGAAATTGCTTAAAATAATAATATTTTTTTATTATTTTTGTACTCTCATGTGCTTTAGATACTCGTTAATGGATTGGCATCGATATTTCATAAAAAAAAGAAAACTCATTTTTTGACTTTTGACCACCTTTTCGACGATCCGGACCACTGTGCCGCGGCGGACGAGGTGTGCGACTGGGATACCAATTTTTCTTTCATAAGGTCTTCCTCTTTCGCGACTCGGAGGTTGATCGGTGGTAGTATTTGTTCCGGTTTTCGGCGGATCCCCAATGGCGCTAAACGGTCCAGTGTGAAGCAGTTCAGAATATTTGAGAATTTAAAAGTAATAATATCCATTCGAAATGGGAGAAAAATATTTATATTACGCTACTGAATGACCTCTCAGAAATTCCTAAACGAAAGGGTGATACATATATATCTTAAGAATGTAGCTATTACGTGAATCGAGTGCGAATTAAAGAAAAATTGATAATTGCGTACGCATTCATTAATGAAAAAGAGGGGATGAACGGGTCTGATTAATGCAGAGACCCACTCGATACGAGGACGGATCGAAGATCACCCTGCGCTCGATGCCGATAACGACAGGTGCTTTTGCCAGGACGGGCTCCTTGCACCTCGCTACCAGCTCCAATCCGGTGACAGGTCGGAATCTGCCTGCGAAGCTAATTCGGAATTTGATGTTCTAGGAATTGTCCAGGAGAATCGTAGTGTTTGAACAAGCAAGTTAATGGTTAGGAATTTATATAAAAAATTTTAATATCACTTAAAGTTAATACTATAAATTGTGCAGGCCGGGAGGAAGTTGATTCTTTTTTAACCCGTTTTAAGTATTGGCACTCAACAATCAATTCCTTGCAACGCTAACCTAATATTAATGTTATTATTTCCGCTTTAGTGAAAACTAGTTAATTTAAACACCAGACAATTTTTGATAATTGTGAGAAAATGAGTTTTGTTTAACCCGTTTTAAATATGGGGACTCAAAAATCTTTTCTCTGTGTCTCATAAGTAATGCTGTCTGGTGATAATTATAGTTTCAAACTCGTTAAAAAAAAAGTGCAATTAAGATTTGTAAGACTTGAAACTCAATTGGATTTGTAACCCGTTGTAAATATGGGAATTCATTCAATGAATTATCTGGCATTACAAATCTAAATGGTTTACATTCTATAACTCGCGAAATAAAATCAAATAAGACTGAAACAATCCTGGACATTCACAATGTTAAGGAAAATTAAAATCAGTAAGGTTTCCGATAACCAATATTTGGAATCCGAAATAGTAGATAAAAAGCTAAATCAGATCAGAGAGAAATCTGCAGAAATCCCCTTTCGCTTTTGTGATCTCACATTATTTTTTCTCATAACGTTAATTTACTTAGAGTTGAAATCCTAATCGTGGTCGCTAATGAAATTCTTTATTTCAGGTTTAATACTTTCTCAGGATTGTTGCCGATGTATATATTCGGGACCAATTTCCTTTACGGAGAAAATTAGATCCGTCGAAAAATCAACAACTATAGACATGTTTCTATAACTAAGATTTAGCGATACAGTTGAATCTAGAATCAATCTAGCTGAAGTGAATAAAAAATTTAATACTTTTCAAAGAAAAATGATCTAAAAGCCGAATAATACTACAAGTAGTGGTTCCGGGCTCACCTGAGCTTCTGGATTTTCGTGGCCTTCCCCTCTTCCTTCTGGGAGGAATTTCGTGGTTTCCGGTCTCGAGACTTGTACGGGCCTGAACAGACGGTCCTGAGGTATCCTGGCATAGGACGGGAACCAGTTCGTCCTGTCGATTGGTTTGCGGTTTACTCGCAGCAGGGCCGTGTGAATATGGACTCACGATATCGGGGACGTTCTGCGGCAGGCATGACTCATGCGCCTCTTGAGCTCTTGAACCATCCCCGGGCGGAACTTGGGAATTTCCTCTTTCATCTCCAAGCCGTAAAAGGAATTTTTCGTTAACTAGGTTCGGATCAATCGACCAGTAGTGTTTTAAATCTTTAACATGAGCTTTCTCGATTATTCCGGACTCATCCTGGATTCCATAAACTACTGGTGATACTACTTTTATAACCTTGAACGAGCCTGCATATTTCGGGGATAACTTTTTCGCAACAAAATCTATAGCTGAAGATGAAGTATGGGTCCTGCGCCACACAACGTCACCTACTTGGTAGACAATGTATCTTCTCCTGTGATTATAATACTTCGCCTGACGATCAGACGCTATATCCAAGTGATGTGGACTAGTTCTCTAAGGGCTGGCAATCGCTTAATTCTACAGTCCCATTCTTCTACGGCTAACGGAACTATATCAGGAGCTCCCTCCTCCTGTCTTCTGAGTGACTTTGCCAGTCTAGGCTCTCTACCGTAATTTAAAAGCACTGGCGACACCCGAGTGTCTACCAGATTAGCTCGTGCATGATACAGTTTGGTAGTGGAGTGCCTAATTCCCAATTCCGACGCGGCTATTGAAATTAACTTGTTCACATAATCAGTGCCATTATCAGTGGATAGTACTTCAGGAGTTTCCCGTCTAAAGATAATCGTTTCCTTGAATGCCTTTCGGACGTTAGCGACATTCGCTTTTCGAAGGAGCATGGCTTCGATTCATTTAATAAACATGTCTTGGAAAACCAAGACATACTGGTAACCAGAGCGGCTAGGTGGGAACGGACCCATCATGTCAGTCGCTACCACCGACCAAGGTTGTTCGATTGCCCGCTAACCCATAAGACCTATCGGACCTGCCTGGTCTACCTTCATTTTTGGGCAAATATTGCATGCTCGGACGTATTTTGCAACATGACTGAACATTCCGGGCCAATAGTAGAGCAACGAGAGACGTTGGAAGGTCTTATCAACACCTAAATGTCCAGAAGTCGTGGAACTGTTCAGGCCTCAAAATCAGGCAGTAATGGGTCAGTGAGGTGGTCAGGGCGATGAAAGTATAGTCGATTGCCTTCTAATTTCCGTTCCGGAAATTGTAATGGCATTTCTTGCACCAATTTGATTCTTCGGTTATACCAAAGATCGCCAGACTCGCCAATGGCACATACCACTTCAGAGTCCGGCTCCAACTCGTATTGTAACAACTTAAGGGCCCATCTACCTAATCTCCCTGTAGGATCTCTTAAGTGATAGAGCCTTCGGAGACTGCTATGATCTGTAATCACTACAAAGTGATAGCCCTCCAAATAAGGTATAAACTTTTCTACCGCCCATACCAACGCTAAGCATTCTTGCTCCGTCATGGTGTAGTTTTTCCCGGCGCCTTGCATGGATCGACTAGCAAATGCTATCACGTGTTTCACGCCATCTTGGATTTGAGTGAGGACGGCCCCCAAATCCGTACTACTTGGGACCGTTTGTAGAAAAAAACGGCAAACTGAAATCTGATCTAGATAACGTGGGAGTGGAGATTAATGAGGATTTCAATTCTTAGAAAGCCTTTTCCTGGTCTTCATCCCACTCGAATCTTCGATTTTTCTTAAATAATCGATGGAGTGGTTCTGCCTTTTGAGCGAAATCCTTTATGAATCGCTGTACCATGATACCACACTCAGAAATCGTCTAAGTTTTCGCAAAGTAGTAGGATTCGGACAGGATGTTATTGGCTCGATTTTCTCTGAGTCAGGGTGCATTCCCGTTTTATCCAACAAATATCCGAGATATCGTACTTTACTTCAATCAAATTCGCTTTGATCGGGATTGACCGTAAGTCTGGCATTGATGATCACATCTAAGACTTTCTCCGACCAATGAATGTCTTCTTCGAAGGTTTCACTGACTACAATAATGTCATCCATGTATGCAAATGCATGGGGCTCAAATTCAGGTGTTATCAGTCGATCCAGCAATCGCTGAAACATTTCTGGCTAAATCATAAATCGTATATTACTCAAGCAGTAAGCTCCAGTGGCCTTATAAACTGCAAAAGATATGGCAAATAGGAGAATTCCGTATAGAAATATATGTTGTCTGTGCGAGAGGCAAATTATGTGTAATATTTCGCCAATGTATGTATTTTTATTTTCAAGAAAATTCTACTTAAAATATTGGAATCTCTGTGAAAATTTGAATTCAGCGCCAAAAATTTTTGAAAATATTTATTAAATGTATTTTTAAGTGATTTTTAATTTGACCCCAGGCTGATTAAAATCCGTAAAAAAAATTCCGAGATATACGCAAAAAACTGGAAAACCATGAACGTGACCTTGAAAGGTCATCTTCAAGCTTAAAAGTCTGGACATTTCAGGAAAGAGTTTTCTTTTTTTAACGTAAACATAGGACCAGTTCCTGTTGGATAATGCACAAGGGCACTTTTCACATAATACTTATCCGGCTAGAACCTTTATACCTACTGATGTACATCAACAGTTCTGAGCTATAAATCTAATAAAGGCGTTCAGAGATTCATGGTACCCGAAAGCGAAATTATCTACAGGCCTATTCTTTGAGCTGTTGCTAAATTTCGTTAATTTGTATAGTAGTAGTAGTATACCATTAAGCCATTTCCCTTTCAGGGTAGGCGTGTCACTACCCGATTCGGGTAGTGTTTCTAGGTGGATAGTTTCTTGTAGTAAATAACTACAAGTGTGGGCTCACCATACCCACGATAATATAATATATAATATATAATATATAATAATATTATGTATATAATGTATAATATTGAAATAAAATTTTTTCCCTCATGATACCATAAAAGGTAGTGAAATTCTTTTTCTAATTAGAACAAGTT
Organism: Andricus curvator; assembly: GCA_932195095.1. Classification (NCBI taxonomy): domain Eukaryota; kingdom Metazoa; phylum Arthropoda; class Insecta; order Hymenoptera; family Cynipidae; genus Andricus; species Andricus curvator. Next base: position 19,187 of record CAKNYM010050685.1, read on the forward strand.
GAAGGAAAAATCTCAATTTTATAAAAAGATATCAAAAATAAACGTCTAATTTCGATGTATTCAAAAAATTGGCATAACTCTGGAAATAATTAACATTCTTCAAACTTCTTGGGCTCATTTTGGAAGTATGTGTCCCTAGTATTCGGTTAATAAACAGCAATAAATATTACACAAATTTATTTAAATATTATAAATAAGGGTTTTAAAAAAAAGTTTTGTAAGTATTTACACATATTTGGAATTTTTCGACTTTTTTGCATCAAGTTTGACCCGACGGCAGAAGAGAATTACCTTTAAAATGAGTCCAAGAACTTTCCAAAAATGTTAATTATTTCCAGAGTTATTACAAGTTTTTAATCATCGAAATTTGACGTTTTTCTCAATGTCTTTTTACAAAATCGACATTTTGCCTTTAACTTGGACAAGTTGGGTTTCCGTTGGTCTCCCCAAGGTCTTACAGCTGACGTGCCATGTTCTCAACTTTTGCCTCATGCTGGGAGATCGAAGCATTTTGATCCATCCGATATTCGTGAAATTTTTGCATAAGAAGCAACTTATTGGAGGCTTTCTTCTGCTCATGGATGTAGCTTAATTTTGCCCACATTTTGGTGGCTGTGTTGCAGGTAATGAGATATTCGAGTTGAGAATACACAAGTGCTGTCGAGATAATACACATTGCTTTTGTATTCTCTTTTGACGACATGTTTCGTTATGCAACATCGGCTTCAGCTGGTTGAGTAGACGTTCCGCGTATGCTTCACGATTTAACGTTTACTCGGTGTTGAAAAACTACCGATCAGAGGAAAAACACACGTACTTGACGAGAATTTTTACTTCGCCAAACGACCACGTTGCATCAGGAAAATGAGAACAAAGGAATGGAAAAAAATGGCATGCCTGTTGTTATGCGCGTGAGCAACGGATTAAATGAGCGTTCAGATTATTATAAAAGTCCGTGATTTTCTTCCTCAGAATATTCTACGCGTGTTAAGGTACATGGGCGAATAACTTGCCGGTGAATATATAGTTCTGAAGGTAATTAAAATATGAAGAGGCTTTTATTCAGACTGCTCTCAGCGGAGAACAGGGAAATGATGCGTACATATAAGCTCTGGTTTGAAGGCGCTCATGCGCATTACACAAAATGATCAAGAAAGCAATGTGTCGATAGCATTGACATAGTTATGGATCGTGTAGGTAAAGACTGTGAAGCGAATATTAAAATAAGTATTAGAAGTCAATTTGAAACTTTAAACTCAACACTAAGACCTAGATGTCTGGTTAATGATTCATATTCAACCGGATCCTCATCATTTTCAGCAGAAGCTGGGGTGTTGGTCCTGACGTTTCCTCGATTTCTGGATGATTCTGTAAAAAGACTGCTGATACATACAAAGCTCATCATCTCTGATACAAACGATCCAGATGTTGATCGACAATATGCATTTGCCTAGTATTAAAAAATTATTATTACATTGCTTGAGAATCCTCTTATTCCTGACTTCGTCCCTTAGCATTTTACCGCATATGTTGCGCAGAAATTGCATGCTAACCGCATTAATTTTACTCTTATCCTTTTCTTGGTAGGTCCATGTTTCGCGATCATTCAGCACATGTATGTGAGTACAGAATTATATAAATTGTAATTTTAGGATCTCCAAGTATTTGAAAGGATTCATGGAATTTCTAAATATTTTAAGGTTTTCATCTATTTTAACAGATTACAAAGAATCTTAAGAGGTTACACAAATTTCAAGGCACTTCAATGAGTTTTGTGGGATTTGCAAAACTTTCAAAAACCATTTTTAAGGATTTCTAGAAGTCTTGGAAAATAAATTAGATCAAATAAAATTTCAAGGGATTTTAAGAAATTTTGAGGGAATTCTAAGAATTTTAAGTAGATTTAGGATATTTTGTAGGACCTTCAATTATTTCAAAGGTTCAGTTTCTCAAAATACTTCGTTTGTGCTAAAAAAGCTACATTAATAGCATATATATATATATATTGTAACCATCGGGTTACAGCATAAAGCCTTCTTTTAGGCAAAACTCCTTACGCGAGCGAAGAGACTAGCTAAAGTTGCATCATAAGAGGGCAAGGAAAGAGCGCAGACTCGCAGCCTCCCACTAAAACACTCTTGTGGAGCGTGGGAGTCTGAGAGCGGGGCGCGGTCTATAAAAACGGCCGCGCAACTAGAATCGTGGAGTTGGGGGGCTTGCGTAGCAAGCGGAGCAGGGCTTGAGAAGTACCTCAAGAGAAGCCGTAGAATTTATTCTGCGTTCTTGTCTTGTACATCTTCTTAAGCGGTTTGGGATAGAGTTGAGTTCTTAGGACTAAAAATCCTAAGTTCAAAAATCTATCTCTTTAAAGGAGAGACCTTCTAAAAGCGGACGGAAGTTAGCTTCCCAATCCGGTTTACAAGAGGCCATCTTTCTGAATACCTGTTGCGAGTGCTATTCGAGACTCTAACTTTTCTTGGGATTTTTCTTTTGAGCGAAATTATTATAACAGTTTTTACTGGGCATTTTTATTGGACTTAGTTTCCAAAGACTTGAGACGAAAAAGTCTCCCTTAGAATATTTTAAGAGTTTATTTGGCCTTAGCCTATTAGTTCGAAGTGCAGTATTGTCCAGTTACAAATTTCTCTAGCCTAATTGAAGTCCGGACCACGGTAAACCGTGCAACCTTGGCGAAGTAGTTAGATTTAGAAGTTTATGATTGCTAGTCAAACACTTAGTTTCTTATAAGCAGGCGGGAGTCAACTCCCCAACCTGGTTAAGAAAGTGACTAAGCTTGAATAGCAAGCCTCGAGAATATTTCACGAGTTCAAAAGGATCTAAATCCCTATAATAAATTTCTCTTGAGAGAAGATTTCTCTAAACTGGTAAATTCCAGAATATTTGGCAGTGTCTTTTATTTTATACCTTTCCTTGTCTCTTTTACGGGCAGGTAGGAACGCACCTGTAGTCGAGAGTGACTCGACTCAGGCCCCTTTTTCGAATTGCGAACGGAAGAGTAGAGTCTACGGGACCCTCTTACCTGATTTATGATAGATTATTATTAGGCAGATTAGCCATTGTATTTATAAGCTGAGTATTATCAATTGAGATCGCTACTGCGAATAGATAAAAGAAAAATATAACATCGGGTCTTTGCTTTGCAGACGCCGTGTTCTAAGAATATTTTGAGTTAGAAAACGAGAAGGCTATTGCCACCATTAATGTTAAATTTCCTACGGGACGGTCTGCACAGAAAAGAATCCTGGCTACCAAAGAATATTTTCTATTTGATTTGAGCTGAAATAAACAGCATTAATTTTAAGAGAATCTTGCGAGATTATGAAAATCCAATTTGGAGAAAATATTATTTAAATCATATGAGATTTATAGAATTTAAGTCATACGCGGTCAATGAACCTGATTTTTAGATTGATTTGAGTTGTAGTCCTACGAGACTGATAGTATCTAAGAAAGAATACGAACAAATATATTTCGAAAAATATCATTAAAAAATTAAGTGCGAAAATCCTATGAGATTTCTAGTTTTATAAGATTGAGAATAAATATCCTGAAAAAGTAGAAAGTTAAGATTTGGATTGTAAGGAGTTTTTCATATTGCAAATAAGAATATTCATTTATCGTCGACAATTAGAAAATAAGTTTAGCAGATGCTAGGAGCAAACTTCATTGTAAAAGTAGAGCAGAGTAGGTTTTGGTGAATAAACACCGTTTATAGATGAAAAAAGTCGATCTTATTCTTCCTCCATGCGCAACCTTATTGAATTTTATTATATTGTTTAAACAATCCGGAGTATTGTTTATAAAAGTTAACTTGGCTAAAATCTAGCAGTTACAATATATATCCTACGAAATAACTGTAATAGGAAATAAAAACTTTTTAAAACTCTTAAGAATGCTGTGGAATCTTTCAGAATACCCTAAAATATGAGTTGAGAATTCCTTGGAATCTTTTAAAACACCCTCAAATATTTCAAATCATGTGAGAGTTGTTGAAATCCCATTAAATTTTATAAAGCTCTTGAAAAATCCTTGGAATTCTTCAAAATAACCTAATAATCAACAAATTCTTTGAAACTCTTTGAAATTATTGAAAGGAATTAAAAATTCCTTGGAGCATTGTAAAATATCCATAAATCTTAAGAATACCATAAAATATTTAAGATACCTTCACACCTTTTAACATTCCTCAAAATCATTAAAATCCTTGAAAATCGGTGAAATTTTCTGAATCTTTTAAAAATGCATTAGAATCTTTAAAAATCCTCTAAAATATTTCTTACCCTTTGAAATCCCTTCAAATTATTTCAGTGAACAGCTCCTGAAAATGCGATTACGCCACATTTCAGATGTTGACTCTGGATTACATAAAATTATGGTGTATTTAACCACCTAGACTGACGCGAATTTCCAACTAAAAAAGGTTACTATTCCACGAAAAATAAAACAGTTAAATTTTCAGCTAAGAAAATAATTTTCAATCAAAAATAGTATATTGTTATACAAGTTGAAAAAGCGAGAGATTTAAAACGAGTGTGAAGTTAGCTACCCGAGCGGAGCGAGGGTGGCTATCACACGAGTTTTAAATCGTCGCTTTTTCAATGTGTGGGACACCATACTTTTTCTATAATTTGTGCAAAAGTGCTAGTTTTTGTTTACCTGTTTTTTGTGTAAAAAGAAGGCGATTTTTTGTCGATTGACGCAACAATGACAATGGCAATTATCAAAACCATGGCAATAATATGGCAGTAATAATAAGCTGGTTTTCACAATTGAATAGTTGGCCCATAAAGTTGAGGCTTCAAAATTTCCGATTTTTCGTGAAAAAAACCAAGCACAGTATTTTCGGAGAAACTGACAGTGCTTTCGTTGCTTTTGCCAAGTGACAAAAGTACACACAAAATACAAAACTGGAGACTTTTCAGGAAATTGATTTTAGGTTAGGGACGACAGTCGGAAAATAGAATGAAGTTGGCTGCGCACGATGCACGAGTACACCCGAGGCAGCACGAACCCATCCGAAATAACATTTACTTTTGTCACTGTGCCTCACTTTTATCACTGTCCATATACTTTTTCCACTGAATCTGTCTACTTTTGTCACTGTTGCCCGGAAAGGTCGGCACTGCGCATGCGCCACGTCATCGACCAAAAATCGATAACTTTTTACACCAAAAACAGGTGGAAAAACTGGCACTTTTTCGCGACTTATAGAAAAAAGCTATTTTTTAACACAAATCTTTAATTTTTGAACAAAGAGATGAATTTTTTAATAAAACGATGAATTACCAACTAAAATAGTTAAATGTTCAGTTAAAAAATAAATTTTCAACCCAATGAATTTTCAAATAAAAAAGAGAAATATACAATTGAAATAGAATAGTTAAATTATCAGTTAACCAAATTGATTTTCAACCAAAAATGAATTTTTTACAAAGTAGCTAAATTTTTCATCAAAATATTTCAATTGTTAACCAAATAGTTGAATGTTCGACACAAAAAGCCGAATTTGAAAAAATACATTAATTTTCAACCAAATAGTTGTATTTTCAACAAAAGAGTTGAGTTTTTAAGCAAAAAGATGAACTTGCAAGCGCAAATCTTAATTTTCTACAAAAGAACGAAATCTAAAAAAAAAGAATAATTCCTTTTGAACTAAGAAGGACAAATTTTCAACATAAATTAAATAATTAAATTTACAGTTGGAAAAATTAACATAAACAAAATAAATTTCCAATAACACTGGAAAAACTGCTTAGTTGTGCCAATTATTAAATACCAGTACCATATCTTACTAACTAAATAGTTTGTCTAAAAAACAATGTTTTTCAGTGAAAATAGTTTAGTTTTCAACTATATTTTTTTATATTAAAATCCAGAATCTTCTTCAAGAAAAATGCATTTTTAACTAAGTATGTCAATTTTCAACCAGGTTGTAGAATGCTCAACTGAAAAGTACCTAATGATATTCCCTAAAATTCTAAAAAAAATTATTAAAATACCTTGAGAGACTCTAACAGGCGTTAAAATCCTTAAAACTCCCTTGGAATTTTTTAAAATATCCTAAACAGCTTCCAGGTCATATAAAATCGTCCGATATCTTTCGAAATTCTAGAAAATTGTTCAAAACCGCATGAAATTTGGTTTAAATCTCTTTAAATCATTGAAATCTATTGGAAATTCCTTAGAATCTTTGGAGATAACATAAGATATTTCAAATCCTTCAAGATTCCTTCAATTTATTCAAATATATTAAAAATTCATAAGAATTGTATAAAACCCTTGAATATTTGAAATCCTTTGAAATCAATTGTAATTTTTCCAAATTTCATTCAAAATTTCACTCATCTTAACTATTATATTTGAAAATTCATTAGTTCACATAAAAATTAATAGTTTCAGTTTAAAATTTTAACTATTTTGGTGAGAATTCGTTTTTTTTTGTTTGAAAATTAATTTTTTAACTAAAATTTTAACTATTCCATTTCCCGTTAAAAATTCATCTTGTTTAGTTAAAAGTTCAATTATTTGTTGAAAATTCATGAATTTTTTTAAAGTTTAACGTTTTCTAAAACCACTAACCTACGAATTTCAATCAAAAGCATAACAACAGCCTCTCGCCAGATATGAATGAATTTGTGTAAAAATTAATTTGGATGCGCAAAAGTAAATCACTTTGATGTGAAGTTTATAATCATAATAGAATGCCACGGTTTGAGATCCCGGGCTATACTGTGTAAGCAAAACAGTGAATTTTGAATTATCATTTAACTGTAAAGAAGCCAATATTGACTAATTTATCTGCTGAAGCGTTCATTTTGTCAATAAAAATGACTTATTATTCAGTGAAAATAGGTTTAACTTTAAATCGTGAATGTTTTAATTGAAGTAATTAGAGTATAGAATCTTCTCCAATTAGGATAAAAAGAAAACTGGGAAAGTAAAAAATATTTGTATAATTACTCTGTTATAATAAACACAGTTCATAGAAAAGAAAACACCATAAATACAGTATTGCTAGTGAAAAATGTGTGTATTTCAAAAAATAGTACATTGAAAAACATACTTTGAAAACATAAATGTTTGAATTATTGAAAGCTATTTACAATAGCATCAGGTGTGACGTAAAACGCTTACTTCCTTAACCCCCCTATAGCAAGGATTATGTTTATCATTATGAAGACGTGGATTGTTACGATTATAATAAGCAGCGTGTGATGAATCTACTTCTTGTTCAGAATCAGAATCTTGTTGCGCATTCAGGACACTTTGATATTGCGGATTCTGCAAAATCTCTTGATTGTGGGCATAAAAAGTTTGAGTCCCTGGTGAATGAAACCCCTGATAAGCTGTAAAAAAAATATTATTTCAGGGCTAATTTCGGCTGGCTGACACATTGTGACACTTGATCGACAAAAACTAGCAGTGTGTCAGAGAGGTCAGAGTCAACACTTATCTGATACTTCAAGTTGTGACGTCATCTGGCAAGATACGCCGAGGGCCAAGCAATAAATTCCAATTGCTTGGGAGGAAACTTTATTTTTTTAATGAATTGGAAAAAAATTATTTTTCACTATAAGCATCTTCAGTTAAAAAATTTGCATTATAGACACCCTATAACTTTTTCGAACTTTTTCAACAAGTAATTTACTGATCGAACTTAGATTTCTTCGTTATTGGTTCGCTGATCCGCGCCAGGTCTGGGCGAGCCCAGACCTCTCAGGCCGAACTTACAATTGTTGATCGATCGGGGGATGAAAATGCTACAACTCTTGCGTTTAACATTTTCTTCAAAAATGCATGCCAGTCGAGTCATCCTGCTGTACGTTCTTTGACGTTGCCATGACCTTCCCAGATCAAATTTTCAATTGTTCAAGGTCTTATCTGGACGTAAAATTTTTCGCTTTCACAATTCCCGGGGTGAAAAATAGGGGTTCCCATTTAAAAAAATTAAATTTGACCTTGAAATGACCGTGAAGGTCATAGTCAAGATTAAAATAAAGTTCATCATTGAATTCCTCGTTGAAAGTTACTCCAAGAATTACCTTGAACTCCCTGAAAAATATCTTACCTAAGGAAATACTCATTCGTCCTGGGACTTTTGTGACACGGTGTATGTAAAAGCATATCGCAGAATATATTTGTTTAAATCTGTCTGGGACACTTGCACCCTTTTTACATTATCATCAGAGAAGGTATTAGATTTGTGTGAAATCCCCTCCCCCCACACTCCCCCGTTTTTCAAAGTGTCCACGTTTTGAGACCTCCTGAATGCGAAAAACAAGTTTTCGCGAATGTGTCTTTCTGTCTGTGCGTGTGTTTGCGTGTTCACGTGCGTGTTTGCGTGCGTGTCTGTAGATTTTTAGTCTGTTAGCACGATAACATTCGAAGGAATTGACAGATTAGATTGACCTTTCGTATACTTTTTTACGGCCCTAAAATGAAGGTGAATTTTGTTAGCCATCCATTTTGGAAAAAATTGAAAAAGTTAGAGCAGTTTCAAAATTTTTCAGACCACGTTTTTTAGGAATTTGAAAATTCTATGTACGACTGTTTTGTAGTATTCAGAAAGGCGAACCATTTATTTTCATCACTTTTTTCGCTAAAAAGTAAATTCCATCTTCGTTAAGATTTGAAAATTCTATATAGGGCTAGTCGTAGTACTTGGAAAGTCGAACAAATTATCCCTACGACTATTTTTGATAAATAGAAAATTGTCAGAGTTATATCATTTTCAAAATTGAAACAACCATCACAACTTTTTGAACCACCGCAAAAAAAGTAATGAAAAATTAAAAATTCCATTTTGCGGTCAAACTATGTAAGATCCGGAAAAATATGAATCGACCAAAATTGTGCGCCTAAAAAAGATCTACAAATATTTCTCTCGTCACTTTTTGACAGGACGCGTAGTTTTTACTTGTATCCTCAAAATTAAAATTAAAAGTAATAGAGTTGAACTTAATGTAGAAAACTTCGCACTTTGGACAAAATCGAGTGCGAATACGTTTTGAATTTCGCTGATTGGGTGAAAGGTAGACCTAAATAGGTACAACTTTTGACAGTTCCGATTTCCCTTTTTGTATGCTCATAAAATCTGTTTCATCAATGTCAAATTCCAAATTATTAAGCTCACAGTATTTTGGAGACACTTTGAAATTTTTTTCCATTTCGATCGCAGTAGCTGCAAGAAGTGCACTGTCGTCCGCATATGCAAACAAGATTATTTCGGGTAAATTATCTATAGAAACATCCATGATTCCTTCGGTTTTCAGCAAATCTTCGAAGTCCGCTAGTAGCAACGCGAACAAGAGAGGGTTGTTAACTTCACCCTGTAAAACTCCCTTCATGACCCTAATAGGTTTTGCAGTTCCAAAACTATTTTTGATTGCAATGTTAGCTTTCGCATACAAACCATTCAGGATCTTGGTAATTTTGTAACCAAAACCAAGATTGTAAATTTTTTTTCCATATAAAATTATGTGAGATAGAGGGGAAAGCGTTGCGGAAGTCGACAAACAGGACGAATAGTTTACCTACCTTAGCATTGAGTCTAATTTGTGTCAACGAGTTTCAAGTAAAAATATTTTCTAGAAAATTGCGGTTTTTTTCTAAATCCAGTTTGGGATTCGGGAGAAAGATTAATTTTATTCGCCCAATCCGTCATTCTACGTGTAATAATTTGGTTACACGTTTTTTTTATGCAGTTTACAAGTGCTATAGGACGGCAATTACCCTGGTCCTGCTTGTCGCCCTTCTTAAAGAACATTTTAAAATGAATATTGTCCCAGAAAGCAGGTATTTTTTGTTGTTCTAAAACTTTGTTAACAAGGAAGCTCGTATGAAGAATCCAATTCTCTGGTAAATTGTTTAAGAATTCGTATGACAACCCATAAGGGACCGAGGCATTGGCTGCTGGAGGTAATAGTTTCGGAAAAGATTGAATGAAAGTATCCATACCACCTATCTAAATCGATAGGATCCTCGCAGCTAATTTAAAATCTAAAATTATTGATTATTTTCCAGAAAGTTTTAGAGTCTTTAGCTGTTGCTAATTTGTTTTTGAAGTTTTCCTTTTCACATTTTTTCAGGAGAGCTTGCATAGATTTTTTCAATTTTACGCATTCTTCATCAAACCATGGTTTTGATGAGCCCGTTCTGGAACCTAACACTTCCCCATTATTGAATATTGTCTTATTAGGATTATCCGCCATTTCGTATATAGAGAGAAGCTCTGTTACATTGCATGAAGAAGACTGCATCGCATTTATAAATTTTTTGGCCAGAACACTTTTCCATTCTATTTTTTCCTCTAAGTGTTTTGTTACTATTAGTGACTTTAGGGTGATTGATATTATAAAGTGATCTGATTGTGCGACTATGTGTATGACATGAATGCTCTGATTTCTAACATTGCTATCAACTTGAGTGCTTGAAGGATTAGTATATTCCAGTTTCCAAGCAGATTTGCTCTTTGAATTAAAATGGGTCAAATTTAACTAATTAATAGCGAAAATTTTCGATTCGATTAGCAAAAAGTGAGCCACTGAAGATTAATAGAAAATTACTAATTTGAGTAGTCCAAATATTTCCTGATAAATAAAGTTTAATAAAACGAGGCGATGGTGTAGCATTTCTAACTCCATTCAAACTATAAATAGGACAAATTGAGAAATTGTTGACGCGACCTAGTCTGTTTTCTTTTTCAAAATATTGCCTTCTAATTGTTTCGACAAAGTTAGGAAAAATCAGAATTTTTTACAATCAAAAAATCATAATGGATCAATATGAATCAATATATTGAATAATTATGCATATTCAGGATCCTCATGCACTAGTTTTCAACAGAATTCTGTTTTCCATCTTCAAAATTTCTTTTAGTTGTATATTTTCCTCATTTTCCATAAAAAATGACAATTATTTCGCAAAAATTGTAAAAATTATTTGAGTTGAGTAAGCATCAGCTTGAATGAATATGAAATTGAGTGTATAAAGAATTTTATTTTGAAATTCGACAAGCGAAAAGTGAGGCACTAAAGATTAGTAAGAAACTTATAATTCTCTTAGTTAAGATATTTCATAATTCGGCAGTACGAAACAACTAATTGCTTGATGCAAGTAAATAAATTTACTCAGGACTTTATATAATAATTTTAATAAAAGTTAAAAACATGAAAAACTGGAAAAATAGAAAATTTAAAAAAAACGACGCAATGGTATACCATTCTTATCTTTATTGAAACAAGAAGAAGGCCATATTGTGACATTGTAAACGTAATGAAGCTTGCTCAGTATAGAAACATTGTCTTCTAATTGTTTGAACAAAGTTAAGAAAAATGAGAATATTCTAGATTCTTTAAATTACATTCGATCAATGTACTTGAGATTAATTATACATATTCAAAGTCTCCGTGTGCTACTTTTCAACAGAGTTCTGTTTTCGATTTTCAAAATTTTTTTGGTTGCATATTATGCTTACTTTCCTTCGAAAATTGCAATTTTTTAACAAGCTTAGCGAAAATTATTCGCCTTACATGAGCTTCAGCTTGAATACATATGCGTTTTAATGCTCATGAAGGTTATTTTAACTGTATATATTTTTTATGCAAAAGATACTTTAATGTGTCCCAATTAAATGTGTAAAATTTAACTATATGATTACAAGTAAAATTTTACAGATTTTATTAGCGAAATTCAACCACCAAAGATTAGTAAAAAATTACTAATTCGATTAGTCAAAATATTTCCTAATTCCATAGTGGAGAGCAAACTAATTACTTGAAAAAAAAAATAAATGTACTAAAGACTGTATGAGAAATAATAAAAAAAGGTTATGAAAATGAAAAACGTTAAAAATAGAAATTTTTAATATAACGACGCAAAGTTTTAACATTCTCAAATCTATTAAAACGATAAGTAGGTCATACTGAGAAATTGTTAATGTGACCTAGTCTGTTTGCATTTTCAAAATACAATAACAATAAACAATTTTGTTAGTAGCAGGTATAGGTTTTGCAACTCTTTAAGGGAAATTATGACACTGGATGATTTCTTGTTAAAAAATGGAAAATCTAAGTTTTTTCTATCTTTTAAGTAAAAGGTATTATTAACGACTGGACTAAAATCAAAAACATGGACATTGAATTATTATATTGAATATTATATATTTCTATATATTAAGTATTTATTTCAGTTGAATGGATATGCATTTAGCTTAATGATATATTTCTTTGATTGGAAGAAATATTTGTTTGAAATAATCTGCTTCGTATTCTACATTGAAAGAAAAAATTATTCTAACACAATGAATAGAAGTTTAATTTAATTAAACACTTTTTTTTAAATAAATGTTTATTTGTTATGAATTATTCATTGGTATAAATTCAGTAACTCTTTGTATCAGATAAATATATTTTTGCCTTAATTAATATTTTTTTAAATTAACAATGATTTCTTTTATCCAAAGAAACCTAAAGGCTTGATTTAATTATAAGAAATTAATAGATTCATATGCGTCCTGATCAATTGAAATAATCAAAATCATTTGATTCAAGTAAATATTTTTTTGAAGGACTGATCAGTTTTCAACAAATCCAGACCTTCTGAGTCAAAGAAATCATTTCGTTGAAGGTAAGAAGTATTTATTTTATTCGAGAAAATACAGGCCAAGAATCAATTTCCTGAGACCAACAGACATATGTCTGGTTCAGATCAAAACTACTACTGTGGAAAAATATTTTCGTGATGCTATGAAATAAGATTCAAGTAAATACACTTACTTGGTTCAAAATATATTTTTTAGTGTGTATATTAATATTAATAAAATTATTTTAGATTTAATATGCTATGCATATTAAAACAATAAAATTAATGTTAAATTTAATATATAAATTTATATTTAATTTAATTTACATGTATGCAAAGTCATTTGCATATATTCTATATGAAGTTAGCGAATATTTTTTCTAACAGTGAATCTGAAGAGACGAAGTTTATGGAAGAAATTTAAATTTTCGACAAAAAAGTTCACTCTTAACCAAAGATGACTTTTCTACCATAAAATATGAATTTTTAATCCAAAAGGACGAATATTCATCAAAACCGTCGAATTTTCCACCAAAAATGATGAATTTAACAACATAGTTAAGTTTTCAACGAAAAATGGAATACTAAAATTTTCAGATAAAAAAATTAATTTTCAATTTGAAAAAAGAATTTCCGACCAAATAGTTAAATTCTTATCAAACGAGGTGAATCTTATAAATAAAATAAATTTTTAAGAAAGTAGTTCAACTGTCAATGAATTAGTTGGACCTTTTACGAAAAAGATACATGTTTAATTAAATAGTTTCTCAAGCGAATTTTTTATAACAAAATATTGGAATTTTCTACACAATCGTTGAATTTCCAAGCCAAAAGGAGGAAATCTTACAAAGCAGTTAAATTTTAAACTTGAATATTTGAAATTTTAAGACAAATGTTAATTTACAACGAAATGAATTCAATTGTCATTTTACACCAAATTTGTAGATTTTTTTTGTTTCAACAACTTTTGTCTTGTCATTCTTTTGCGTCCCTTTGACGTTTTCCCCAAAATTTAGTTTTTTTTATTTTTAATCTTATTTGTTACGATTAAAAGAAAATCTACCGGTCAAATCTAAAACTTATTAATAACAAATTTGCAGATCCTGTTTGGATGAACAACTTTTGTGTACTGAGTTTTTTTCGTACCATGTGTCGCTTTTCAAAAATTTAATTTTTTTTATTTTGAATGTTATTTTTCACGATTAGAACTATGAACAAATTATCGATGACAAATATGGATGAGTTTTAACTCTTTTTTGGAAGAGCAGCTTTTATATATTCATTTTTTTCATAGCTTTTGTCGTGTTTGTACAAAATTTTTTTGTTTTATTTATTTTTAATGTGGTTTTTTACGGATGAAATAGAAACTACGCATCGTATCAAAAAATAATTCATAACCAATTTCTATCTCTTTTTTGGAAGAGCAACCTGAGCTACAGAATCATCAATATGTATCAACTCTTTTAGAGGTTTGAGTAGTAATTTTGCCTCACGAACGTTTATACGGAGGACATAAATTTGCGCCAGAAATTCTAAAATTCACAAATCTCAACTTTTTTAACATTCTTTTTGGAGATATTCTTAAGATATAAATTAGTTTTCAATCTATTCAAAAGGAAGGGAGCCAATAAGGCCGTTTTTGGGCCCCCAACCAATTGGGCTAAAACTACGTAAGATTGTACCTTTGAATGTGACTCACAAACCCTTGCAACGATTTTTCGAATCAACGTTTCATTGAGGCGAAAACACGGCCTTTATGATAGCATTTTCCATGGGATTTCGAGCAGCTCGACAGATACTTTAACATTTGACCCTGTTATAAATCTACCCAATTCACCAAACTTGCTCAAAAATAGTGAAGGTATATGATGTATAAAATATAGCAAAGTGATGATTCTAGGTATTTGTCTACGCATTGAAATTCAGCAATATAGTCCACCATATGGATAACGATCATTAAGAAAGATGCTAATTTAAATTGATGTCTTTTATGCTTTTTCTGCACAAATCCTACATCTTACATTTTAAAACAAAAACAAAAAAATAATTTTCAACAAAATACTTAAATTTTCAACCAGAATAGAATTTTTCAAACAAATAATTAGATTTTCAAAAAATTGGTTGAATTTTTAACCTACGAATGATTTTCAATCATAAAGAACAAATTTTCTATAAAAAAAGTCGAATTTTAAACAAACAAACAAAAATTTCAAAAAAATGGTCAAAGTTTCAACAAAAGAGATGATTTTTCAACTAAAATGATGAATTTTTCAACCAAAAAGACGAATTTTCAAAAAATAAAGAATTCTCAAGGATGAAAAAAGTTCATCCCAATAGTTCAACTTTTAAGCCAAAAAACGATTTTCCTGTGAAACAGTTAACAGTTTCTGTGAAACCTTTCCCTTCCACCCACTTGCAGAAACCACATTTTCCCCTCCATCCACAACAACAAACCATATTTCTCCTGATACCTTCACCCTAGATAATACCTTTTTAAGTATTTTCTTAACGTCTGATTAAAGTGCATTTGATTGATGTTTTAAAATTTGTGAAGGAAAAAGAAGATTCACATTTAATAAATAATTTCATTAATTTCAATGTAGGTTTGAATGTATTAAATATTAGTTTAAGTTTTATATATTTAACGTTCAATGTAACAAAATAGTTATTTTTTAATAAATTTCAATGTGAAAGGTCTAATATTATATTCCTGGTTCAGAATTCTTTTCTTTTGGTTACAACTTCTATTATTTGTATGATAATTTGATTATTTTGTTTAAGATTAAACTATTTTTTCTAACTCATTTTTTTTGTGGAACAATCATCTGTTTCATTAAATATTCATGTTTTTATCTGAAAAATTCTTCACTTTCGCTTGAAATGTCATCTTTCATTATTGGAAAGTTATAATTTTCCATTAAATTCAATTTTTTTGTTTAAAGTTCATGTATTTATTTTAATAGTCTACTATTATATTTTTGATTCATAATTCATCTGCTTTGATTGAATAAGTAATTGTTACTCTTTAAACAATTTTAATTTATAAATATTTATTTTTATAATTAATGTTTTACTTTACTGTATTAATTACGTATTTATATATACATAATAAATTTTTGTTTATAAATTTTGTAAGTCATGAATTAACATTATGGACATATAATATAAATTTTTTTTTTTTGTACAGCATTCTGGATTAAATTTTGTGATTCACATGTGATTATGAGAATATGAGAGCATAAATTTATGAGCTTATGATTTTTTGATATGAAAAATTATGATTTTATGAGTTGGTGTGATATTGTTGTATATATTTTATGATAATAAAGATATGTGATACTGTATACATTATTTAAAACATGTCTTAGTTATTTTTGTCGTATTTAAAATGTTAATATGTTTTGTAATTATTTTGAATACATTTGAAATTCACCCTGAATTATTACTAAACCATCCAGAATTCTTTTAATATCTCTCTCGATTTTTTTGAATTTACCTAAATTCCTTTTAATTAAATAAATTCTATTTAGTTCCATGGACATTTTTTTAGATTTTCAGTATGTGTTTAATTCATCTTGAAGTGTTTTAAACTCGTTTTGAATTCTTCAACATTTTATCAAATTATATCAGAATATAAATATATATATATATATATATATAAATATAGTAGAATATATCAGGGAGAAAATATTTTTCTTAGAGTAAATTATGCGATGCGTTAAAAAAATTATTCGAAAAAAATAACAAACAGATTTTCGCGAAAGAAAAAAAATTATATTTTTTTTAAATTTTGTGTTGAATTGAGCTTTCAATAAGAAAGAGACGGTAACGTTTATAAAGGCCGGAAAACTTCTATCGACAGGATAATTTTCTTCTTATATTAAAAGAATTTATTCATTTTTACATAAACAACAACAGATACGATAAAAATGTTAAAATAAAAATATTCACGTATAAGAAAGTTATAATAAAATACATTTTACTTTTTTGTAATAACTTGCATCATCTATGATAAAAATTAGAAAATCAAATCTTGATAACAAAAATTCACTACATCTCTCAATGCATAATAAAACATTAGTGGCGAATGGATTACTATAGTGTAAAGACAATAATTGTCGAGCAAATATACATGTTATAACGAGCAATGCCCAATTTATTTTAGAAATAACATTTTTTTTCATTTATAGAATAAAAATTTTATTCCGGTAATATAATTTACAAATAAGTGTTAAACAAATCTGACAGCCAATTATAATAAATGAAATTATAATTATATTCACAATTTTTTCCAGATGCTAACGATGGCATAATTTACCTGCAAACAAATTATGAGAAATCCATTAATCCTTTCGCAGAGAAAAAAATGGAAGAGGCTACAGAAATCATCCTGTGGTGTCTTCTAATTATTTTATACAAATATTTTGTAACATTTATTGAATATAAATAACATAGAAAAAATAGTATTTTGTTTATTCTTTTGCATCAAACAAAATTAATAGGCGCACGCCTTGGTGCGCGCAAGACTCCTAGTATTCTCAAAAAGTCGAAAAAAATTTCCAATGCATTTTAGGACCAGCTTTTTTAACAAGTTGAATAAGTATGAAATTGAGTGCCTAAGGAAGGTTATTTTAAGTGTATAGCTTTTTTCCTCATGCAAAAAATACTTCGTGGTCTCTCTAAATCAAAATTGGTAAAATTCAAATAATTGCTGTCGAAATTCTACTGATTCGAAGAATGAAAGTAAGCCACTAAAGATTAGTAGAACATTACTAATTCGAGTGGTCGAGATATTTTCTTATTCAATAATAGAAAGCTAATTGTTTGAAGAAAAAAGATTTGTTTAGGACTGTATATAATAATTTTGGAAAAGCTATAAACATGTAAATGTCAAAAATAGAGAAGCTTGATGATATAAAGCGATGCGATGATCCCAATAGGAAATTACAGACTTGGGCCGATGCTTACAACTGGCGCGGTAGCCCGCCATGAGCAATGTTCCAACACTTGGCTAGCCAATACTGGCGTAGTACGGATATTGGCACTGGATCTGCACTGTGCCTAATCTAAGTTCCAATATCGGCAGACCAGTATCGACCCAGTATGGATTCTGTGCAGTATTAAACAAAAATCAGCCCTGGGCTAATGCCAACTTCAAGCCCAATGATGACACGATAATGGCACAGTCTAGGACACATAACTGACTGTAACAAATAGTAAACCACTGTCTCACGAATATGTACCGGATCTTGGCAGGGTACTGGCACGATACTGGCGTAGTACAGTCTACATAAACCGGCAAACCATTGTCCCACGATCTTCTGCCGGACCTGGGCGGAGTAATGGCACGATACTGGTATCATACAAATTTTAACAAAGGGTGAACTTTTATCCAAAGGTTTTTTGCTGGATCTCGGCGGAGTACTGGCATGATACTGGTGTAGTGCAGACTATAATCAACGGCAAACTATTGTCCTGCGATTTTGTCCCGGGCCTGGGCGAAGTAATGGCGCGATAACTGGTGTCGTACACATTTTAATAAAAGGCGAACTGTTGCCCCATGTTTTTTTTGTCGGATCTCGGCGGACTACTGGCATGATACTGGTGTAGTACAGACTATAAGAAACGGCAAACTATTGTCTCACGACTTTGTGCGGGCCCGGGCGGAGTAATGGCACAATGCTGGTGTCGTACAAATTTTAACAAAAGGCGAACTCTTTTCTGATGTTTTTTTGCCGGACCTCGGCGGACTACTGGCATGGTACTGGCGTAGAACAGACTATAATAAACGGCATAAATAATAAATTACGGATGTCACTTTTCAGTCCGTAAAAAGTAGAGCTTTAGCCCCGCTTCCTAGGCATCGAAAAAGGCTGAAATCATGCATGTGTCATGGAAAATAATTAAAATAACACCAATTGTTAAAGAATACGTGTTATTTTGAAATGTGTTGAACGTTTTTCCTTTTTTAATGCTCCTTAGAGATTCAGACAAATACTTTTTTTAAATATTTTACAGCAAAAAAATTTTTTATATGATCATCTTTGTCATTTAGAATGTTTACATCTCCAAAATGAAAATGCCGTTTATTTTCTTCTTTAAGAATTAAAATATGTCACATATGTCATGTCTGAAAGCAAAGCTGGAAATCGCGAAGGCCGATAGTGCAGTAGCAATACTGGTAGTCTGTACTGAACATAATTATCATTTCTGCCTCATGCCACTACATCGCCAATACTGGTGCCCAGTACTCCTCCGGCTTCTTTGACAGTACTCATTTGCCATACTGTGCTAATACTTACTTCCAGTACTTCATTAGTACTTATACCCACGACTGTCCCAGTACTAAATCACAGTACTTATAGTCATTACTGAGCCAATACTAATGCCCAGTACAGTATTTTAGTACAGCCCCGAAGTTGGCAATCAGTACTAAACAGCGTTATCATCCCAAGGTTACGCCACATCGACGCCAGTATTGGCTACCAGCACCACGCCAATGCTGTCAAACTCTGGCCAGTACTGACACAATGCTGCGCCAGTTGTAAATTTCCCATTGGGATATACCATTCTTAAATTTGTTAAAATAATACGCAAGTCATATTGTGAAATTGTGAACGTGGCGTAGCAATGGATTCGAAATTAATCATACATGGCCAGCGTCTTCGTGCCCTACTTTTTAATATAGTTGTTTTCGAGTTTCAAAATTTTTTTCGGATCTACATTTTCCCCATTTTCCATAGAAATTTGAAATCATTTAGCAAACTTTGTAAAAATGATTTGTCTTGAATAAAGATGAACTTGAGTATCGAAAGAAGTTTATTTTTATTCCATAGACCATTTTTCTTACTCAAAATATAATGGATTGCCTCTATAAATGAAAATTGTTAGAACTTAACTAACTGCTACGGAAATTTCACATATTTGACTAGCGAAAAATGGGCCACTAAGGATTAGTAAAAAATTATTAATTCGATTAGTGAAGGTATTTCCTAATTCAATACTGAATAGCAACCAGTTGCTAAAAAAGTTATAAACATGAAAAATGTGAAAAATAGAAGAGTTCCATAAAACAAACCGAAGGTGTTTTTAACGTGACCTACTCTGTTTCTATTTTCAGAATATTATCTTCAGATTCTTTGAACAAGGTTAAGAAAAATAAGAATCGTTTATAATCTTAAAATTATAACGGATCACAATATAGGCTTTAAATATATGTAAATAGCAAATATATAAATAGGGAAAAGTGGGCCACTGAGTATTACTAAAAAAATTAGTAATTTGATTGTTTAAAATATTTCCTCATTCAATAGAGAAGAACAAATCATTACAGAGTAGAAAAATATGAATTTATTTATGACTTTATATAGTAAATAAAAAAAGGGTTTAAAAATTAAAATCAAAGTAAAGAATAGAAAAATTCAATAAACTGAAGCGATGGTGTCATATTCTTAACTTTATTGAAACAATAAGAATAATGGATCAATGAGCTATAAATTGATTATGCATATTCAGGGTCCTCATGCGCTACTTGTCAACAGAATTCTGTTTTCGAATTTCAAAATTTTTTACGGTTGTACATTTTTCTATTTTTTCCTTAGTAAATTGCAATTATTCAAGTTAGCACGGATTTATAAAATATATATACATAAATATATATACATTGGGGGTTTTTATTTATAACAATTGTTATGGGTAATGAGGCGAGAGATTTCATGAAGAATAAACAATACTACTTATGGCAGGTATAGATTTTGCAATAGTTTTGGAAAACACTATTGGCCTGAACACTGGAGAAGTTTTAACCAGAAAATAATAGAAAGCAATTGAATTTTACCAAAAATACTAACTTTCATCAAAATAGTTGAATCCTCAACCAAAACAAATTAATTAATTAAAGAGTTACATTCCTAACCTAAACGGATGAATTGTCAGCAAATACATAAGTTTTTAACCTGATAGTTGAATTCTCAACCAGAAAAAATCAAGTTTTCATTAAAAATTACATTTTCAGTTAGAAATTTTAGTTCTGAAACAAAACAAATTTTCAACTAAGTATTTCAATTTTGACCCAATTGAATGAATTTTTGCATGAAATGGTCAATCTTAAAAAAAAATGATTTCTAACAAATTATTTCAACTTGCAACGAAGTAGTTGATTTTTCAACCAGAAGATATAAATTTTCAACTAAAATGATGAATTTTTAACCAAGCAGTTGAATTTTCAACCAAAAAAATAAATTTTTAACCAAGAAGATTAATTTTCTGCCCAAAAAGAAGAATTCTAAACAAAATACTTGAATTTTTAACAAAACAGTTGTATTTTCAACTATAATAGAAAAGATCTTTTTTTAATCGAAATACCATTTTTATAACCAAAAATGCAATTGTTACATTTACAGTTCAAAAAATTAACTATGAGAAAAGAAAAACACATTTCCAACCAAATACTTGAATTTTCAATGCAAGACATGAATTTTTTACCAAAGTGACGAATCGTCAACAAAAAATTGATGTTCTACAAAGAAGTTCTATTTTCAAGCAAAAAATATTAATTTTCAATGAAAATTGTAATAGTTGATATTTCAATCAAAAGAGATTTAAATTAAAATAAAAAACAGTTTAATTTAACCAGAAAATACGAATTTTCAACACAATCATTGTCTTGTTTTTATAATTGAAAGAAACTACGCTTCCTATAAAAAATTATTAATGATAAGTTTGTAGTTCTTTTTTGGATGAGTAACTTTTGTCTATTCACTTTTTTTCGTAGCTTGTGTCGTTCGTCGACAAATTAAATTTTTTATGTTGAATGCTATTTGTTACTAAAACAAAAACTACGCGTCCTATTGAAAAATAATCAATAACAAATTTGTAGATATTTTTTTCGATGCACAATTTTCGTCTATTCATCTTTCTTGGTTGCTAGTGTCGTATGTACAAAAATTTTTTTTTATTTTCAATGTTTTTTTTTACGAATTAAACAAGAACTACGCGCCTCATCAAAAAGTCATTCATAACAAATTTTGTATATCATTTTCGGGTTCACAATTTTTGTAGATTAATATTTTTCGTATCTTGCATAGTTAGTCAAATTAGTTAGTAAAAAACGTTTTTCTTTCCTCGACTTTTTTTCCAACTCGTGCGTTGTTTGGTTTAAAATTTTCATTTTTATCTGTTTTTTTTTCTTCTTGAAAAATCATATAACTTTTATAATTTTTTTTATCGGAAAAGGTCTTGCGGATAAATTGTTTGACTTTCCGAATATTACGAATAGCCGTACACAGCATTTTTAATTAAAAAATGTTTTTTTTTTCAAAAATTTGAAAATGCTTTAACTTTTTGATTTTCACATTTGAAAAAGACGGGGGGGGGGGGGGGGCGAAATTTTCGCAAATCTAATACCTTCTCTGATGAGAATGTAGAAAGTTGCATAAAGTATTTTCCTTACATTTTTAAAACTCATGCTACTCTTGACACAATTTTGAATTTGTAAAATGAGTGTCATTTCAACCTCGACATTCTTCTAAGATTTTCCTGAGCAGCTTTTTCTTAGAGGCACACTTCGTAAATGTAGCTTATTTTTTTGGGTCACCTTTGACTGATATGAATTTTCCGTCACTGTAGTTGCTGGAATAAAAACAATTAAATAGATTTCGTCGCCTCTTTAGTTTACATATTTCGTAAATGAAGATATTTTTTTCATGCACACTAATACACTTTTACGAAAAACAAAGATCTCATTGTCGGAAAATAGCCTCTCCAAGGTAAGAAAGTCACAGAGTGCGCCATATGTTTTTACCAGAAACAGATACACTTGTAGTTGTCTACAATGCGGGTCATTATTGGCACTGCTTTCCTGACCATAGCGGTATTACTTAATTCTATTGGTAAGTTAAATATTCCTAAATTTGGTGAAAAAGTAATTTTTGGTCAAAAATTAAGCTACTGTGGTAGAAAATTCAAGTTTTGGAATTAAAAATTAACTTTTGCTGTTGGAAATTCATGTGTTTTGTGAAAATTCAACTTTTTTCTAAGAAATTTAACTATTTTGAAAATTCAACTACTTGGTTCAATCTTCATTCTTTTTGGTGAAAATTTGTCTTCCTCGGCAGAAAATTAATCTTCTCGATCGAAAATTCGATTATTTGGTTTGAAATTTAACAATTTAGTGAAAAATTTATTCTTTGTTGAAAATTCGACAATTGACCACAAAATTTACATTTGTTGTTAAAAAAATTGACTTGGTGCATATTTTTTGCTCAAAAATTGAATTATTGAGTTGTAAATAATTCTACCTTGGTAATAATTAAACAATTATTTTTAATATGTCTTTTTTGGTTGAAAATTCAAAATTCTTTTTCTCAAAATTAATTTTCATGTTAAATATGTAACTATTCCATTGTTGAGTGAAAATTTATCTTTTTTATTTGACAATTCAACTACTTGGTTGAAAATGCATATATTTTATTTACAAATTCGCCTTTTTTGGTAGAAAGTTGAATCATTTGGTTAATAATTGACCCATCTTATTGAAGCTTAAATAATTTCGTTAAAATGTATATTTGGTGATTAAAGAGTCAACTGTTTTGTCGAAAATTCATTTTTTTGTTATTAAGGATTCAACTATTTTATTGGAAATTCATCTCAAATTGAAAATTTAACCATTTTGTTAAAGAAGCATTGTTTTTTTATTCCAAAATTAATTTTATCTGAACGTTGAACTTTTAATTCGGTTTAATTCAAATAATTGGGAGTAATCCTAGTAATCCGAGTAATACGGAGACATATACTTGTCATCCATTCGTAATCCAGATACCTCTTAGTAATTTACATATGTCTTCCAAACAGCTTCTAACTATTCTGTTAAACAATTTTTTTTAAACAAATTTTCCTAACAGAAAATCAAGCTATTCCATTTTTTGTAAAAAGTAATCTTCTTTAGTTAAAAATTCGCCTTTTTTCGGTAGAAAATCAATCCTCTTGGTTAAAAATTATTATTTTTGTTAAAAATTGTTCTATTCTATTTTTGATTTAAAACTCATCTTTCATAGTTGAAAATTCATGTATTTTGTAAAAAATTTGTCTGCATACTCGAACAAAAAATACTCTTCTTGCTTGAAAATTTGTCGTTTTTGTTGTGAATTCGTTTTTTTGTTTGAATATTATTTTATTTAACTGAAAATTTGACTATTACATTTTGGACTGTAAATTAATCTCTGTTAGTTAAAATATTAACTAGTTGGTTGAAAATGAATGTATTTGGTTGAAAATTCAAGTATTCGGTTAAAAATTCAACAATTTGGTGAGAAAGTAATTTTTTGGTTCAAGATTAAGCTACTGTGTGGAAGAAAATTCAACTAGTAGGTTGAAAATGTGCCTTTTTGTAGAAAATTTAACTTCATTTTGAAAATTCCATCTTTCTGGCAAAAAATCTTTTTTTGGAAAATGGTTGCTTTCTAATGAAAAATTTGCTTTTCAACTGGAGTAATTCACTTGCAATGCGGCTTAATTCAACTAACTCGGAGTAATCCCAGTATTTTGGATTCATCTGTCTTTTTCGGCAGAAACTCAGTTTTCTTGGTTGATAATTCATGTTTTTGGTTGAAAATTCACCTAAATAAATTGGCCATTCATACATTTTTATTTGAAATTGTTTTATTCCGATTATAAAAGATACTATGTTAAAAATGTCACAAGATTGAGATTATGGTTTTTGAATATTAATTATCAGGGAAAATGAACAATTGGTCCGAGAAAACTTCGAGAACTTTGAAAATGAAGTATCCTCCTGAAAATTATATTTTTAGTTAAAAAATTTATTATTTTGGGGAAAATGCAACAATTTAGTTGAAAAGTGATCCTGTTTAGTTAAAAATTCAACTGCTTTCTTGAAAATTTGTCTTTTTTAGAAAATTCATATATTTTGGCAGGAAATTAACTTTTTATTGGAAATTCGTATTGTATCGTTGAAAATTCAACTGAAATATTTCTTGGTTGAGAATTCAACTATTTTCTTGAAAATTCATCTTTTTGGTCTGAAAATGCATCTTTTTTAGTAAAAATTGAGTTCTTTTTTGGATAAAAATGCAACTGCTTAGTGGAAAATTAGTCATCTTCGGTTGAGGATTTAAACATTCTTGTTAAAAATTCGCCTTTTTTAGTGGAATTCCACCTTTTTTTATTCAAAATTAAATTTTGGTTGTTTCAAATCTCTACTATTACTTTATTCGTTGCAAATTTATCTTATTTAGTGCAAAATTGAATTAATTGGTTGAAGATGAAACCACTTTGCTAACAAATCATATTTTTTATGTAGATTCATTATTTCAGTTGAAACTTCATTTATTCGTTTGAAAATTCTTCTTTATTATGGTAGAAAATTTTATAAAATGTAACTTTTTGGTTCAGAATTCAAGTATTTTGTTAAATTCATATTTTTTGGTCAAGAATTCAACTGTTTTGTGGAAAATTCGTCTACCTCGACAGAAAATTCGATCATTTGATAGAACATTCATCTTGGACGAGTAAAAATTCGGCGATTTGGTTAAAAATTTAATCATTTTGTCAAAAACTTGATTATTTTGTTAAAAAGTCATCTTTTGTGGTCGAAGATTAAACTGTTTTCTTTAAAAATTGTCCTTTCGGATTGAAAATTCTTCTTTTATGGTAGAACAGTCATCTTTAAAATGCTGGCCTTTGAATGTCAATGGTCAGGGAAAAATCAGGGAATTTTGAAAATCAAGTTTTTCGATCACCCTGAATCAGAGCTGTATGCAGCGTATTACCGCATATTTATTGTCTTTTCACGTAATTCTTTTGATGAGGATAATAACTCACCAATTTACATTTCTTCCTACAGAATCAAGTTCACCGGGCAATTGGCCGCCACCTTCAAATAATTACGTTGAAGAAAATGAAGTCAATGGATTAGTAACACCTTCAATCACTCCCATGCAGTCCCGTTCAAGGCAGATCTTAAGCTTTCGTCAGGAAGCAAAACAGATGGAAGGCGCTCTGCAAGCAGCCGGTTATCAGACAGGCCCTCAGCAAGCAGCTATTCGGCACCGACAAAATCGGCAAGCAGGCAAGTTGTTGAAAATTCATGTATTTTTTTGAACAGACAATTTATCTCACTGGGTGAAAATTGAACCATTTTATTTAATTGTTTTTTTTTTATGCAAAATTTATTTTTTCAATTGCAATTGAAACTATTTCATTTTTTGTTAAAGATTTATTTTTTCTTTAAAACCTAAACTATTTAGTGGAAACTTTATGAATTCTGTTGAAAATTAGTTTTTATCGATAGAAAATTAATCTTCTTGGTTAAAAAACATATTTTTGGTTCAAAATTGATATCTTAGGTTGAAAGTTGAACTGTTGAGTTGTAAATAATTCTACCTTGTTAATAATTGAACAATTTTTTAATATGTATTCTTAGTTGAAAAATCAAGTGTCTTGTTGGACATTCACCACTTTTTTGATTATTATCTATAGACCATTTTACCTAACTATCGGAGGTTTATTTGCGCATGTGCGGCTGGCACGGGCTACCCGCGTAGTATGAAAGTTGCGCTCATACTGTGTAAACATGTATACTGTACCTTTTGTCGGAGTGAAATTATTCGAAGACGATGTTCCGGGTGCGAAATTGGGCAAGTGCGAAATAGAAAAGCATAGTGTTGCTCAATTGATACGGTGGTTCAGTTGCCGGAAGCAACCTAACAATGGTAAAAAAGCTGAACTTGTGAACAGGTTTGTAGGTTATGAGTTTCTCCTATTGTTAAATTTTAATTATATTATTGTGATGGCAATAAATATTGAAGGTACAAGACAGGATTCAAGTATTGTAATTATTTTAAAATAAAATTGGTAGTGGTTTCGGAAAATGCCAAATCTGCCACAAAAGAAAATATAATTTGGAAGCATATTCTAAAAATAAAATAATAATAATAAAATAATAAAAATAAAAAATATTTCAAAACAAACGTTAATTAAAAAATACAATGCACAAACTTATTAAAACATATTATACGAAAACTACAGCTGTATACCTGAACTTCACAGAATCTTAAAATTTCAAAATGCAACAAGATACAATTTAATAAATAGTAGAATAAACAATATATTAATCACCTTTCTTACCATCGATTTTGAAACTTTTTCCGAGAATTTGATAGGATTTGGAAATTCTTCACTGGGTCCACTTTCTCCCACAAAATGTAAAGAACAAATGTAATGTCTGTGAGTAACTTTATCAACAGAGTTGAACTTGGCATCTGTACGACCGCATGCTTCGACCCAAGTTTTACATTTTAAGCAATTATTACATTCTACCAAATGTTTCTTAAGGTCTTCTTTTCTACTACGACCACTTCTGTATGGTAAACAAGGTTTCGGGAAACGTATGAAGTAGAAGAGGTTATGTTCCTTGTATGCTTTGGTACGACTATCACTTTTGCACAAGCCGTACATACAACGCATACACGCTCCCTTGCTTCCTTTTTCATTGACATTCATTTTCACTTCTAAATTTTTTCTCGGTAATTTGTCACATTAATTTAAAAATAAATATAACTGTTTACACTGTATTGAACAAGCAAAGTTGATCGCAACAACTGGGTACAACAGAAAGTACTGTGCACATGCGCAGTAAACTTTCCGATAGGTAAAATGGTCTATTCCGCTATTTCAGTTATTTAGCTATTCCAGCTATTCCGCTGGACCAAGGGTTATCCGAACTGGTAATCCGGCGTAATCCAGTTTTAATCTTAAGAAATCAAATTTGATTAAAAATTCCACAATTTGGTGAAAAAACAATATTTTTTATTAAAAATTAAACTACTTTAGTAGAAAAGTCAACTACTTGATATATAATCGATGTCTGTCGTTGAAAATTCGTATTTTTTGTGGAAATTTTAACTATTTTTTAAAAATTTATTTTGTTTGGTGACGGGTTAGCTTTTTAAATTTAAAATGTAATTATTCCATTTTTTGTTGAAAATTGATCTTTTTTATTTGATAATTCAACTATTAGTTTGAAAAATTAGTCAAAGCAGGCGCCGAGCGACGGACGGATGTACGGCCATACAGACGGACGGACGGACACCCGACCGAAATTGTAACGGTTTCTGCCCAGGTCTACGAAACCCTAAAAATCATGCACTTTATTAAAAAGTCGTATTTTTCAGTAGAAAATGAACCTTATTCTTCATAGATTCATGTTTTCAGTTGAGTACTAAATTTTGTTGTTGAAAATTCATCTTTTATATTGAAAATGTTGCTATCTTGTTGAAATATAGATGTTTTTTCCGTGATAATTTATTTCTTAACTGAAAATTGAACTATTCCATTTTTTGTTAAAAATTGATCTTATTGATCTTTATTGGAATATTCTGTTTTTTTTTTTAAATCTATTATTTGGTCAAAATTCGACTTGTTTAGTAGAAAATTCAACTATTTGGTTTACAATTAATTTTTGTCATGGGCGTTAAGGTTTGTAATTCCAAAAAAGCATAAGCGCCAAAATTTGTCACAGAAAAAGGGTATTAGCGCCAAAATTTTTTTTTCGAAAATTTGCTGACAACAAATTTTTTTTCAAGAATTTTGGTTTTCAGAAAGGATTTTTTTTCGAAAATTATTTTTCAAGAAATTTTTTTTCTAAAAATTTTGTTTCAAAAAATTTTTCTTCCGGAAATTTTTTTCGTACATTTCTTTCCCCAAAATTAAGAAAAAAAATTTGTTTTAAGATTCTGTTGAGACTCAAATAACGTCTTGATAGGCTACGAAACACTTCCGTGTAGACGCTCGGCTTTTTTTAGTAAAGAATTTGTTTTTAAAATAAATATGTGAATGTTCCATTTTTTGTTGAAAATGTATCTTTCTTTTGTTTGAAAATTCATCTATTTGGTTGAAAATGCATGTATTTTATTAAATACATTTTTTAAAAGGATTCTACTATTTTATTGAAAATTCATCTTCTTGGTGGAAAATTTTACTATTTTGGTGAAAAATGGTTGCTTTTTGGTTGAAAAAATTAATTTTTGTCTACACATTGAACTACCAATCCGGAATAATCCTGTTCTCATCCGGAGAAATATACTTGTAATCCATTTGTAATCCAGATACCTCGGACTAATTTACATATGCATTCCGAATAGTTTCTAACTATTCTGTTAAACAATTTTTTTCTTTGTTTCAAAACAAAGTTTCTTAACAGAAAATCTAACTATTCTATTTTTTTGTTGAAAATTTGGTCTTCTTTTGTTGGAAATTCGTGTTTTTCCGTAGAAAATCAATATTCTTGGTTGAAAATTATTTTTTTTTTGCTTGAAAATTATTTTTTTTAACTGAAAATTTAACTATTCCATTTCGGATTGTACATTAAACTCTTTTAGTTAAAATATTAACTATTTGATTGAATATTAATGTAATTTGTTAAAATTTCGTCTTTTTTGGTAGAGAAGTAATCTTTTCGGTTGAAAATGTATGTTTTTGGTTGCATTTTGTTGAAAAATTGTCTTTTTTGTAGAAAATCTAACTACATTTTGAAAATTACATTTTTTTGCAAAAAAACTTTTTTTTATAATTGTTGTTTTCTGACTGAAAATTTATTTTTCAACTGATGCGGATCAATTCAAGTAACACGAAGGTAATCCCCGTATTTTGGAGTAATCGGTCTTCTTTGGTAGAAACTCAATCTCCTTGGTTGATAATTCATATTTTTGATGGAAAATTCAACTACAATAAATTGGCTATTCCTACATTTTTATTTGAAATTATATTTATTGGTGTCAAAAGATTGAGATTCTGGTCTTTGAATATTAATTTTTTTAGGGAAAATGAACAATTGGTCAGGGAAAACTAAGAGAACTTTCAACATGAAGTTTCATCCTGAAAATTATATTTTTATTTGAGAAATTTATTATTTTGATGAAACTTCAACAATTTTGTTAAAAAGTCATCCTCTTTAGTTCAAAATTCAACTGCTTTTTGAAAATTTGTCTTTTAAGTCAGAAAATTCATACATTTTGGTAGGAAATTAACTTTTTATTGGAAATTTATAGTTTAATGTTGAAAATTCAACCGAAATATTCATTGGTTGAGAATTTAACTATTTTCTTGAAAATTCGTGTTTTTGGTCTGACAATGTATCTGTTTTAGTAGAAATTGAGTTCTTTTTTGGATAAAAATGCAACTGCTTGGTTGAAAATTAGTCATCTTTGGTTGAGGATTCAAACATCCTATATTTGAAAGTCGGCATGAGTCGTGTGTTTACATAAAGTTATTGACTATGTTAAGCAATTTTCATACAAAATTTAGAATTTGGATATTTTTCAACTTAACTAAGAATATCTTTCGGGTGACTTTTTCAATGATGCTTAGCAAATGTACAATAATATTAATTATTTCAACAAATTAAGATTTCAGCTATTTTTCAATTAATGGGCTCAATTTGTTTACGAGATCACTAAGAATGTATTTCCAATAACTCTTTTCTATGGTACTTTGCAAATTTACAATAATTATTAATTATTCAAACAATTTTTATAAACATTTTCAGAGTTTCGCTATTTTGAAGGAGTAAACTCTATTTCAAGACAATTAAATAAAAAATATTTCCGATGACTTTTTTTTTATATTGCTCTGCAAATTTACAAGATTTATTAATTATTTAAACAATTTTCATTAAAAAATTAAGCGTTTGGATATTTATAAAAAAATAGGACCAATTTGTTTCCAGAATCAACAAAGAATCTATTTCCAATAACTATTTTCTACGATACTTTGCACATTTACAATAATTATTAATTTTTTGAACAGTTTTCATAAACATATTCAGGGCTTGGGTATTTTTCAAGGAATAGGCACAATTTGTTCACGGAGGCGCCAAAGAATATCTTTCTGATTACTCTTTCCTATTTTGCTTTATAAATTCACAAGAATTATAGATTATTTAAACAATTTCGAATAAAACATTATGAGTTTGGCTATTTTTCAACGAATAGGCTCAATTGTTTACAGAATTAGTTAAAAATATCTTTCAGATTACTTTTTCATATAATGCTCTACAAATTTCAAAGAATTAATTATTATCTGCACAATTTTGATGAACAAATTGAAAGTTAGACCATTTTTCAATGAATAGGCTCAATTTTTTAAGGAATCAATTAAAAATGTTTTTCAAATAACTCTTTCCTATGTATGGTGCTTTGAAAATTTACAATAATTATTAATTATTTAGACAATGTTTATCAATATATCCAGAGCTTGAATATTTTTCAAGGAACAGGCACAATTTCTTTACGGAGTGAACTAAGTATGTCTTTCCAAAGACTGTTTTTCTAGGTTGCTTCACAAATTTAGATTTTGGCTATTTTCAACGAATATAGGCTAATTTTTTTCATAGAATTAACCACGAATATCTTTCTGATTAATTTTGTCTATGTTGCTATAAAAAGTCTTTCTGATGACTCTTTCCTATGTTGCTTTTTAAATTTACAAGAATTAATAATGATTTAAACCATTTTCATTCAAAAAATTAGAATTTGGCCATGTTTTAACAAATACGCTACATTTTTTTACAGAATTACCTCAGAATATCATTCCGATGACTTTTTGTATATGATGTTTTCAAAATTTCCAAGAATTATCAATTATTTAAACAATTTTCATAAAGAAATCAGGAACTTGGCCATTTTTCAACGAATAAGATCCATTAGTTTAGTGAATGAAGATTTTTACGATACTTCGCAAATAAACAATGATTATTAATTATTTAAGCAATATTCATAAACAAATTCAGAGTTTAGCTATTTCTCAACAAATAGGCTACATTTTTTTACAGAATTAAGTAAGAATATCTTTCCGATGACTTTTTTCTGTGATACTTTGTAAATTTCCAAGTATTATTAATTATTTGAACAATTTTTATTAACAAATCGGAGGCAACTAAGAATATCTTTTCGAGGAATATTTCCTACGATACTTCGCAAATCTATAATAATTATTGATCATTTAAACAATTTTCCTAACCATATTCAGAGTTTATCTATTTTCAAAGGAATAGGCTCAATTTTTTACGGAAGCAACAAAGTATGTATTTCAAATTAGAATTTCGTACATTACTTTGCACATTAACAATGATTATTCATCATTTAAATATTTTTCATAAGCATATTCAGAGTTTGGGTATTTTTCAAAGAATATACACAATTTGTTGACGGAGGAAACTAAAATTGTCTTTCCCATGATCTTTTCTAGGTTGTTTTGTAAATTCACAAGAATTATTAATTATTTAAACAACTTTCATTTGAAAAATCAGAATTTGGCTACTTTAAAACGAGTAGGGTGAATTTTTTAAAGAATGAACTAAGAATATCTTTCCGATGACTTCTTTCCATTATGCTCTTCAAATTTACAAGATTTGTTAATTATTTAAAATATTTTCATGAGCAAATTAAGGGTTTGGCAATTTGTTGAAGAAATCCTCCCGTCAAACCTCCTGCTCGACATTACATAGTTAAAACCGAGGTTAAAACGCAACGAATATACAACTCGGTCGTATACGTCGCAGATGGTCATCCATCCGAGTGCTATGTGCGCTCAAAATGGCTTGACATCTGGACTCTTCTCGAGTCGAGATCATTTACTGTGTATTTCTATGAAAAATTGTACGCGCCGACATTTTATAGGGATTTTTCCAAAATTGCATGAAAATGTTTAGAGTTACACAATTATTTATTCTGCATCGTGAGACGGTATCCATGCGAAGCCGTGTACAAAACAAAATTATTGAAGTAAATATTAATTTTATGGTATTTTATTGTACTTCATTTCCAAATAAAATAATGACATGGAAATAAAATTTTCGTTTGCGGAGCGCGCGTATGAGGCTCTAGTTCATGTTGAACATTCGTCTTTTTTGGTGGAATTCCACAGTTCTTTATTTACAATTAAATTTGTGTTGGTGTCAAATGTCTACCATTACTTAATTCGTTAAAAATGTATCTTGTTTAGTGCAAAATTGAATTAATTGGTTGCAGGCGATACCACTTTGCTCAAAAATCATATTTTTTATGTAGATTCATTATTTCAGTTGAAACTTCATTTCCTTGTTTGAAAATTCTTTTTTATTATGGTAGAGAATTTTATAAAATGTAACATTTTCGTTCAAAATTCAAGTATTTTGTTAAAGTCATATTTTTGGGTCAAAAATTCAACTATTTTGTAGAACATTCGTCTCCATCGACAGAAAATTTGATCATTTGGTAGAAAATTCATCTTTGTCGAGTGGAAATTCAGCGATTTGGTTAAAAATTTAACCATTTTGTCAAAAATTTAATTATTTTGTTAAAAAGTCACCTTTTGTGGTCGAAGATTAAACTGTTTTCTTGAAAAACTGTCCTTTCGGATTGAAAATTCTTCTTTCGTGGTAGAGAAGTCATCTTTAAAATGCTGGTCTTTGAATGTCAATGGTCAGGGAAAAATCAGGGAAATTTGAAAATTAAGTTTTTCGATCACCCAGATTCAGACCTGTATACAGCGTATTAACCTATATTTATTGTCTTTTTACGTAATTCTTTTGATGAGGATAATAATTCACCAATTTATATGTCTTCCTACAGAATCAAGTTCCCAGAGCAATCGGCCGCCACCTTCAACTCGTTCCGTTGAAGAAAATGAACTCGATCGATCATTAAGACCTCCACGTAAAGCCCAAGAAATGAGAGAACATATTAATCACAATCCACAATCCAAATTCTCACACAGGAAAGAAGCCAGGAGACAAATAGCCAAAGAGAAAAACTTAGACGTTGAGCAGAGCTTTGTACATATGAGTGGCCAGCAGACCTCTTTCAGCCAGAGGGAAGCAGGCAAGTTGTTGAAAATTCAGGTATTTTTTTTTAAATTTGTCTTTGTTGGTACAACAGTAATCTTCTTCGTTGAAAATTCAAGGCCAAATGCTTTGTTAAAAACTAATTTTTTTTATGGAGATGCATAATTTTAGTTGAAAATTAATCTCACTGGGTGAAAATTGAACCATTTGTTTCAATTTTTTTTTTATAAAAAATTAATTAGGTTTTTTAACTTACTAAAACATAACGTAGCCTAAAGTATCATAATTGAAAAAAAAATTTCAATAATAAAAAAAGTTTAAAAATTGTTTCTATCCCCTCCACGTTCACTCCTTCGCGTTACGGCATGCAGCATGTGGATTTGAAAATGAAGCCTTTATTATAAATAAAACTATAAGTCCCATCGAAAAAGTGAAGATACCCCCTACACTGAAAAAGAATTGTCATTGAATCAAGTCAAGTTATGTACTTGACCGATTTCACTTGAACGAAGCTAATATTTTCTGAGTATAGAGAACTGATTTTCTTGAATCAAGAAAATTATGGAATCAGTGATATTGCTCAGATCTAGTACATATCAATTTGAAGTAAATAAATATTAAATTACTTTGTTTCAAAATGTCTTCATGTGAAGTCATTAAAAAGATTTTGATCAAGAAAATAATATTCTAAAAATAAGTAACTTGCACTCTGATCAGCTGTTTCTTGGTTCAAGTAAATGTATCCACTTACTTTGATCAATATGTTACTTGATACAACTTATATGTATACTTGAGACAAGAAAATGAATTTGTTTATGGAAGGAAATATTTTTCTGAGCATGATGCATGCATATTTTCCTTTAATTTGCTTTAATTGCTTTATTTTGCATTTCAAACGAATACATGGTGTGCTCCAAACAATCATGAAAGCCTATAGTTTCAATTTCATACATTATATCAATGTACTCAATAAACATAAGTTTATTATATATATATAAAATATAATGTATAAAATTGAAACTATAGGCTTTCATGATTGTTTTGATTGATAATTGATGAAATTTTTTGCCCGAAGATCAATATTGATCTTCGGGCAAAAAATTTAGAAGCCAGAAAGTGGCTATATCATTGGAAAGTTATATTTTTCTGGGTCTCTTATAACCTGTGTGAAATTTTAAATGGTATCGAATAATTACTTTATACTCCACAAAAAAATCCTAAAAACCGTTAGCGCGCTTACTTGAAATGATGAAATATGCAAATTAATTGTTTACAACATTTAATAATTATTAAATGATCAATTTTAAATTCACTGGAAGGAATACTTTTTTTATCAGACTAACTCATTTTGAAAAATGCTCAATATTTGTATGCACTTTTCAATTATTATATGTTGCAAGCAATTGATTTGCATATTTCATAATTTGAAATCAGCGCGCTAACAGTATCCAATCCCGTGGCCGACGCGACGAATGCGCAACGCGGAAAGATCCGGGCACGCGAGGACGCGAAGAAACGGCCGAGACACGTGGAAACACGAGAGACAACGCTACAAACGCAATAATAGGCAACGGAGAATTTGCTGGTTTTTCATTCGAGTAATTTTACAAGTCTTGAGTTTGACGACTTTTCCTTATTTAAAGCATCTCCACAAGTGCATTTCGAGTTATGGATGAGCTGCTTCAATTGTGGGATTTGCAATCCCTTATACCTGGTTTTAACGGTAAGAGATTTCGTAAGCATAAAAATGAATAACATCGAAATAAAAAGAATGCGATCGAAATTTGTAATTTTTAACTTATAAGAGTTTATGATTTTCTATGCGTGACATTTTTTTTTTGGATCAGTTTAGTACAGTAGAACCTTATAGGTTAAAAAATTAGTACATGTCCTTTCAAGCTAAAAATGCAATCAATTACATTTTACCTGAATTTAAAATTGATTTCATGAAATATAAAGAGATTTTTTCAATAGTTCGAGGAATTTCATGGGATTTTAAATGATAAAATGCTTTATATATCTTCGCATAACTTCAAAATAAAGAGCGGTGTATAGTTTCTAGCAATGTGGGTAACCATAAAATAATTAAGAGTTCTTATAAAATACAAATAAAAATGGGTTTCGATTGAATTTCTATGAATCCTGAGGCCAAGGATATTTATAAGTTGGGTTATGTTGCCAAATGCTAAAAATTTCGTAAGTTTCATTCACTTTGAAATTTTTCATTGAAACTTTTGACCGCAAGTTTCAAAAAGCATTAATATCTGAAAAGGCACTAATGGTTTCTAAAAAAAATTGTTTTGAATGAAATTTAACGTGAAATAACTAATATTAGACAAATTATTTTGGCTTAAATCAATTTTCTCTAAGAAACTTATTACTGTCTTTTAAAAAATGCATTGAAATTAATTTACATTCAATTTGTACTATTTCCATAAACTGATTAAACTATAAAGTTAATCTTGAATGTTCTTGTTTATTCAAAAAAACAAGTCTTTGTTTAATATAAGCTATAAATATAATTTTTATTGGATAGGTGAAGCAAAATTTTTAAAAAAGCTTGTATTTAAAAAACTATATACATTTAATTAATTGCAAATATGTTGAAAGGTTTACATGAAATAATTTGAAAGGGATACCACCAATTTTTAAAAATAAAACATCTTATTTTGAAACTTTGGCCTTCAATTTGAATGGATATGGTCAATTAAAGGAGGGAATTGGGAGTATGTTACATCTTTTGGTTATTATTTTCCTATAATAAATAAGTTTTATTTTCCCAAAAAAGAAAAATAAGGACTTAGTTCATTTTTTAATCCATTTGTCCAAAGACTGATGTAATCAACAATAGAGATATCTTCGCTGTTAATGTTTTGAGCTTTCAATTTTGAATTTATTATATTCTAATTTTACAATCAGTAAAAACAAAAAATATAACTTCTATTGTTTTATATTTCGCAGATCAAAATATTGACTTAGATATCTGTTCTAACTTAGATTGTGAATCTATAAAAGAGCTAATAAAGGATGTGGGAAATAGAATCAAATTTAGAAAGAAGTGGGAGGAGCATTTCAATAAAAAGTTATCATCTAACAATTCGTTTGATGCGCATACGCCACAAGGAAACTTCGTAAGTTTATAATAGTTCTGCAACAAAAATTCGATCAAATTTTTCTCTACGTTGATCAGGGTGTCTACCTTACTAGAAAATCGGCAAAACCGGGTATTTTGTTTATCGAGAAACAATCGAGAGTTCGATTCAGTGACCAAAATTTTTCTCTCAAATGTACTCATATGTAAATTAAAAATGGTTTCATGTATTCTATTACTCTAATTCTAAGTTGGATCAGGAAATTTTCTAAGGGAATTATAATAATTTTTAGTTGGGGCATGGGATACCAGGGAATAATTATAATTTATATACATTGAGACAGGGAGTTTTCTAAAATATTTATAATTCTGAGTTGGGATAGGGAATTAATAAAATAAATATAAGAAATTGGCATAAATTATTACAATAACCCTAATTCGGAAGAGGAAATGTTTGAAAAGGATTATGATTTTGACTCTGGAACAGACCATTTTTGCAAAGAATTAGTATTTTGACTTTGGACAGGGAATTTTTTAAAGCATTGTAATTCTGAAAGGAAACTGGGAATTTCCGTAAAGCATTATAGTCTTCATGCTAGGTTCACGTTACAACAGAAAATGTTGTTAAAAATCATCATTTTTACATGCAAAATTATAATTTGACTAAGAACAGGGAATTTTTTTGAAGGAACAGGAATTTTGAAAAATAAATTTAATTCTGACTTAGAAGAAGGGAATTTAAAAAACAATCCCCGTTCCAAATCAGAATTTGTCAGAATTCGAAACACCCATCTTCCAAATTTTGAAATACGTGCGTTACTATATTTCTGAATTATTATAGACAATTTTAGAAATGAATACAATTATAACATCGAGCAGGCATTCTATAGATGAATTTAGTTGTGATTTGGTGTAGGGAATTTTATAAAAGAATTATATTTTTAATTCTGAATTATAATATCAAACTTTGTAAATGAATATAATTCTGACAACGAATTTCGTAAAGAATTATAATTTTGTCTTAGAACAGGTAATTTTTGACATGGGAGAGAAAATTTTTGAAAATAATTTTAATAATGATTTATAAAAAGAAAGTTTACTAAAACAATTCATATTCCAAATCATAATTCTTTAACTTTGAAAAATTCTTTGTTTCAAATCCGAATTCGTTTGAATTTAAAAATTTCTTATTTTTGCAAATACAAATTTTTCAGAATTTGAATCTTTCTCTTCCAGATGTTTGAAAAAGGGAGATATAATTTTTACTCAAGGACAGTAAATTTTCGTAACGAATTATTATTTTATTTGGAACAGAATTACTTTTATTTTTACTTTATTTAATTTTTGTTTTGTTTTCGAGATATTAATTATAATCATTCCTATTATTTCTAAAAAAAAACAGCAACAAAAATCACATATTTTGAAAGAAGATTCTGTGTCTCATCTGACCCTGTATGCCAATCTCGCCCCAATCTACCCTATAATACCAAATTTTGTGAATAAATATAATTATGACTTTGGGACAAAGAATTTCGTAAAGAATTATTAATTTTGTCTTGGAGAATGTAATTTTTGACATGGTACGGGAATGTTTGGATTACAAGTTTAGTTCTAATTTATAAGAAGGGAATTCACATAAATAATCCCTGTTCCAAATTAGAATTTGTCAGATTTGGAAAATCCCTTGTTTCAAATCGGAATTGGTTTGAATTTATAGATTCCTTTTTTTTGGAAATACAAATTTGCCAGAATTTGAAACTTCCGTCTTATAAATGTGAGATCATGTTCATGCTTTCGAGGTTGTTGAAAAAAAAGATTGGGATTATATACTGCAAAAAGATGAAACACCTTGAGTGTATTAGTGATTTATCACTCTTGATAGTTTAACTTTCGGAAGCTGCGTTATAAGTATAAGCTGGTTTAATTATGTTTAACCATGAAAAAATGTGACATTCTAAGTGTAAATACTTTTTGTACTTAAAAGCGTATCTTACAAGGACTTGATTTTCTATGACACAATTTATAAACTATAAGAGTGCTAAGTTGGAAATTAGCGCTTATTTTATTATGACAATATTTGTATACAATGTTTTTGAAA
The DNA here is from genome assembly GCA_932195095.1 of Andricus curvator. Taxonomy (NCBI): domain Eukaryota; kingdom Metazoa; phylum Arthropoda; class Insecta; order Hymenoptera; family Cynipidae; genus Andricus; species Andricus curvator. Next base: position 57,818 of record CAKNYM010050685.1, read on the forward strand.
AACTTTGAATGGTTCCATGTGAAAATAAATCCATAATTTCATAAAAGATGTTTTTTATTTCCTATACACCGTAAATATAAACCAGGATATATCGTTAATGTAGAAAAAATTTGCAATGTATAATTTGTAAAAACTCAAGACAAGTTTTCCTATAACCCATTACCTAAATTATATAGCGAGATTTTCTATTTAAAAATAGAATGAAACGCACTGTTGCACAATTTTATTAAATGCATAGTTTTTAAATTGAAGTGATCTTTGATCAAAAAACTACGCACCTAAAAAAACTTTGCAAAGAGGACTTTTCATCCTATTTTTTGATAGAGAATTTCGCTATATAATTTAGGTAATGGGGTCCGGAAAAACTTGTCTTAAGTATTTACAAATTATAGATTGAAAATAAAGTCGCTTAGTTGAAATACATTTTTATCACTTAAAACAAGTAAATTTAACTTTTCTTCAATAATCTCGATTCTTAATTTTGATGAAATATATATTTGATTTAAAGTATCAAAGTATCTTCTTACAAACATACATGTGCTTATCCTGAATAGAAAACTCATTAGGTTAAGAAACTATTGTATTGTCACAATACCATATATTCTTAAATTAAGAATATATATACTTGAATTAAATCAATATTGCTCAAGTGAATATCATATATTTTCAAATCAATAAAATGTAATATTCCGTTCAATAATATATTTTCTCAGATCAAGAATATCTGCTATTGATCGATGCATACAGCATCAAGTAAATATTTTCTTGAATCAACACCCATATTGTATCGTCCGTATTCAGACCCATGATTGACTTGAACCAAGTCAAAATTACTTGATCCAAGTACTTTTAGTTTTCAGTGTATCTAGGGGCGTCTTCACTTTTTCAAGAGGACTCATAGTTTTATTCATAATAAAGGCCTAATTTTCAAATCCAAATGCTGCATGGCGTAACGTGAAGGAGTGAACGTGGAGGGGATAAAAATAATAGATAATTTATTAATTATTGATAAGTGAATGTTTGGGCAGATTGAATAATGATTTACTCTTGTATCAGTATATGTTTTGCTAATATTTTTGTCGCTAAACTTGAAAAACCTGGAAAAATGTTAATAACAATGTAACTGTTTAAATAATTTGTTTATTGCAAAAATGAAAAAAACACCTAGAGATGTGGTAGTGCGGAATCTCCCTATATTCTTAAAATTTCTTTACAACTAATACTTTTGTTTATAATAAAGGCACAATTTTAATTAACAATGTAATTGTTTAAAAAAAAATGGAAAAAAGACCTAGAGATATGGCTGAGATGAATCTAGGGGTATCTTCACTTTTTCGATAGGACTATTACTTTATTCTTAATTCAAGGTACAAATTGCAGATGTATATGCATAGCTAACTTTTGCGTCGTAATAAATTGGACATTCCTGAATTTTTATTTGAAATTATTTTATCCCGATTATAAAAGATTTTTTGGTGAAAATTTTACAAGATCGAGATTCTGGTCTTTGAATATTAATAGCAAGGGAAAATGAGCAATTAGTCAGGGAAAATGTAGAGAACTTTGAAAATGAAGTTTCCTCCTGAAAATTATGTTTTTAGTTAAAAATTTTCTTATTTTGGTGAAACTTCAACAATTTTGTTAAAAAGTCATTCTTTCCGTTTCAAGATTCAACTCCTTTGTTGAAAGTTCGTCCTTTTTGGCGGAAAATTCATCTAATTTAGTAGAAAATTAATTTTTTATTGGAAAATCGTATTTTTGGTTTAAAAGTTTGTCTGTTTTCGTAGAAATTGAGTTATTTTCTGAATAAAAATGCAACTACTCGGTTGAAAATGAGACATCTTTGATTGAGGATTTATAAATGTTGTTGAAAATTCATCTGTTTTGGTGGAATTCAACTGTTTTTTATTCAAACTTAAATTTTGATTTGTCTTAAATGTCTACTATTACCTTATTCGTTGAAAATTTATCTTTTTAGTGGAAAATTGAACTAATTGGTTGAAAATCAAACCACTTTGCTAGAAAATAATGTTGTTGTTGTAGATTCATCATTTCAGTAGAAACTCCATTCCTTTGTTTTTTATTATGGTAGAAAATTTTAGAGAATGTAACAATTCTGTTCAAAATTCAAGGAAGCTAGAGTGGTATGCCAGGACAGAAAAGTGTGGTGACAAATAGTTTGTAAACAGAGTGACAGTAGAGTGAATGACGTCAGACCTTGGATACTAATGGGCCCAAGTGGGGAACCATACATAACAATTTTGTGAGGCTATTCACTTGGGGTGATCGCTAGATAGATTGATCAACAACCTGGGTCGGAGCAGCGTTGCGGAATAAACGTGTCATTTACATAAATAATACGAGAATTCCAGATCAATCTGAAATATCTATACCTAACACTTATATACCTATCTACCTCATACCTATTTTATACCTATATACCCATATACACAATACTATTTTCCAACCGAGCAAGTCACGCCTACCCCGAAAGGGAAATGGCTTAATGGTATAATAATAATAATAATAATATTTCTTTTCACAGAATTAAGGTCACTTGGCGCTACCCTAAGTATGAACTACAAAGATGATAATTCTATTCCAAGTTCCACCACCTTAAAAAGGAGAGAAAACAGGCGGAGAAAATTCGAACAGAGCCAACTACAACAACAAGCAGGCAAGTTGACCCGCCGGGTGCAATAACCAACCCGACGCTCGAAAACGCGTAAAAGTATTGTGCAATAGTCTAAAAAAAAGAACATTTTCAAAATCGAAAAATAAATTTTTTCAAAATGTAGTTGGGCCTAGCCGGGTAAGCATGTAAAATCTGCCCCGCCTTTATCAAGGCCAAGTTGGTACCATATATTGGCACCTATGGGTCACGAAATTCCTCCAAGTTTCAACCTCGAAAATGTATTTTTGTAGTAGTTACTGTGTACCTTTATGGTATACTGTACTGGCCGACTATTTCTTTCAGAAACAACCCTTTTTCATCTGTCTTTCGTCAGCAACGTTATGTTTTCACTCTGTATGATCTTTTCGCCATTTCACTTTGCGATATTCATTTGTCGTATTCGTAGTTCTAATTAGTATCTGTACTTTTAAATACTACACTATTTTACTTTATTGCGAAGATTACTTCTGTGATCGTACAAATCATTGTGATTTTACTATTATCGCAAGAATCGTTTTTTGTTTTTTATTCTTTCCTCAATCCTATTTCTCATTCTTGTGTCATTGCACTCGTCGATTTTCATTTGTTTTGGGCGATATTTTCGTTCATGCACTGTTTTGTTCCTGATTTTTTGTATGTGCTGCCTTAATTTGTTGAAAAGTGAACTTTTTTGGTTTGATACTTATAAAGATCTTATTACTCAAATACGGCTCCATCACTGAATAAGCTTATGTGTGCTGGCTGCGATGTAATTTTGAGAAAAACGAGGAGTAAAAAAAGTTAGTGAATACTACGGATGAAGCGAAAGCTTTTTCCTCCTGTCTTAAACGAGTAATAGTTGTAGGTGACATTTTATGCTCTAAATGTCGACACACTGTTTATAGAAAAGATAATTCTGACAAAAACCTTGATTTTGGAACTGAAACAGTTCTTTCTGCTTTTGAATCAACGTATAATGACCCAACATTTGAAGTAAAATTAAAATAAAATCAAGCGGATTCTGAGATTGAATATGTAGAAATTCCGATGCAGAGGTCTGTTGCTACCCACAAATGCTGCTGTTTTTGTTTTTCTTCCAATAATATAACTGTAATTCCTGTAGAAGCCCGGACGCAATGTTATATTAAGAAAAACATTTTCATTCCGCCTGGGAAATCGATGCTGTAAAACTCATCTGATAAAAAATCGAATTTACGAGGAAGATCTTAAGCTTTTGAAAAAGCATTCCAACACAACAAGGCTCACCGTGTCAGAATTATCTAAAGTGATGGAAACTCTTTCCATCAAATGTGATTCCACATTGCTTGACAAAATCGGTGAATTCAGCCTTTCAGAAAAACAAGTGCAAGTTTTCACTGGTTTATCTTGGGAAAATCTTCTGGAGATAAAGGAAATGATGACTTCTATGCGAAATAATCAATCTCGATCTGTGATCCAAGCTCTCGTTGTATTTCTCTTCAAACTACGTACGGGAAATTCAAATAAAATCTTACCTTCTATACTGAATACAGAAAATGAGCAGATAATTTCAGACTATTCTGCAAGTGTGGTTAAGTCTTTTGAAAATGACGTTCTACCAGGTCGTTTTGGTTTGAATTCTTTTGATAGAGCTAACTTCATTCAAAATCATACGCTGGAAATTGCAAAGAATTTATTTGACGCTCATAATCACTTACTATTGATTTGTGATGGTACATATGCGCGACATCAGAAAAGTACAAATCTGGACAAAAGAAAGTTCCCCTTTGCAAGCCTTTTACCATTTGTACGACTGATGGATATGTAGTGGATATGCTTGGACCGTATCTTGCAAATCACAATGATGCAGAAATCTTGAAACCCATTATTGAAGATGCAAATGGCTTATGCATATTTTTGGAAAAAGATGATGTCTTTGTACTTGAGCGAGGCTTTCGAGATGTAAAAAAAGATTTGGAAGATAAAAATTTGAAAGTATTGATGCCCGCATTGAAAGGTAAAAGAAAGCAGCTGAGTCCAACCAGTCCCGTTTTGTGAACAAAATTCGTTGGAAAGTAGAAACTGTTCACTGTATTATTAATCAGAAGTATCGGATTTTGGATCACAAAATAGACAACAAGCTAATACTGAAAGTTGGTATCTTTTTTAGAATTGCATCATTTCTTAATAATACTTATGGTGAAAGGCTGCAATCTGACGTAGAAGCTAGAGATAATGCATGTTCGAAAAGATGTGCAAAATACACTAGCTACTGAGGCAGAGGAAAAAGGGTGGATTCGAAGAAAAACTCCCTTTCAAGCAGTCACTTCAGAAGAAATACTAGATTTTCCAGAAATGACAGAAAGAGATTTAGTGGTCTTTTTCACTCGATCATATCAGCTTTCTCAAGCTGTATCTTATTTGGCAGAACTGTTAGATATGGATGGAAAACTGGTTCTTGAGTATGCGAAAGAAGAAACCAATGTGCTTAAATTCAAGGTCCAATCACGACACATTTCTCGAACATCATACAGATGTTTTATTAGGTACAAGCCTAATAGTGTTGGAGTTTCAGGCGTAACACACTATACATGTGACTGTGTTAATGGCAGACGAACTGTTGGCTGCTGTTCACACATTGCTGCCATCGTGTATTACCTGTCACATGCAAGGTATTTATCAAGGATTATTCAACCAGCTCAAAGCCTCAGCGATGTATTTAAAACAAAAAATTATATTCCAGCACGCTCTGACTACCGCACGCTCCGCACGTCGCTCCGCACAATATTGGATTTTGCGAGTGTAAAGTTGAATATTTAATTCGAGAAGTGTATATAATCTGTTAACATGGTGACCCTGATCACCCCCCATAAGTTGGGGGGGGGGGTGAAATGCACCAGAAAAGTGAAAAAACACGTTTGCAAAAAAAATCGTGACGGTTCGCGTGTGTAGTGCTCTGTCTACACAGAGAATAGTGTAAAGTGGTAAAAATTGATTCGAGTAGGCTCTTAAACAAAGTGAAAAACAGTTTTCCATGAAACACGCTCATTTTACAACTTTTAGTGTGTGATTGAGTTATAAAAACGGTGTGAATCTGACAATTATTGTCAAATAAGTATATACGTATATCGTGGTGCGATATACGTTTCCGAGAGTAACATGGCGGAACTGTTGAATGGGCCGTCGCCTAACCCTACTGTTAAAAGCTATAAGTGTCATCCTGACGAAAAGGTAGATGTAGTATTTTGTTTACTCTGTGAAAGTGTTTATCATATCGAGGACTTTGAATTATTAAACAACACTATATACTTAAGTCAAACATTAGTAGTGTGTCCAGATCATGTCAATTTAGACTCAAAGAAAAGGAGAATATAAAGAAAGACCAAGAACCATTTAAAACTTTTGCACAAATAACATCGGCCACTGAAACTAAACAAAAAAAAGCACCAACAATGACTATAAGAAAAAAGAACAAAGATGACAAGTCTTTCAATACTTTTGACTCTGTTACTAAACTAATAGCAAAAAATAACAAAGTGCAAGTTAAAAAAATTAATAGTTTAAACAATGGGGATATTATTATCAAAAGTATGGATCAAAAAAGTGCTTTAGAAATTGAAAAAATAGTGAAAGAAAAGTTTGAAAATCAGTGTGATGTGCAGAAAGAACTTATAAAAAATCCACGTGTGAAAATAGTTGATATAGATAACTGTTTAAATTTGGTACAAAGTGAAATAGAAAATGATATCAATGACAGAAATTTCAGTAATTATAAAACCAAGTGTCAGGTTATCCACACTTTTACTAACAAAAAAAGAGACCATGATTATTGAAGTTACATCTGAGTTGTATGCGCACATAAGAAACAACAAGTACAGAATATTTGTAGGTTATCAAAACTGTAGAGTGTATGATGATTTGAACATAAAACCTTGCTTTAACTGCGGTCGTTTTGGACATAGCAGTAAAAAATGCAAAAACGACACCATATGTATCAGATGTGGAGGAAACCATTCCTTACAACAGTGTAAAGAAGAATTACCCATCAAATGCATAAATTGTATGTACGCAAATAACAAATATGGTGCTAAAAAAGATGTTTGTCATCTTATTACAGATACCCAGAACTGTTACATGCTAAAAAACAAGGTAATGGAATTGATTGATTACACTGATTATCCAATAAGACCTACTATACCGACGCACCTAGGCAAAGTAGAAATTTCACGAAAACAGGTTGAACCAGAACAACAACAACAACAACTAAATCTCGAGAACAAGACTAGAGGAAACAAACAACAACCAGTAAGCAGCACAATATTAATCCGTAACCAAAGAAAAATTATTAAATGATGCATCACAAATAGGTATTGACAGATATTGTAAGAATTGAAAAAGAATATCCTAACCTGAAAACTTTCAATAAGAACTTTAAAGGAAAAATGGTAGAAAATAAATACCTTACTATACTGCAATTAAACGTAAGGGGTATACAAACAAATTTTTGATCACTTGAAAGTTTTATTGAAAATTTAAAGGTCAAGCCAGATGTAATAATATGCTGCGAAACGTGGAAATTAGAACATCATAAATATTTTCATATAAAAGACTATGATATTCATTACAATGATAGTAAAATCAATAAGTCTGATGGTGTAATCGTGTATATTAAAGAAGGATGGTCGTATAATTGGAAAATTGAAACAATAAATAACTTTACAGTATTAAATACTAACATAAAACCTAATTCAAATATTACAGTTCAAATATCTGCAATATATAGAAGTCATGACTATGGTAAAACCGATTTTATAGAGGCATTAAAAATTTTTTTAAATAACAATATGAATCAAAAGAATCACATAATTGTTGGCGATTTTAATATAAATATCCAACAACATGATCATATCAGTAATGAATTCCTGAGTATCCTACTCAAACACGAGTATATGCCTTATTTTCAAGGCATTACAAAACCATCTATAAATAATCCAAACATTGGTACTTGTATAGATAATATTTTCGTCAAAAGTAGTATTTCAGAAGTTAATTCTTATAAAATCAACAATATATTCACGGATCATTATCCACTCCTTTTAAAAATTAACGTAAATAATACAACACAAGCTAAAGAACAAACTCTTACAATAGCTATTAACTATAAAAAGTTAGTTGACTTGGCCAGTTAAAATAACTGGGAAAAAATATTATCAATACAAGATCCAAACAGCGCAACGGATACTTTGATAGAAGATATTAAGAGAATCGTTGCATACTCTACAATTGAGGGTTCGGATCAAAGAATGGGTCGCGCGCTCGAAAACTTGGAAAAGTATTGTCCACGCGTCTCGTGATATCCAAATTTTGAAGTTCAAAAAATTAAATTTTTAAAAATATGGACATATAGAAAAGGGCAAGACGGATCTTTTTTATACCTGCAGTTTTTTCGTCCGATGAATATTTTTAATAGTAAAAATGAAAAAGTGAAAACAAAATTTCCCCAAATTCAATTATTTTTTAAAACATAAATCGTCAAAACTCAGCTAAATATTATTGAAACTGTTTAAAATTTGGTATACGCACGCAATGTACCCTAGCAATACCTACAAAATGAAAAAAGCAATCAAAACTGCCTATTGTTTAATAATAATTAATTGCAAATTGAGACCGGTCGATAAGCACGTTTTTTTAGTTTCGGCAAAGAAAAGTATCGAGGAAACTTCAGAGTTGAAAGAACTTCCAGTGAGACATTTGTTCCTCACTATTAAAGTAAGATTTCTGGAAATTTTTCGATCGATTCATTAAAAATTGACGGAAATATCCATTATGTAATAAAGCACACGACGGCGTCTACGATGGCAAGCGCTTCTAAACGTTCGCTTGTACTCCGCCGGGACTCGCCTATAAAGGACGCGACTTTTCAACAATAATTAAATATTTTAAAAACTGCTTCTTGCCCCCAAAAGATAGAAATTCGACTACTTTATATGTTTTTGACTTTCTATTGTTTTCAGTGAATTAACATTTAATTAAAAAGCAGAAAATTTCGTCCTTCGCAATTTTTTCCAACCTTTACTTTGTTTTCTTCTTTACAGTAATAAAGAATTTAGTTTGTTATAAAGATGGATGAAGACGAATAAAGATTTTAGTTGTTGAAATTATTATACAGAGAAATATATGAGTTCGAATTGTTTAAAAATTCGTCATCAAATTTCCCCGCTTTAATTAGGTTGTTCCCAGAATTTAAATCCAACAGTGAATGCTCGTTTTCATTATTTTTCATTTTCGATGGTATATTTGATAAATTCAAAAACAATTTTTAATAGTAACATTCAACATCCAAGGATTCGTTATACGGCGCTGCGTCGAAAATTTCAAAACAAAGGCACTAGACGGTTTGTTTACATTCTTTATTATTGTAAAGAAGAAAACAAAGAGTGGAAAAAATTGCGAAGGAAGAAATTTTCTACTTTTTAATTAAATGCTAATTCACTGATACGAAAGAAAGTCAAAAACATATAAAGCAGTCAAATTTCTATCAATTGGGGACAAGAGGCAGGTTTTAAAATATTTAATTATTATTGAAAAGTCGCGACCCTTATATGCGAGTACCGGCGAGGGTACAAGCGAACGTTAAGAAGCGCTTGCCATCGTAAACGGCGTCGTGTGCTTTATTAAATAATGGATATTTCTGTTAATTTTCAATGAATCGATCTAAAAATTTCCAGAAATCTTACTTTAATAGTGAGGAACAAATGTCTCACTGGAAGTTCTTTTAACTCTGAAGTTTCCTCGATACTTTCCTTTGCCGAAACTAAAAAAACGTGCTTATTGACCGGTCTCAATTTGCAATTCATTATTATTAAACAATAGGAAGTTTTGATTGCTTTTTTTATTTTGTAGGTATTGCTAGGGTACATTGCGTGCGTATACCAAATTTTAAACAGTTTCAATAATATTTAGCTGAGTTTTGACGATTTATGTTTTAAAACATAATTGAATTTGGGGAAATTTTGTTTTCACTTTTTCATTTTTACTATTAAAAATATTCATCGGACGAAAAAACTGCAAATATAAAAAAGTTCCGTCTTGCCCTTTTCTATATGTCCATATTTTTACAAATTTAATTTTTTTAACTTTAAAATTTGGATATCACGAGATGCGTGGACAATACTTTTGCGCGTTTTCGAGCGCGCGACCCATTCTTTGATCCGAACCCTCAATTAGAAATAAGTATCGTAAAAATAAAAATAAAATTCGGCATAACTGGGTAACAACTGGTATCATGATCTCCTGTGATAAAAAAGAATCTTTATATAATATGTGTAGATTAGATCCTAACAATTTGATATTAAAAAATGAGTACAAAAATTATACAAAAATTCTAAAAAAGGTAATTAAAAATGCAAAAATCATCTTTGATAAAATGAAAGTAGAACAAATTAGTAAAAAAAAATAACAATAAATTATTATGGAAATATATTAATGAGAGAATCAATAATAAAAGTAATAAGAAAAAAGATAACATAGATCATATAAAAGTTAATAACAAAAAAATTTCTGATCCAGAAAATATAGCTACACACTTTAATACCTTTTTTTGTAATATTGGACCTGAATTGGCAAATAAAATTAGTTCTCCCGAAAATAACAATTATGAATTACCAAATCCTAACTATAAAAGCATATTTTTAACGCCAACGAGCCATGTAGAAATACATGCCACTATAATGCAGTTAAAAGATAAAACTGGCGGAGTAGATGGTATTAATGTTAAAATGTTAAAAAGTATAGCACCTTACATAACAATTCCTCTTGAGTACATTTTTAATACCTGCATGGAAAATTCTATCTGGCCAGATGCACTTAAAACCGCAGAAATTGTCCCAATCTATAAAAGTGGGAATAAACGTCTGACCACTAACTATAGGCCTATATCGTTAATTTCAAATTAGGCAAAGATTCTAGAAAAAATTATACATGGAAGAGTGTACAAATTTGTAAAGGAATGTAAAATAATATCAAATAAGCAATATGGTTTCCAAAAGAATAGAGGTACGAATGATGCTTTATCTTTCATAAATAATTTAATATGTGATAAAATTGATAACAATGAACCAGTTATTGCAGCATTTTTAGATCTGGCTAAAGCTTTCGATAATGTTAATCACAAAATTTTATTAAACAAATTAGATAACTATGGAGTCAGAGGAAAAATGTTAGATCTAATTAAAAGCTACCTAACTAATAGATATCAGTATGTTAGAATTAATAACAAAAATAGTAAAAAAGAAGAGGAATTTTGTGACTCCTAGGTGGCAATATATGCTACCAATTTGGCCATGATACATGCGGGGGCAGATTTTACATGCTTACCCGGCTATTGAGAATAAGTTTCTCCCGGAGTGAATTAAGTTTTAAAACTTAAATCGTTCTTACTTGGCCAAATATTATTGAAATGAGTTCATATTTGCAGGACATATTCAAAATACTCTAGCCATGCCTAGGAAATCATGAAAAAGGTAACAATCGCTTATTGATTAATTATGTTCAATTGCAAAATTAGGTCAATCGATAATTGTGTTTTCTTGGATTCGCCGGTAAAACGTACCTAGGTAACTTCGACTTTAAAACAACTTCCAGTGAGTGATTTGTTCAGCAATGTTGAATAAAGTTTTCTGGAAAATCTGAATTCGATTCTTTGAAAATGTACTGAGATATTCAGATTTGGAAAAAGCACTCGACGTCTGCCCGCGCTGTTAGCTAATGCGTCGCGAGGACAGCTCTGTCAGGCAGCGTTCTCGAATTTCTGTTTGGATTCTTTGTTAATATTTTGGGAGGAGCTAGGAGAGGAATTAGTATATTATAATATATGTATAATGAAAGAAAAAGTTATTTTATAGGCTATTGCGTAATCCTCGCGTGCACGATGTTGATGTTTACTAGGCAATGAACTCAAAAGAAAATACGGCTGCGAAGTACTATGGACGTATTCACTGTGGGTGTATTTATTTGTGCTCATTTTATGAGCATTTTGCTTCCTCATAAGTATCAATTAGATTTTCTTCTTTTAGAGGGAGTTTTTCCCTAAAAAAAGAAAAAAATTGATACTTTCAATATTTTTTAATCCTAAGTTTTTTTCTTTCCGAATATTTTATTTTGAGAAAATCAGAGGGCCCACCAAAATGTCAATTGATGTGTTCTGTTACAATGAATAGCTCTTTAACCTACAGTGGTTTTATATTTCAAATTAAAACCTCATATAAACAATGTAACTTTTCTTAAAAGTTAATGAGTAGCTATTGAATAATCAATAATCGACTTCGAAAGTTCGTCAAAAGATCAATCCACGCGTCTCGAAGAAGCGAACGATATTGCATGAAATGCAGTACAGTAATATTCCCAATATAAAAAAATCTTCTTATAAACAAGGAAACTAAGTGCGACGATGGTCGTGGGGGTTAAGGCGTAGGCTTTAGACCCACTCTGTCGGCTTGCGGGTTCGATTCCCGCCTTGCAGTCTGGAAGAGCCTCGGTGGCCCATTCGGTGAACACTTGCCTAGCAAGGGAGTTTTTCATCTCCGGAGAGTCGTGGGACCGTTACCTCTAGAGAAAAAGGTTCTCTAAGTACTTAAAGCTGTTGCTCTTGGTGGTTCAGAACCCACCTTAAACTGTAGGCCCCCCTCCCACCACCAAGTAAGTGCGTGAGGGGTGTGTAAAGGAATAGGGAAGAGATGCAAGAAAAATGTAAACCCTCAGGGGACACATTAGAAGCTTCCATTCCAACAAGGAAACTAACTTTGTTGAAAAATTTAAAAGCCAAATCGATGCGTCTCGAAGACGCGAACAAATATATTATATACATTATAGTTGTTTCCCCAATATTAAGAAAGTTTTCCTTATATCAACAAGATAAACAACATATTTTTTCAATTCATAAATCGGTATTGATAGATCATAAGAGGTTAGAGAAGTTTCGTCAATAGGTCATTCGACGTGTCTTGAATAAGCAAACAAATATGTCAAATACAGTACTGCAGTAATCCTAATATGAACAAAGTTTTTCTCATATAAACGTAGTACACAAATTTTGTTTAAGCTTCATAAATCGGTACTGGTCGATCATAAAAGGTTCACCAATAGGTCAATCGATGCGTTTCAAGGACTTGAACAAATACACTGCATGTATTATGGTCGTGTTTTGAATATCAAAAAAGTATTTTTCATATAAACAGAATAATTAACTCAGGGAGACATTTTTTTCCATATTTCGTTTTTATTATTAAAACTAAAGTTTTGCAAAAAAATGCTTATAGGAAAAAGATTCATTTTCTTATTCTCTACAATTCTACATTTTCAAACAATTCTTCTTTCGACTTTGAAAATTCTCTTTTTTTGAGACGATCGGACAATACTTTTACGCGTTTTGGAGCGTCGGGCTGGTTATTGCACCCGGCGGCTCAGTTGTGGATATTCATGTATTTTATTGAAAATTGTATCTTTGTTGGGAGAACATTAATCTTCTTCGCTGAAAATTTAAGGCGAACAACTTTGTTAAAAATTTATTATTTTGATGGAGATGCACAATTGAGGCGCCGGATGCAAAAAGGAGATATAAAATTATTTTGCTGGAGTGTGTAGGCCCCTGGGTACTTGACAATATAGCTTTGAATTTTGATTTTTAAAATATATATCCAGATCGTAAGTTAAATTCCGCATCATTTTCTTCTCATGAAAAAAGTTGTAGCTTTTCTATTTTCTGAATTGTTTATAAAAAACAGTTGTTTTCTCTGATTGAAATATTATTTCGCCTTTTTTTACTTCAACTCGCGACTAATTCGGCACTTTTCAATATTTTAAAGTAAAATTCATGAGAAGTATGCACTGACATCTTCTGCGACCGATGACATGAGCAAAAATTGAAAATGTTTATTTGAAAAAAAGTTAATAATTTTTTGCCGAGGCGGTGCACAATTCGTGCATAAACAACTTTGATCTTTTCGGGACTCGAACGGGTTTTGAGCAAGCAAAAACTGTCAGTGAGACAGTTGGCCAGGCAGGTTCAAATGAGTTTTCTGGAAATTTTTAGCTCAATTGAAAGAGTAGTTAACAAACTGTTAATGTTTCAATTTTCCGGGGCGACCGATTATCTCCTGCGAAGGCTGCGGCATGCCCGGCAAGCCGTTGTTGCACCAGAGTTAAGTGAACTCTGCCATAGAGTACGTGAGAGAATTTTTAATTCCAATGCAATAAAACATGGAAAATCATGGTTTATAATAATTCTTTTGTTTTCTTTTTGATTAAAATATTTAAACGTTACCACTTCTAGAGACATGAGCTTCATAAAATTCTTAAAAATAAATAATCTGTACACGTTTCCTTTCTTGTATCCCGCGTGTCCTCTGTCTCACCTCTATTTTCAAGCATATCTGCATACACTTTGTGATTTTTTTAAACCGAAAATAATCATTGAAATATTACATAATATTTTCATTTTTCAAAGTTATATCTGAATACGTATTATGAAAGATGTGAAAAATTTCATTATATAAATGCAGTGACGGTTTTTACTTGAAAAAAGTGACAAATCATTTTTAGAATAAATAGAATATTATTTAAAGTAATAATCATAAGATTTAAATAGAGAAAGTCTGGTTAAATTGACCAGTAAATTTACCTAAAATTATTTTTTCAGTTTAAGTTAAAAATCTTGTATTTTATGTGTTTATTGAGATAATTAATATTTACCAATTAAAATCTGCGCTACATATAGTATTTTCTCTTTGATTTTGTTGTTGTCTTCTTGGGTTTATTTATTATATATTTTTATTTTAATGCTACCAAAAATTTAACAATCGAGAGAAAATCGATCGCGTCGGAAAATTAAAACATTAACAGTTTGTTAACTACTATTTCAATTGAGATAAAAACCAGTTTTTCATAAATAATTCAAAAAATAAAGAAGCTAAAACTTTTTTTATTGAAAGAAAAAGATGCGGAATTTAATTTACGGCGTGGATAAGTATTTTAAAAATCAAAAATCAAGACTTTATTTTCTAGTGCTCAGGGGCCTCCCCACTCCAGCAAAATAATTCTGTATCTCCATTTTGCATCCGGAGCCTCGAGTTGTGTTGAAAATTAATATCTTTGGGTAAAAATTGAACCAATTTTTTTTATTGTTTTTTTTTATAAAACATTAATTTTTCAATAACAAATTAAGCTATTTCATTTTTCGCTGAAAATTTATTTCTTAATTAATTTTTTGTTGAAAAAAGATCTTCTCCTTTCGCTCTGCTGGAAGTCGAACCACAGAACTTCTGATTTCCGGTCAGGTTATAATTATTATTGTTAAAAGTTGTAGGCTCCGGAAGCTACGATCATGGCTTCTTAAAGCAACCAATCCCGACGCAGTTGGTATCGCCTACAGATACATTCATTATGCGCTCGCGGTAAGCTAAGGTGTGTATAACGCCGTCTTGATAGGCAAAAAGAAATCCCTCAGTCTCCGATTTTATTCCTGCAGACTTGAGAAACATGTTGGACAGACCCATCAAGAGCTCTTCCCTACGTATAATGCCGTAGAACTTACCATGAAGGGGCTCGTCAGCATGTTCTCTTAGTAGAAGCGTATGGTCTGCTTCCTGTACACGACTTTTGAGCACCAAAGGTGTTCGTGATGCTAGGCCATTTGTAGTGTCGCTGGAATCAAATGGGAGGCCAAGCTTCTCTGCGGCGCTATTTGCGGCACGGTATAGAACCGCCGCAGCAGTAACAACTTCATGTACATGTACGAGTCGCATAAGAGAATCTGTGCTATTTAGAACTGAGCAGGCTGCAGCCAGAACCGTCCTGCGATGAAGACACTCTAAGCTCAGCAAGCCTC
>CAKNYM010050685.1:93332-137819 GCA_932195095.1 Andricus curvator
AAAAAAAAACCGGTAACTGCTAAAAAATGAGAGTAAAGTGGTTGTAGCAACCAAAGCAACGACGTGAAGTGCGCAGGAAGCCCAGTCACAGCTGATGGCGCTGATAGCTCAACCGTACTTATCGTACTACGAAAATGCACTGTCGGTAAAAGTCGCATCTGTCTTGGGGGGAATTTCAAATGAGAATGGAAAATGCAATTTATGATTTTCTTTTTTTAAATTGTTTATTGACATGTCCGAATGATTGGCGAATGCAACAGTATCACCGCAATTTGAATGAAAAAGAAATTTCTTCATAGAATAATAAACTTGGTCTCCGAATAGAAAAAGTGTTGCAAGTGATGAAAGGATGCCGCTGTGGACTCGCTGATAAAATGCGATAAAGATTTTGCAAATTCAAAAAAGTTATTAATTGAATTATTTACGTATCTTATTGTGTTCCAACGCGCAAAAAACATATGAGGATGGCGCATTACGTAGAATCGTATAAATAAGGTAAGTATTGTACACCCTATTCCCGATCTATAGAACACTAATAGTGTACAATACTTAACTTATTTTTACGATTCTATACGCAATGCGCCATGTTCATATGTTTTTTGCACGCTAGAACACAAGAAGATATATAAATAATTATATAAATAATTTTTTGAGAAATTCTAAAATTATTATCGATTTTTATGAGCGAGTTTACAGTGGCATCCTTTTATCACTTGCCACATTTTTTCTGTTCCGAGACCAAGCTTATTATTTTAAGGAGAAATTAATTTTTCATTCAAATTGCAATGATACTGCTGCATTCTCCAATCATTCAGACATGTCAATAAACAATTTAAAAAAAGAAAATCACAAATTGCATTTTTCATTCTAATTCAAAATTCCCGCCCAGACAGATGCGACTTTTACCGACAGTGCATTTCCGTAGTACGATCAAGTACGGTTGAGCTATCAGTGCCATCAGCTGTGGCTAGGCTTTCTGCGCACTTCACGTCGTTGCTTTGGTTGCTATAACCACTTTACTCTCATTTTTGAGTAGTTACCGGATTTAAAAAAAAAACCAGAGACTTACCCCAACTACCGCCACCGCGAAACACCTTCCGGGGTGTAGAAAATTTTCAAAGAGCATTTTTGAAACCTCAAAACCGAATGATCGTCGGTAGTTGGTAAGTTTTGAGTGCTTTATAGATTTCGCCATTTTTGTGCACCCCGTTTGAACAACCTTAAATAAAGTCAAATAAAAGGAACCCTAGTCAGCAAAATATGTAAAGACTTATATATTTGAAGAGTTTAGAATACATTTATTTTCCAAATGCCTACGAACATAACATACAATTAAGGTTAACTTTAAAATTAGCATACTATTAATAGAAAGCTGCGGCTATACCTACGCGAGCCTTGAAAGTTTTGCAAGTTTCATTGGACGAGCTGGAAAAGGGGTTGTTTTTCCACCAATCACAGACTGTTACCAGTTTACGGTCATTTTTATTTCGCGTAAGTTTAGGCACTTCGACAAATTTGCTCTGGACATTACCAGTTTGAAAATTATAAGATTATGATTGGATATAAGGACACGGCGAAATTTGTATTTTTCTAAAGAAAATGGTATATTTTGCAAATACCGAAAGCACTTATTTACAAATAAGTATTTGGATTATTTTGAGTTTATGAATGAACAAATTAACAGAAAATTTGTATTTTTTTTTTCAAAAACCAACAGGACTCACCTAGATATAAGTAGTTTGAGTATAATGAGGTTATGATTGGCCATATTAATAGTAAATTGGTATTTTTTGGCAAAAATCAATAGGACTAATTCACAAATAAGTAGTTTCAGTATTTTGTAGTTGTTAATGGCTAATTTGATAGAAAAGTGGTATTTTTTCGCATAAATCAACAGTACCTGCTTAAAAATAAGTAGTTTGAGTACCATGAGCCACAAGTAAGTCGTTTGAGTATTTTGAGGTTATGATTGGCAACATGAAGAGAAAATTGGTATTTTTTCTCAAAAAACAACAGAATTATCAAGAAATAAGTAGGTGTAGTATTTTAAGATTATGATTGGCGGGACACTAATATATGTGATTTCATCTTTGAGTGACAAGCTTTCATATTGCGAGATTATTTTTGCTTTTTTCCTCTGGGAATGGTAGTTCTTAGGAAAAATCAACAGATCTTATACACAAATAAGTGATTTGATTTTTTGAGGTTAGTTTTTGTACATTTTTGACGGGGCATAATATACATATTATCGCAGGTACATAATCTTCTTTTTGAAAAATGTCAAGTCGCATCTCGTAGTGACCAACCAGGAGAAAAAAATTACCTGGAAATCCACGTGGTATTCCCCGTGGAATGCCCTATGGAAAATCACGTAGGAATCCATGTCGATTAGTTCCTATGTAGGCTCATATATGGGATCCTGAGTAAGTTCCTATGCATGAACACACACCTTAATTCCCTCTGTAAAAAGGAACATGTACAGGATCATTCAACGTATAACTTGCATACAGGTTCCTTTGTAGGATCATGTACAAATGTACAAATTCAACTAATTATTTTGAAATTTCTGCCTAAAATTATCTTTTGTAATTGCATTTTTTAGCCTTAAGTAGACTCTCACGAAGCGCCTTTTCTACCTGTGCAGGTCCGTGTGCAGGTTCGTGTACAGGAACATGTGCAGGATCCTCTGAGGTTTCTGTTGGTTTTTGCGAAAAAATACCAATTTTCTGTAAGTTTCCCTACTAAAAAAAAATTCAGGAATCGTCAGAAAAAAATCAGGACTTCCGACCATTTTTGACCACTTTTGTTACGTTTCTCGGCAGAAATCGTCAGGAAAAGTCAGAACTCATGAAAAAATGTTCAGAAATCGTCAAAGCTTGGGATCGAACGATAATCCTTTTATTAGGGGTCCAAGAATAGAATGCCATAAAACCAAATCCCTTTTATATTTCCCAGGTTATTTAATTAATTAATTCATATTTATTTATGCATATTCCCTTTTTACTTATATTTAATGATAAAAATTTATATACTAAATGACTCTAAGGATGAATCTGAAAATGTTGTCCGTTTTAACCTATCTCTTCCTCTTTACAAGATACATTATATTTATCCTGATTTTAAATTTTTCATGATAATTTTTATATATCATAAATCTTCAAAATCCGTAGATTCTGAATTTCTAACTTTTGGATCGGTATATGCAACATTTAAAAAAATTTATTTTTAATTTTTAATCCTTTTGGGTTAGCCTACCTGCGGTCCTAGCCGATGAGATACCTGATAGGATCTGAATTAGCATATCTTCAGAAATAGTCAGACTCGTCAGGAATGGTCAGGATGTTCAGAAATCGTCAGAACTTCTGACCATTTGTGACGATTTCTGACTTTTTTTTAGTAGGGTTGGCCAATCATAACCTTTAAAATTCTCAAAATATTTATTTCTAGACAAGTTCGGTTGATTTTCGCGAAAAAATACCATTTTTCTGTCAAATTACCGAATAGCAACTACAAAATGCTGAAACCACTTATTTGGGGATAAGTCACGTTGATCTTTGCTTGATTTTTTGATTTTATTTGTAAATAAGTACTTTCGGTATTTGCAAAAAATACTATTTTCTTTAGAAAAATACAAATTTTGCTGGCCTTATATCCAATTACGACCTTACAATTTTTAAACTGGTAATTTCCAGAGCAAACTTATCCCTTTGATTAATAGAATGCTAATTTTAAAGTTCTGCCGTGATTTGGAAAAATACCGTTAACTGCAAACAATCGAAAAATAAGTTTTTTATATCGTTGGAATCGTGCAAAAAAGATACACCTGAATATTAATATATTTTCAAAAAATGGTTAATAACTCTAAAAGAGATTATTTTATAATTTGTGGAAAACACCGTTAACTGCAAAGATTGGCGATTTGTGGTTTGAGAGAAAGCCGTAACTACATTTATTATAAGTTGCAAAATGAAAAATTATTATTGAAATTCTGTATTTCTTACAACTAATAACGGCATTAAAGTACAAGAAGTTATATTGTTGAAAATTTCAATAGGTAAACAATAATATTTTTAAATATTTTCAGTTGTTTAAAGTGGAAACAGTTACATAGTTGGGAATTTTCAAAAGAAATTCATAAAATTGTATTAATGACCAGCAACGGTGTTCCTGATCTAATTACCTCTGTTAAGAGGATCTCATCATAATTTATTAGAGCTTAAAAAATTTGTTAAATTTATTATTTTATATATAAATTGATGTAAAACATAGTATCTTGTTTCAGACTTAACATTTCAAACATTTATTTTGTAATATATTATTCGCTTGTTAAAATCTCTTTGATTGTAATCCAAGTATGTTTAAAAATTTTTTATTTTTATTCAATAATTTCGGGTTTTGCTGATACTTAATACATTCGGAATTTATACACATTTAATAAATAAACATGACCAAATTCCGCTAGAATTTCGTATTATTCGTTATTCATAAAATTTAATAACAGTTATAAAACTCTTATCCATATTTCCGGTAAAAAAAGAAACCTTCGACTTCCAATTTATTGAAATTTATAACATTAGTATTTATTTGACGGCTTTGAAGATCAGTTTGAAAAACATTAAAGAATTATTGATATTACTAATATTAATAATTATAATAATAAATTCAATGAAGAGTCTTCAGTTTCAAATATTGACATGTTACGAATTCTAAATTGAAAGTCGTTAACATTGAAGAATTTTCAGTTGTAAATCCTCAAAATTAAACTGTTTACAAAATATATTAAAAATTAAATTCCCCTAAACTGTAAGTCTTAATAATGGAATAATTTGCAAATCTATATATTTAAAATTCAGGAATTTTTAAATGTAACTCTTCAAAATTGTAAAAATTTGAATGGTTGATCTTTAAAATTCAAGATTTCTTATTAAAAACATTTACAATCGAAAATGATACAAGTTTTAAGTTTTACAATTAAAAATTATATTATATCTTTAAAATATAAATCTTGAGAATTAAATAAATTTTAATTTTATGAATTCAAAATTGGACTGTTGCAAACAAATTTCGATAACACACGTTAAATATTGAAGAGTTTTCAATTGCAAATCTTAAAAATTGATAAAATTATCCATTGTAAATCTTCCAAACTAAATCTTCAAAATTACATACATTTAAAATATAAATCTGAAAAAAAAATAAATTTCAATTTTAAATCTTCAAAATTTCCGAACATTGCATTTCAAATCTTTTGAAATTAAAAGGATTTAAACTGCAAATCGTTAAGATTGAAGAATTTGAATGGTTAATCTTTAAAATTGTAGAACTTTGAATTTTATAAATCTGTAAAATAGCAGAGTTTTTAAATTTTCAGTTTACAGTTTACAGCGAGTTTTAAGTTCGACAATTAAAAATTCTGTCAATTTAATAATTTGCATTTCAAATTTCTTTCATTTGGAAGATTTAGAATTACTTTTCATCTTCAAAATCATTACAACTCAAGAATTGTGACGTATACATCTTTAAAAATCAAAGAGTTTTCGATTGTGAATATTCAGAATTGAAGAGTTTTAAATCGCAGATCGTTGAAATTGAACAATTTTCCATTGGAAGTCTTCAATATTGAACTATTCAAAAAAAATTTCCAAATTACATACCTTTAAAATATGATTCTTGAACATTGAATAACTTGTAATTCCAATTTTTCAACATTGAAGAATTGTCATTTGTAACTCTTCAAAATTGCAGAACATTGAATTGCGTATATTCAAAAAATTGAAGAGCCTTTAATTTTGAAAATTTACAATTAAAAATTCAAAAATTATTATTAATAGTATTAATAATATGTAATATTTCACAATAGTTATAATTTCATAATTGAATAATATATTGTAATAATTCCACCCTTTTATATTCTTTTTCCGTGAACAGCGTTCTCTCAAATCACGGCAGGGCTATTTCTGAGGTCCGTAATTCGAAGAGAGCCGTAACTGCCCGTTACGGCGTTTTCCGTATTTTTTAATTTTTTTCAATTTCAGCATCGCAGCCAACACCGTTAACTGCATTTTCAATAATTAATTAACATTTTTAAACAATTTTGTTTGCAGAAATGAAAATATTATATACAAATTATTCAAGAAAAACAAAAAAAAAGTTTGGAAAATGAATTATATTACGCGATACACGTGAATGAAGATTCGAACAGTTTTTGTCGATATTTTCGGCTTCTCTATTTAGCAGTTAACGATGTTCTTAGAAATCACGGAGCAGTTAACATTAATGATGTTTGGAAAATGAATGTATTCTAAACTTTTCAAATATACACGCCTTTACATATTTTGCTGACTATTGTTCATTTTATTTGACTTTATTTAAATTTTATTATCATTTGACGACTTCTACTACTACTACACACGTCTGTGTTTCCATATTTGGGTAAAATAAATTTTGCGTGAAATAAATTTTGGGAGAAATGATATGCTACCGCCTCAATTCAGTACCACACGAGACTGTTTTTTTCTGAGTTTTATTTCAATACCTGAAATTGTCCCTGGAATAATTTTCTTTACAGCTATTGTGGGGCCTCCTTCACCAGGGACTGTATCTTTTATTGACAACAATCAACATATTTTGCCGCTATCATATCAAACTTACCAGCATCCGCATGATCAAACTTACCAGCATCCGCATGATCAAACTTACCAGAATCAGCATCATCAAAATTACCAGGGTCCGTACTATCAAACTTACCAGGGTCCGCAATAACAAAGTTTCCTGAATCTGCAACATGATTCCGATTCTGAACAATAAGTAGAGTCATCACACGCTGCTTATTATAATCCTAACAATCCACGTCTTCCTAATGATGGACGTAATCCTTCCCCTAGGGGGGGGGGGGGAGAAAGTAAGAGTTTTACGTCACACCTGATGCTATTGTAAATAGCTTTCAATAATTCAAACATTTATGTTTTTAAAGTATGTTTTTTATGTACTATTTTTTGAAATACATACATTTTTCACTGGCAATACTGTATTTATGGTGTTTTCTTGTCCATCAAATGTGTTTATTATAATAGAGTAATGAAACAAATATTTTTTGAATGGCTCGTATCGACTTAACCATTTTGTCGTATGACAGGTTGGTAGGCATGGCCGTAATTTCGACAAAAAGTCTTACTCTGCCGACTTAGGACCACTCTCTCCAATAAATTATTCAATATTGGCTTCTTTCCAGTTAATGATAATTCAGTTTTTACTGATTTGCTTACACAGCACACCCCGGGATATTAAACCGTTGCATGTTATTCTAATTATAAACTTTGGATCAAAATGATCTACTTTTGCGGATTCAAATTAATTTTTACACAAGTTCATTCATATCTGTCGAGAGGCAGTTGTTATACTTTTGATTGAAAATCGTAGGTTGCTCGTTTTAGAAAACATTGAACTTTCAAAAAATTCCTGAATTTCCAACAAATAGTTGAATGTTTAATTAAACAAGATGAATTTTCAACCGAAAATGGAATAGTTAAATTTTCAGTTGAAAAATTAATTTTCAACAAAAAAAAAACTAATTTTTAACAAAATAGTTATAATTTTTACCAAAATAGTTATAATTTTGAATGAAATTTTGAGAAATTTTGATTTATTTCTAAATATTTCAAAGGATTTGAAATATTATTGGTTATTACAAATATTATAAATATTATTGGAATTTTCAAAAGGACACAAGGATAGGAGCATTGCTACAAAATGGCCATGACAACGTAGGCACAGAAAGATAAAGTTATGGTATAATTAATTACCTGTCAGGCGCCAGGCACCTCTTAGACATCACTCCCAAAAAAATTCGATTTTTCCAAAATTCATAAATCTAATTAACTCTCATATTAAATCCCTATCTCAGGCTAGATGTTCTTGTGTGTCATTAACCAAATCTTGTGTCATGAACCAAAATTATGAAGAAAATGAGAATCTCTTAAGGCACACTAATACATTGCTTATCACTAAATCAAAATCACAACACGCTAATTGCTTAATCCGAAATAAAAAATTAATCAAAAAGAGGAACAGGTCCACTACAACAAACATGGCGTCGGCCTGAATGATGGATCAATTACGTTATTCTGAGTGCGACATTCTTCTTTCTCACAACATTTCAGGTCTAAGTAACCTCAAAAATTAAATGAATAAAAAACTAAAAAACTCACATAATCTCATGAGCCCTAGAATGAAATGGAGAACGATATATATGGCGCCTACATTAACCCTTGGATCCAGGAGTCAGTTTTATAACCCCAATCCGGCAGAAAAAATGGACTCGTCCAATTAATTGTGTGGCTATCAATCTCCTCATCCTCGTCTACAAAACTGCTCATTTGCCAGATAGGAATTTAACACCCCCACCGACATCTACTGATTCAACTTCACTAGAGCGACACCCCCCCCCCCCCCCAAAAAAAAAAAAACTCTGGACCTGTGAAGAGGAATGTGGTGGTGGAACTCGAATATGTGGCGAATGAGCAGTTTTCCCCTATCTGGGCAGGTCTGACTTATTACTTCGTCGATTGCCGACACAAAACTGGTTTCTCCTGCATCCTCTGCACTCGCCTGTTCCTTCCCGCTCGCGCCACAATTCTCGGTCCAGTCGGTGCTGCCCTCCTTATTTGTTTTTCTGGGACTTTGACCAATCGAATTCGGAACACGGTTCCGGTATGTGGAACGCCGGCCGGTGTGAGATGGCTGTCTCCGTCTGTTGGCAAGTCTCAAGTCTAGCATGGCCGGGTAGTTATTTGCATAATCCTTGAGACTTGGATTACTATGTAGTAGATTGCTCGACATCCCGATGTGCCCCGTGATAGTAAAGTGACCGTGGATGCGGGAGAGTGACGTAGAGCTTGGTGGCAGTGTTGAGTGTGGGTGGTTGGCATAGTGCGTGGTGAGGTTGTTTCCTTACAGGGTTTCTGAAGTTAAGCCGACTCCGGGATTCTTAGGTAAGTGTCTTTGTAGTAACATCTAAATGGTAAATATATCAAATTTATACATAATTAGCTCTTTCTCCGTTCCGTTACCTATACAAAATAAAAGTACTAGATTTCTCTCTCATTCCATTCGCGGTTTCTCATTCGCGGTCTGAATTTTTGAACTTCTTGACTATAAAAAGAGCTGGGGGAGGATCCATAACAGGTGGCTAGCCACCACGTTACAACACCCCCACCCACTCTAACCCGTAGGGTCCCAGGACCAGCAGGCGTCACCAATTCGACCTTCAGATTGTTAATTAGGTTCAAGAGAGTGATTGTTCTGATTGTTCTTGCAATTCACTATAATCCTGTGTGCTCTTAGGAACAAAAACTCAGGACTTAGGACAAAAAAAAACATAATCATAAATAATAAATAAAAAAATAAAAATTAGTTGCAGTGTGGAATCCAGTAGACCCCCTGACGAAAAATGATTGTTGTACCTTGACATTTTGCGTATTTCTAGTTCCTTTGAACTAGTGCAAATTCCCTACTACTGAAGCTATTCATCCTTAGCAAATACTGTCGATCTTTATTCTTATTGGACTGTAGTCAAGTGTAAGTTGATTCAAACTCAAACAAAAGACACTTCTGAAATCTTTAGAACAGAATGTTTTCTAATAATTCTGCAATCAGGCAGTTAAAGTAAAAAGAAAAGAAAACCTTGTAGTTTAAAACTAACAGAGCACTCTAAAACTACACGAAAAGGCTTAAAACTAACTATCGCCTAAAGTGTTTGACGAAACTACGCAAAATGGCTCAAAACTGCGCATGCCGGAAGGGCTACGCAAAACAGCTCAAACTACGAACGTGAAATCGCACAAAAAGAACCTGTTGGAGCACTCGTGAATTAGAGTCGCCTCAGGATGGCATACGCCAAGGCTTGGATAAGAGGGTGGTCTGAATCTAAAGCCACTCGGTCTTCCGTTTACTGTGTTTCCCAGGTCAAGCTTTCCCTCCACGTCGCCGTTCTCCAGCTCTCACAACTCAATTCCGATCTTCACCTTTGGCCCTGTGGCAGGAAAGAATTCAAAAGATACCCTATTTCTGTTTCTGAGCCGATTACTATGGCGGAGTCCTTCCTCATCCTCCTCCGTCTCTTTGGTTTCGGGTGGAACGGAATTCTTAGTATGGCTCCTTTGGAGCTTTCAAGGCTTTCAAGCTTTCAATACCGTTTTTTCTTTGATAAGTTCTTCCCCTTTTGCGACTCGGAGGTTGATCGGTGGGAGAAAAATATTTATATTACGCTACTGAATGACCTCTCAAAAATTCCTAAACGAAAGGGTGATACATATATATGTTAAGAATGTAGCTATTACGTGAATCGAGTGCGAATTAAAGAAAAATTGATAATTGCGTACGCATTCATTAATGAAAAAGAGGGGATGAACGGGTCTGATTAAGGGGGGGGGGGGGTTAGGTTAATTCATGCAAAAAAAGACAGATTTTTGTGAATTTTTTTTTCACGAAACAAATAAAATGTATGTATTAATGGTAATAGTACATTAAAGTATAACATTCGAAGAATATTGTGTACAATTTTCATGAAGAGATATTTAAAAATACGGCAATGGCAGCATTATTTGGAAGTGTCTCGAAAAAAAAGTTGAATTGCGGTGTCCATCATAACTCGGTGCTGGATCATCCGAAATCAAAAAATCAAAGTTCTTTCGTTAGATAATAGTTTTCTCGAGGTAACGCTGGGAGGGTTTTTCGAAATTTCAATGTTTCACTCTTCGGGAACACTTTGCAGTGAAAAACGCAATTTTTGCGAAAAAAATCGGCTAATTTGTTATTGTGAAATAAAAAATATTAACAAATTTGAAACAAACTCTCCAGCGTTACCTCGTAAATGTCTAAAGCATCTTTTTGCAGCGAGCGGTCCACACGTGCTTTTTTCCCCTCGCTGCCGACCTCTGCTCTACACTGACTAAATATACAGTACGCTAAGTCATGTTGGAGACGCGGGTGCTTAGACCGCTGTATCTTCGTTATTTTTACTCCGATTCATCTCAAATTTTCACACAATATTCTTGAAAGGTTCTCCATTCAGAAAATCAAATAAAAAAAAAATGCAAAAAAAAAAGTTTAAATACCTTACCCCCCCCCCCCCCTTAATGCAGAGACCCACTCAATACGAGGACGGATCGAAGAAGATCACCCTGCGCTCGATACCGATAACGACAGGTGCTGTTGCCAGAACGGGCTCCTTGCACCTCGCTACCAGCTCCAATCCGGTGATTAATGTTATTATTTCCGCTTTAGTGAAAACTAGTTACTTTAAACACCAGACAATTTTTGATAATTGTGAGAAAATGAGTTTTCTTTAACCCGTTTTAAATATGGGGACTCAACAATCTTTTCTCTGTGTCTCATAAATAATGCTGTCTGGTGATAATTATACTTTCCAACTCGTTAAAAAAAAAGTGCAATTAAGATTTGTAAGACTAGAAACTCAATTGGATTTGTAACCCGTTTTAAATATGAAGGTAAGCAGCGTTGGGCGCGGTTAGTACTTGGATGGGTGACCATTCGAGAAAACTGAGTGCTGTTGGCGCATCGTGGGTGTGGTGAGCCCACACTTGTAGTTATTAGATAGATAAACGTTTATTTTTTAGCCTGCTGGCCTTAAAAAATTGACTTGCTTACACTTCCATTTTTTTACAGAATTTTCTTACAACTAAGCCTTAAAACTAACATCCTTCCACACCTTATATCTAACGCCACTCGCTCTTATCGCATTGCCTTCCTCGCTTCGCCTCGCCTCGCTCGCATGTCCCTACTTTCTTGCTTGCCTCGCATTACCAAACTCTGCCTCCGCGACTAATACCTAATACTTATCTACTATTTACAATATTTACAATTACTTATATTTACTTCCTCCTCTATTTACAATCTTTCCTTCTCCATTCCTCTTTCTCCTTCCTTCTCTTCTTCTCCATCTTACCCAATACTCCCTTCACCCATGCTACTGCCCTTTTGTCCCCCCTTTCATGCATCAATACCTCCATGCTTATCCCATTCCTTTCCACCTCCACGCACTCCTCCAACCAGTGCTCCACTCTTGCCTCCCCCTTCCCACATAGTTCACACATCCTCTTTTCCCTATCGAGCCAGAACCTATTGAAACCCTCCATGCACCCACATCTCATCCTCGCTATAAGCTCCTGACTTCCTTTCTCTCCTTTCTCACACAAATATTGCGCTCTCGCCCTTGGCATAATCCACACCTAGTTCCCATTAAACCTTGTCTCTCTTATTCTCTCTTCCCCTGCTGTCTTCTCTCTCTCCATGCTGTTTTTCTTAACCAACTCATATACCTTCCTTCCTTCCTCATGCATCCTTCTCAATTCATCAATATGCAGTCCATTCGTTCTAAAATACCTTTCTCTTTCAACCTCCATCTTCCCACCCACTCTCCTGTTCTCCTTCTCCCACCAACACTCCCTAACCAGCTTACTTCCCCCCTCTTCCAAAAATTTCTCCTCATATTTACACGCTCGACTCCCCGCTAGAATCCCTACACTCGTTCTCCCCATCTCCCTCCTGACAATATAATTAGGCGTGTTCCTTGCCAACCCCAGTGTCCACTTTACATACCTCTCCTGTATCCTATTTACCTCTTCGCTTTCCTTCCACCCCCACACCTCTACTCCATACAATAGCACACTCATCACTAGTCAGTAAAACAATTTTATTCTCCTTCCAAAATCATCCGCGAATAACTTCTTTCCCAACCCCCACACCTGCCTCATCACCACATTTGCCCTCCTCACTCTCTCTTTTATGTGACCATCCACTCCGCCATTCCTCCGAAACAAGAAGCCCAGGTACACAAACTCTTTCACCGCCTGCACCGCCTTTCCCTTCCACTTCCACTCCCCTTCCTTATCCCTTCCACCTCCTTTTCTGAAAACCATAACCTTGGACTTTTCCGCATTCAGTTCTAACCTGTTCTTATCCAGGTATCTTCTCAACCTCTTCATCATTTCCTTTAAAGCCTCCTCGCTTTTTGCCAACAACACTATGTCATCTGCATACGCTAGCGACCAAATTCTAACCCCTCCTATCCTGACTCCTCCTACCACTCCGGCCTCCAGCTTACTTTCCATATCCGCAATTAAAATCGCAAAAAGCGTCGGGCTAAGCGGACACCCTTGTCTTAACCCCCTATCCATCCAGAATCCCTCCGAAATCCCCTGTCCTCCTCTTACCTTATCTTCGGTTTCTTCATATATCTCCCTTACCCTCTCGATCAGGCCTCTCTCCACTCCCCTCTCCTGCATCGCCTCCCACAACCTCCCCCTATCCACCGACGGAAACGCACCTTTTAGATCCACAAAAAACGCGTACACTCTCGATCCCTTCTTCGCTAATTCTCTATCCACCACGTGCTGCAGAACGTAGATATTGTCGATAGTACTCCTACCTGCCCTAAAGCCCGCCTGCGTCTCTGGCAATATTCCTTTCCCCTCGACATCCTTCCGCAGCCTCTCCGCTACTACCATCGCGTATACTTTATACGCCGTATTCATTAGCGTAATCCCCCTATAATTTTCCTGCCTATCCCTCTCTCCTTTCTTATACAGAGGCACTATTAATCCTTCTCTCCACCCTCGTGGGAATCCCTCCCCCCTCCATACTTTCTTCACTACCTCCTTCAGCCTCTCCCTAACCTCCTGTGTACTAAACAGCCATGCTTCGTTCTCTAGCCCATCCAGCCCTGCTGATTTTGACCTTTTTAACTTCCTTATCTGTTTCTCTATCTCCTCGTCATTCAACTCCTCCATCTCTGCCTCCCCCGTTCTTCTACTCCCATCATCTCTCTTCCTTGAATCTGAGCCCTGAAATGATTCTTTAAAAAACTCCCTCCACTCCTCACTCCCTATCTTGTCGCTTATCTCTACTCTACGCTTCCTGAACCTATTTATTATCTTCCAGACGTCCCCTTCTGTCTTAACATTTCCTAACTCCTCCTCCATCTCTTTCTCCTTTTCCTGTTCTTTCTTCTTACACATCAATCCAAACCCCTTCCTCATTTCTACGTACTCCTCCCTTTTCGCAGTACCCTCTTTCCACTTCTTATACTTCCTCTTCACCTTTCTTTTAATCTTTTTACGTTCCCTATCCCACCACGGCTTCACCATTCCTTTCTTCTTCTTTTTGAATACCTTCTTTTGCACGCACCCTTTCACTTTCTCTTTTAAATCCTCCCATATCTCTTCCACCGTCTCCCCTTCGAAGCGTACCTTCCCTAACTGCTCCATATATTTCTCTATCTCCTCCCTCGTCCAGCTAACCCTCTCCCCCGTCGACACTTCTTCCCCACCTTGCCTTCCGCCGTTCTCACCCCTTATCCACAACCCTAATGGCTGATGGTCTGATTCTACCCTCCCTTCTACTGCGAAGCTCTCCATCTCCTCCCACCCTTGCATATTCATAACTACATAATCTATTACCGATACCCCCACCTTACCTACGTATGTGTATTCTCCCTCTTCGTCCCCAGTTGCCATACCATTTGCCACCGCCCAGCCTCTATCCTCCATCCAGTCCCTTAGAATCTCCCCCTCCTTATTTATTAACCTATCCTTTGAGTTCCTTTCGAAGCTCTCCCCTTCCCTGTAAAGGCCCCCTTCCCTCCCCATCCTCGCGTTAAAGTCCCCACCCAGTACAACCATACCCTCTTCTCTTTCACCTAACAGGTCTTCCACCCTTTCTTTAATTCTTTCCATCCCATCCTTATTGTACACTGTCACAAACTTACACATTACCCCTCCTATCTTTACTTTCCTCATTTGCACTCCCTCCCCCCCTACCTCTCCGTGAGCTTCTTCCTCTAATCCATCTCTAATCCCCGTTATAATTCCCCCACTAGCCCTTCCTTTCTTCTTCACTCTGACCGCCTCCTGGAGTCTCCACCTATACCCCCTTGGCAGCTTTGGCTCTATTCTATCCCATTCCTTTCTTTCCACCCACGTCTCTACCAGTCCTATCACATCAAATTCCTGGATATACCTCCAGAACTCCTCATCCTTCTTCTTTACCCCTGCTACGTTCCAGTAAAGCACCTTCACAACTCCTCTACCCTGCATTACCCCCGCCCCCCTACTTCCTACGAAACAAATTCCCCTGCACTTCCTTCAACACCTCTTTCTCCTCGTCCCACACCCACATTTTCTCGTCTATTTTTATTTTCCGATATCCTACCTTCGCCGATCTCCCTTCACTCCTCTCCCTCCTAGCCCTGTCGTACAGCATTCTCTGTACATCCCTTTCCTTTCTCGTCAAATCGTGATCGATGAAAACTTCCTTATCCTTTATCCTATTTTTATTTCTCATTACCCCCAATTTTTCTTCCCAGCTCTCCAACTCCACAACCGCCACTTCTTTCTCCTTTCTCCTCTCCAACTTAACTTTCCCTACCCTGCCTTTATTCCACCCTATGCTCTGTAGCAGCGCTTCCACGCCCTCCCTTTCTTCCCCGCTCTTCATCTTCAACCCTCTTATCACAATATTATTTCTCCTGTCTGCCTTCTCCTTTCTCTCCATTCTCAACTCCATTGCCCTTATCCTTTCCCTATCCGCCCTCTCCTCCTTTTCATTGCTACGCTCTCCCACTTTCTCTTCTATCATATTCCCTACCCTCTCCCAAATACCTTTAATCTCGCCCCCGCTACCCCCGACTCCTATTTCCATTTCCGTCCTGCCGTCCACCTTCTCATGCCTTTTTTCCGTCCTTTCTTTCCACGCCCTAATCTCCTCTTCCATCTGTTTTATTTTAACTTCTTTTTCTTTTCTTTCCCTCTCTAACCCATCTACTCTCTCTCTCAGCTCTTTCACCTCCTTTTCCCATTTCTCATCTCTGATTCGCAGGTCTTCCCTCATGCCTTCCATCTGCTCCTTGGTCCCCCTTACGTCCTCCCTCAGCCCCCTGATCTCGCCTATCAACATCCCGAGAGCCTCCTTTTCCAACATCCCCTCCATTTTGGGGGGGGGGTGACCTAGGTGTTATCCCGCTTTTTTTAAACGGGCTCTCGACCTCGCTTTTCTCCGGACTCTCTTGGCTGTCTCTCTTCCTTTTCAAGAGATCCTCCCCGTCACTTGCGCTTGACGCTCTCTCCCTTACCTTCTCGCTTCCTTCGTTGCCACTGTCCCGATTTCTCCCTCTCCCCGACGCACCGCTCGACACCGGGCGACGCGTTGTTGGCCGTCGTGGCTTGTGGAAAATTCCCTCCCCGTCGGTTTCACTACCAGCACTGCCAGTACTCTCGCTGCCCACCTCCCGCTCTACCGCCGGTAAATGGGATCTATCCATGCAGTACCTGCCGCAACCGACAGATGTCTCTGCAAAATGTTGGCGTCTTTCGCCGCCAAATTTTCCTTTTTTTTTCCCCTTTTTTTTCAATTCCTCAGTCCCTGCAGACACCCCTTTCTCTCCCTTAGCATCCCCTAACTTTTCGAGAACCACCCTTGAACCCTCGAAAGCCCAGGACTCCTGACCACGGACTCCCCCGATTACTTGCCAACCTAACCTCACTTTCCCTATCTCCACCTGTCACTAAACACGTTCTCACTTCCGCCACCAACATGCAAGTCCACTTGTAGTTATTTACTACAAGAAACTATCCACCTAGAAACACTACCCGAATCGGGTAGTGTCACGCCTACCCTGAAAGAGAAATGGCTTAATGGTATACAAATCTAAATGGTTTACATTCTATAACTCGCGAAATGAAATCAAATAATACTGAAACAATCCTGGACATTCACAATGCTAAAGAAAATTAAAATCAGTAAGGTTTGCCATAACCAATATTGAGAATCCGAAATAGTAGATAAAAAGCTAAATCAGATCAGAGAGAAATCTTCAGAAATCCCCTTTCGCTTTTATGATCGCACATTCTTTTTTCTCATAACGTTAATTTAGTTATAGTTGAAATCCTAATCGTGGTCGCTAATAAAATTCTTTATTTCAGGTTTAATACTCTCTCAGGATTGGTGCCGATGTATATATTCGGGACCAATTTCCTGAACGGA
Organism: Andricus curvator; assembly: GCA_932195095.1. Taxonomy (NCBI): domain Eukaryota; kingdom Metazoa; phylum Arthropoda; class Insecta; order Hymenoptera; family Cynipidae; genus Andricus; species Andricus curvator. The sequence continues at coordinate 110,391 of CAKNYM010050685.1, forward strand.
GAAAATTAGATCCGATGAAAAATCAACAACTATAGACATGTTTCTATAACTAAGATTTAGCGATACAGTTGAATCTAGAATCAGTCTAGCTGAAATGAATAGAAAATTAAATACTTGTCCAAGAAAAATGATCTAAAAGCCGAATAATGCTACAAGTAGTGGTTTCGGACTCACCTGAGCTTCTGGATTTTCGTGGCCTTCCCCTCTTCCTTCTGGGATGAATTTCGTGGTTTCTGGTCTCGAGACTTGTACGGGCCTGAACAGACGGTCCTGAGGTATCCTGGCTTAGGACGGGAACCAGTTCGTCCTGTCGATTGGTTCGCGGTTTACTCCGAGCAGGGCCCTGTGAATGTGGACTCACGATATCGGGGACTTCCTGCGGCAGGAATGACTCATGAGCCTCTTGAGCTCTTGAACCATCCCCGGGCGGAACTTGGGAATTTCCTCTTTCATCTCCAAGCCGTAAAAGGAATTTTTCGTTAACTAGGTTCGGATCAATCGACCAGTAGGGTTTTAAATCTTTAACATGAGCTTTCTCGATTATTCCGGGCTCATCCTGGATTTCATAAACTACTGGTGATACTACTTTTATAACCTTGAACGGGCCTGCATATTTTGGGGATAACTTTTTCGCAACAAAATCTATAGCTGAAGTTGAAGTATGGGTCCTGCGCCAAACAACGTCACCTACTTGGTAGAGAATGTCTCTTCTCCTGTGATTATAATACTTCGCCTGACGATCAGACTCTATATCCAAGTGATGTGCGGCTAGGTCTCTAAGGGCTGGTAGTCGCTTAATTCTACACCCCCATTCTTCTACGGCTAACGGAACTATATCAGGAGCTCCCTCCTCCTGTCTTCTCAGTGATTTTGCCAGTCTAGGCACTCTAACGTAATTTAAAAGCACTGGCGACACCCGAGTGGAACTATGTACGGCAGTGTTGTACGCGGAGCGTAAATCAGGGAGGTGCTTATCCCAACAGTTATCCCATGATACTGTTGGGTAGTGGAGTGCCTAATTCCCAATTCCGACGCGGCCTTTAAAATTAACTTGTTCACATAATCAGTGCGATTATCAGTGAATAGTACTTCAGGAGTCTCCCATCTAAAGATAATCGTTTCCTCGAATGCCTTTCGGACGTTAGCGACATTGGCTTTTCGAAGGAGCATGGCTTCGATTCATTTAATAAACATGTCTTGGAAAACCAAGACATACTGGAAACCACAGCGGCTAGGTGGAAACGGACCCATCACGTCCGCCGCTGCCACCGACCAAGGTTGTTCGATTACCCGCTAACCAATCAGACCTACCGGACCTGCCTGGTCTACCTTCATCTTTGGGCAAATATTGCATGCTCGAAGGTATTTTGCAACGTGATTGAACATTCCGGGCCAATAGTAGAGCAACGAGAGACTTTGGAAGGTCTTATCAACACCTAAATGTCCAGAAGTCGTGGAACTGTTCAGGCCTCAAAATCAGGCAGTAATGGGTCAGTCAGGTGGTCGGGGCGATGCCAGTATAGTCGGTTGCCTTCTAATTTCCGTTCCGGAAATTGATATGGCATTTCTTGGACCAATTTGGTTCTTCGGGTATACCAAAGCGCGTCTGGTACATGGTGAAAGGCACTTTTTCTATGTTTAATCTCGAAGTCGTATTGTAACAATTTAAGGGCCCATCTACCTAATTTCCCAGTAGGATCTCTTAAGTGATAGAGCTTTCGGAGACTGCTATGATCTGTAATCACTACAAAGTGATAGCCCTCCAAATAAGGTATAAACTTTTCTACCGCCCATACCAACGCGAAGCATTCTTGCTCCGTCATGGTGTAGTTTTTCCCGGCGCCTTGCATGGATCGACTAGCAAATGCTATCACGTGTTTCACGCCATCTTGGATTTGAGTGAGGACGGCCCCCAAATCCGTACTACTTGCGACCGTTTGTAGCATAAAAACGGCAAACTGAAATCTGATATAAATAACGTGTGAGTGGAGATTAATAAGGATTTCAATTCTTGGAAGGCCTTTTCCTGGTCTTCACCCCACTCAAATCTTCGATTTTTCTTAAATAATCGATGGAGTGGTTCTCCCTTTTGAGCGAAATCCTTTATGAATCGCTGTACCATGATACCACACTCAGAAATCGTCTAAGTTTGCGCAAAGTAGTAGGATTCGGAGAGGATGTTATTGGCTCGATTTTCTCTGAGTCAGGGTGCATTCCCGTTTTATCCAACAAATATCCGAGATATCGTACTTTACTACAATCAAATTCGCTTTGATCGGGATTGACGTAAGTCTGGCATTGATGATCACATCTAAGACTTTCTCCGACCAATGAATGTCTTCTTCGAAGGTTTCACTGACTACAATAATGTCATCCATGTATGCAAATGCATGGTGCTCAAATTCAGGTGTTATCAGTCGATCCAGCAATCGCTGAAACCTTTCTGGCTAAATCATAAATCGTATATTACTCAAGAAGTAAGCTCCAGTGGCCTTATAAACTGCAAAAGATATGAGAAATAGGAGAATTTCGTATAGAAATATATGTTGTCTGTGCCAGAAGCAAATTATGTGTAATATTTCGCCAATTTCAGAGCCAAAAATGGTTGAAAAAATGTATTAAATGTATTTTTAAGAGATCTTTAATTTGATCCCAGGCTGATTAAAATCTGTAAAGAAAATTCCGAGATATACGCAAAAAACTGGAAAACCATGAACGTGACCTTGAAAGGTCATCTTCAAGCTTAAAAGTCTGGACATTTCAGGAAAGAGTTTTCTTTTTTCAACGTAAACATAGGACCAGTTCCTGTTGGATAATGCTCAAGGGCGCTTTTCACATACTTATCCGGCTAGACCCTTTACACCTACTGATGTACCTCAACAGTTCTGAGCTATAAATCTAATAAAGTCGTTCATAGATTCATGGTACCCGAAAGCAAAATTATCTACAGGCCATAAAAGGTAGTGAAATTCTTTTTCTAATTAGAACAAGTTGAAGGGAAAATCTCAATTTTATAAAAAAATTTCAAAAAAAACGTCTAATTTCGATGTATTCAAAAAATTGGCATAACTCTGGAAATAACTAACATTCTTCAAACTTCTTGGGCTCATTTTGGAAGTATGTGTCCGTAGTATTCTGCTAATAAATAACAATAAATATTAACCAAATTTATTTAAATATTATAAATAAGGGTTTTAAAAAAAAGTTTTGTAAGTATTTACATATTTTTGGAACTTTTCGACTTTTTTGCATCAAGTTTGACCCGACGGCAGACCTTTAAAATGAGTCCAAGAACTTTCCAAAAATGTTAATTATTTCCAGAGTTATTACAAGTTTTTAATCATCGAAATTTGACGTTTTTTTGCAATGTCTTTTTACGAAATCGACATTTCGCCTTTAAGTTGGACACGTTGGGTTTCCGTCTTCTGCTCATGGATGTTGCTTAATTTTGCCCACATTTCGGTGGCTGTATTGCAGGTAATGAGATATTCGAGTTGAGAATACACAAGTGCTGTCGAGATAATACACATTGCTTTTGTATTCTCTTTTGTCGACGTGTTTCGTTATGCAACATCGGTTTCAGCTGGTTGAGTAGATGTTACGCGTATGCTTCACGATTTAACGTTTACTCGGTGTTGAAAAACTACCGATCAGAGGAAAAACACACGTACTTCGCGAGAATTTTTACTTCGCGGAACGACCACGTTGCATCAGGAACATTAGAACAAAGGAATGGAAAAAATGGCCTGCCTGTTGCTATGCGCGTGAGCAACGGATTAAATGAGCGTTCAGATTATTATAAAAGTCCGTGATTTCCTTCCTCAGAATATTCTACGCTTGTGAAGGTACATGGGCGAATAATCTGTTGAGATTTGCCGGTGAATATATAGTTCTGATGGTAATTAAAATATGAAGACGTTTCCTTGATTTCTGAATGATTCTGTAAAAAGACTGCTGATACATAAAAAACGCATCATCTCTGAACCAAACGATCCAGATGTTGATTGACAATATGCATTTGCCTAGTATTAAAAAATTATTATTACATTGCTTGAGAATCGTCTCATTACTGACTTCGTCCATTAGCGTTTTACCGCATATGTTGCGCAGAAATTGCATGCTAACCGCATTAATTTTACTCTTACGCTTTTCTTGGTAGGTGCATGTTTCGCGATCGTTCAGAACATGTATGTGAGTACAGAATTATGTAAATTGCAATTTTAGGATCTCCAAGTATTTGAAAGGATTCATGGCATTTCTAAATATTTTAAGGTTTTCATCTATTTTAACAGATTACAAAGAATCTTAAGAGGTTACATAAATTTCAAGGCACTTCAATGAGTTTTGTGGGATTTGCAAAACTTTCAAAAACCATTTTTAAGGATTTCTAGAAGTCTTGGAAAATAAATTAGATCAAATCAAATTTCAAGGGATTTGCAGAAATGTCGAGGGAATTCTAAGAATTTTAACTAGATTTAGGATATTTTGTAGGACCTTCAATTATTTCGAAGGTCAAAATACTTCGTTTGCGGTTAAAGCTACATTAATGACGCCATAGGAAGATTGCATAGTCCATAGTTTCGTGCATATCCTACGAAATAACTGTAATAGGAAATAAAAACTTTTTAAAACTCTTAAGAATGCCTTGGAATCTTTCAGAATGCCCTAAAATATGAGTTGAAAATTCCTTGGAATCTTTTAAAACACCCTCAAATATTTCAAATCATGTAAAAAATGTTGAAATCCCTTGAAATTTTATAAAGCTCTTGAAAAATCCTTGGAATTCTTCAAAATAACCTAATAATCAACAAATTCTTTGAAACTCTTTCCAATTATTGAAAGCAATTAAAAATTCCTTGGAACATTGTAAAATATCCCTAAATCTTAAGAATACTATAAAATATTTGAGATACTTTCACACCTTTTAACATTCCTCAAAATAATTTAAATCCTTTGAAAATCGGTGAAATTTTCTGAATCTTTTAAAAATGCATTAGAATCTTTAAAAATCTTCTCAAATATTTAATACCCTTTGAAATCCTTCAAATTATTTCAGTGAACAGCTCCTGAAAATGCGATTACGCCGCATTTCATAGGTTTACTCTGGATTACATAAAATTATTATGTATTTAACCATATATACATATATTTTTTTTTTTCAACCAAAAAAAGCTTTTTTTAAACACAAATGTTCAATTTTTGAACAAAGAGATAAATTGTTAACTAAAATGATGCATTTTCAACAAAAACAAAATTTGTAACAATGTAATTCAGCTTTCAACCAAGTAGTTGCATTTTCTACAAACGAAAACGAATTTTCAACAAAATAGTTGAATTTTCAACAAAATAGTTGAGCTTTCAAGCGAAAATCTTAATTTTCTACATAAGAACGAAATCGAAAAAAAATGAATAATTCATGTTGAACTATATTTTTTAAAATTAAAATTCAGAATCTTGTTCAAGAAACATGAATTTTTAACTAAGTACGTGAGTTTTCAACCAGGTTGTAGTTGTATTTTCAACCAGGCGTTAAAATCCTTTTAAACTCCCTTGGAATTTTTTTAAATATCCTAAACAGCTTACAGGTCATATAAAATCGTCCCATATCTTTCGAAATTCTAGGAAATTCTTTAAAACCGCATGAAATTTTGTTTAAATCTCTTTAAATCATTGAAATCTATTGAAAATTCCTTGGATTCTTTGGAAATAACGTAAGATATTTCAAATCCTTCAAGATTCCTTCAATTTATTCAAATATATTAAAAATTCATAGGAATCTTGTATAAAACCCTTGAATATTTGAAATCCTTCGAAATCTTTCCAAATTTCATTCGAAATTTCACTCATCTTAACTATTATATTTGAAAATTCATTAGTTTAGATAAAAATTAATAGTTTCAGTTTAAAATTTTAACTATTTTGGTGAGAATTTGATTTTTTTTTGAAAATTAATTTTTTAACTAAAAATTTAACTTTACAATTTCAGGTTGAGGACTTTCAATCAAAAGTATAACAACAGCCTCTCGCCAGATATGAATGAATTTGTGTAAAAATTAATTTGGATCCGCAAAAGTAAATCATTTTGATCTGAAGTTTATAATAATAATAAAATGCTACGGTTTGAGATCCCAGGGTATACTGTGTAAGCAAAACAGTGAAATCTGAATTATCATTTAACTGTAAAGAAGCCAATATTGAGAAATTTATCTGCTGAAGCGTTCATTTTGTCAAGAAAAATGACTTATTATTCAGTCAGAATATGATTAACTTTAAATCGTGGATGTTTTAATTGAAGTAATGAGAGTATAGAATCTTCTCCAATTAGGATAAAAAGAAAACTGGAAAAGTAAAAAATATTTGTTTCATTACTCTGTTATAATAAACACAGTTGATAGAAAAGAAAACACATTGATACAGTATTGCCAGTGAGACATTTATGTATTTGTAAAAGTAGTACATTAAAAAACATACTTTGAAAACATAAGTGTTTGAATTATTAAAAGCTAATTACAATAGCATCAGGTGTGACGTAAAACGATTACTTCCTCAACCCCCCCTATAGGAAGGATTACGTCCATCATTGGGAAGACGTGGATTGTTACGATTATAATAAGGAGCGTGTGATGACTCTACTTCTTGTTCAGAATCAGAATCTTGTTGCGCATTCAGGACACTTTGATATTGCGGATTCTGCAAAATCTTTTGATTATGGTCATAAAAAGTTTAAGTTTCTGGTGAATGAAACGCCTGATGAGCTGTAAAAAAAATATGATTACAGGGATAATTTCAGCTACTGAAGTATGACTCAGGAAAAAACAGTCTCGAGTGGTACTAAATTGAGACCACTGTTGGGAATCAAGATTCCTTTGTGTTACGTTGTAAATAACAGCATGAAGTTATCCTATTAAAAACAGGACACGCAAAAAATGACACCGTAAAAAAAGAGATCTCTAGTTTTTGCTGTGAAGTAAGTATTTGGCTTACGGTTATTTGGGGTTGGGTATCGCGGATTCTCAGTTACTGCCGGTTTTTTAAGAAACCTGTGTCGTCCACCTCTTCCAAGTTCAGGTCTTTCATCACTGCGTGTCGTATCACTGCTTGATTTGCTGTTACTTTGACGTTCTCTTATACGCTGAGTTCGTCCGTGTATATTAGGTGTGGCATAGTCATCTGGGACTGTATCACCTCCACGAGAACTTGCCCCTGAAGTTCTTATAGCTACATTTGCCAAGTACAAGAAAGAAATCATCAGTACAAGGGGTCGACCAATTTCACTTAGCGTGCACGAGGAATATATTCTTGAAGAATTCTTTGGAATACTTGAGAATATATCGGCACATTTGGAAATTTCCTCAGGTAAGATATTTTTCAGGAAGGTGAAGGTCATTCTTGAAGTAACTTTTAGCGAGGAATTCGAAGGTGACCTTTATTTTGATATTGACGATGACCTTCAAGGTTTTCTCAAGGTCACCTTTTTTTTAATGGAAACCCTTTTTTTACATCGGTAATCGATAGAGCGGGAATTTTACGTTTAAATATGTACCCAGGTCTTACGTAGGTACATTGTAATCTTGAAGGTCACTCTGAGGTCATTTAAACTTAAGCAAGGTTTGCATACCTTTGGGAATAGAAGCTTTTCACAATTTTTTCGTGAGGAGCAAAGCTACTAATTTTAATACGGTGTATTCAGTAATAACCTTGAGCATGACCTTGACGATGACCCTCTGAGTCATTTCAAGGTCAACATTTCCCATTGGGAACCCCCTTTCAAGGTTGCAATGTACCTATATGTATGACATGGTTACATATTTGAACGTAAAATTTCCCGCTCTATCGATTGCCGATGTAAAAAAAAGGGTTTCCGTTAAAAAAAAGTTGACCTTGAAAAAACCTTGAAGGTCATCTTCAAGATCAAAATAAAGGTCAACATTGAATTCCTCGTTAAAAGTTACTTCAAGGATGACCTTCCTGAAAAATATCTTACCTGAGGAAATATTCAGCCTTCCCGGGACTTTTGTGACACCCGGTATATCTTTGAAGACAAGGAATACTTGGAATATACATGCTCTTGAAGTTCTGTACGTTCAAATAAAGGAAATTGGTTATTGATGACTTTCTAAACAAGTAAAAGTGCTCAAATGTTTTTTAAAAATTTTTATTGGAATATTTTGATATTTTAACATGTAGTTGCAACAATATTTATGAATGAAATAAAATTGGGGAAAATATTTCGATAATTTGAACGGTTAGAATTTCATTTACATGATTATATTGGAACATGAGAAATTGTATGAGAATATTTGAGAATACTTAAGAATATTGTGGAATGCTTCAGAATGCTTCAGAAATATTTGAGAATATATTTGAAAGGACGTCACAGAATATATTTTTTTTTAATCTGCCTGCGCAACTTGCACCCTTTCTTCAAAAAATATTCTACACATAAAATAACATCTGGTATTTTTCAAAATCGAAAAAAATTTGGTCAACTTTTACTTTTCGATACTTGTGAGAGGTTTCGTAATTTTTAAAATCTGCGCAAAATTCCAAAAAGCTTAGAAATCCCCAAAAAGTTCCTTATTAAGGCCCTTTATCAGAATACGTAATCTATTCTGCATTTCTAGGCCGCTTGGCGCCTACTTTGTATAACTTTTTAACCTAATAGTTGAATTATCAAATAAAAAAGATCAATTTTCGACCAAAAATGGAATAATTACATTTTCAATTTAAGAAATTAGTTTCATACCAAACAAAATGGATTTTAAAAAATGGTTGAATTTTCTACAAAAAAGACCAATTTTCAACGACAAAAATGAATTTCAAACAAAATAGTTGAATTTTCTATCAAAGTAGTTGACTTTTCAATCCAAAATATTACGTTTTCAAAAAATTGTTGAATGTTTAATCAAACTGGATTACTTCAGCTTAGAACTGGATTACGTCGGATTAGAAAAAGATTATTACGTATTACACGTAGATTAATCAGGAGTACTGGGATTACTCCGAATTATTTGAATTAGGCCGGATTATAAGTGGTTTACCCTGGATTAAAAGTTGAGAATAGCTGAATTTTCAACAAAAGAGATGAATTTTTAACAAGACATTCGATTTTCCAACCAAAGAAGACATTTAAAAAATTGCAATTATTAACAAAGTAGAAATATTTACAACTCAATAGTTCAATTTCAACCAGAAATATGAATTTTTAACAAAGAAGATTGATTTTCTACCGATAGAAACTAATTTTCAACAAAATTCATCAAGTTTCGACTAAATAGTTTATGTTTTAATTGAGAAATAAATTTTCGACTAAAAAGGGAATAGTTGCATTTGTAATTGAAAACATTAATTTCTATAAAAAAGCAATTGAAGAAATGATTCAATTTTTACCCAATGAGATTAATCTTCAACTAAAATTATGCATCTGCATCGAAAAAATAAATTTTTAACAAAGTAGTTCGCCTTGAATTGTCAACGAAGAAGATTAATGTTCTACCAACAAAGACGAATTTTCAACTACTTGCCTGCTAGCTGATTTGGTAGAGCTTGAGTGCATAATTTCTGTCTGGCTGATCTCGTGAATTGGACTCTGGATTGTGAATTATAATTATAATTTTCTCTGATTGAATTATCATTAGGTGGAGGGCTTGCTGGTCGATTGACTCCATTTCTTTCAACGTAAAGATTTGAGGGTGGGGGCGGATTGCCCCGTGAACTTGATTACGTAAGAAGAAATATAAATTGCTGAATTCTGAACCTTACGTAAAACTACAATAAGTATACGGTAATGCGATGTATATATTCAAAATTTGCTTATTTATTTCCACCAAGTAAGATGACTTTTCTACCATCAAAATAAATTTTTATTCCGAAAAGACAATTTTTCAAGAAAACGGTTTCATTTTTGCCCTTAAATGATGACTTTTTAACAAAATAATTAAATTATCGACAAAATAGTTAAATTCTTGACCAAATCGTTGAGTTTTCTTTCCAGGTCGACGAATTTTCAACAAAACAGTTGAGTTTTTAACCAAAAAATAGGACTCTAACAAAATACTTGAATTTTTGACAGAATAGTTACATTTTCTAAAATTATCTACCATAATAAAAAATAATTTTCAAACGAAGAAATTACGTTTAAACCAAAGATGACTAATTTTCAACCAAGTAGTTGCATTCTTATCAAAAAAAAAACCTAATTTCTACAAAAACAGATCAACTTTTAGACCAAAGAGAAGAATTTTCAATAAAAATGTTGAATTTTCAATCAAGAAATATTTCGGTTGAATGTTGAACAATAAAATACGAATTTCCAATTAAACGTTATTTTTCCACCAAAATGGATGAATTTTCAGCCAAAAAAGACGAATTTTCAACAAAGCAGTTGCATTTTAAAATAAAAAGGATGTCTTTTAACAAAATTGTTGAATTTTCACCAAAATAATAAATTTTTTAAAGAAAAATATTATTTTCAGGAGGCAACGTCATTTTCAAAGTTCTCTAAATTTTCCCTGACCAATTGTTCATTTTCGCTCACAATTAATATTTAAAGACCAGAATCTCGATCTTGTGACATTTTTAACAGAGAATCTTTTATATCCCGAATAAAAAAATTTCAAATACAAATTTAGGAATGTCCAATGTATCGCAGTTGAATTTTCAACCAAACAGGAATTATCAACCAATAAGATTAAGTTTCTACCGAAAAAGATGGATTACTCTAAAATACTGGGTTTATACCGTGTTACTTGAATTACTCCGCCTTGCAAGCTTAATTTTCAACCAATAAATTACTTTCTCATCAAATTGTTGAATTTTTAACCGAATACTTGAATTTTTACCAAAAACATACCTATCAACTGAAAATTTTAATTCTGTAACAAAAAGGACGAAATTTTAACAAAATAAATAATATTGAACAAAATAGTTGATATTTTTAGTAAAAGAGATTAATTTATGATCGAAAATGGAATAGTTAAATTTTCAATTAAATAAAATGATTTTCAAGCAAAAAAAAACGAATTTTCAACAAGAAAGATAAATTTACAAGCAAGAAGATTATGTTTTGTTCAATAAGGACAAATTTCTTACAAAATGCATGAATTTTCAAATGAGAAAGATCTATTTTAAATCAAAAACAGAGTAGATCAATTTTAAACCAAAAATATGAATTTTCCACCAAGAAGATTGATTTTCTACCAGAAACGACGAATTTTCAACTACAGAAAATCAACTTTCTAAGAAAAAATGGAAAAGTTTGATTTTCTGTTGAGAAAATTTGTTTAAAAAAAAAAAAAATTGTTTAACAGAATAGTTAGAAAATATTTGCAATACATATGTAAATTACTCCGAGGTATCTGGATTACAAATGGATTACAAGTATATGTTTCCGGATTACTAGGATTACTAGAATTACTCCCAACAGCCATACCACGCTGAAAAAACCAGTTCTCGTCGGATCACTGAAGTTAAGCAGCGTTAGGCGCGGTTAGTACTGGGATGGGTGACCATTCGAGAATACTGCATCCTGTTGGCACATCGTGGGTGTGGCGAGCCCACACTTGTAGTTATTTACTACAAGTTATCAACCTAGAAACACTACCCGAATCGGGTAGTGTCACGCCTACCCCGAAAGGGAAATGGCTTAATGGTATATATATATATATATATATATATAAGCCGGATTATAAGTGGATTACACCGGATTACCAATTGGGATAACCGAGCGGTCCAGCAACCAACAGCCATACCACGCTGAAAAAAACAGTTCTCGTCAGATCACTGAAGTTAAGCAGCGTTGGGCGCGGTTAGTACTTGGATGGGTGACCATTCGAGAAAACTGAGTGGTGTTGGCACATCGTGGGTATGGTGAACCGACACTTGTAGTTATTTACTACAAGAAATTATCCACCTAGAAACACTACCCGAATCGGGTAGTGTCACGCCTACCCTGAAAGGGAAATGGCTTAATGGTATACCAATTGGGATAACCGAGCGGTCCAGCAGAATAGCTTCAGTTTCAGTTAACAATTAATTTTTACAAAAAAAAACAATGATTTTTCAACAAAATAGCTCATGTTTCGACCAAAGAGATAAATTTTCAACAAGACATTTGATTTTTCAAACAAAAAAGACATATAAAAAAATGGTTCAATTAATAACAAGGTAGAATCATTTACAATTCAATAGTTCAATTTTCAACCAAAAATATTAATTTTCAACCAAAAATATGAATTTTTAACCTAGAAGATTAATTTTCTACCGATAGAAACTATTTTTCAACAGAATTCATAAAGTTCGAACTAAATAGTTAATTTTTAATTAAAAAATAAATTTTTAACCAAAAATGGAATAGTTGCATTTGTAATTGAGAACATTACATTCCATAAAAGAACAATTGATGAAATGATTCAATTTTTACCCAATGAGATTAATGTTCAACGAAAATTATGCATCTGCATCGAAAAAATGAATTTTTAACAAAGTTGTTCGCCTTGAATTTTAAACGAAGAAGATCAATGTTCTACCAACAAAGACGTATTTTCAGAAAAATACATGAATTTTCCAAAAACTTGCCTGCTTGCTGATTTTGTAGGCGCTGAGCGTATGATTTCTGCCTGTTTGCCCTCCTGACGAGGACTCTGTGAACTTAATTCTGTAAGAAGGAATATAAATTGGTGTATTTCAATACCTTAGTAAAGGAATTACTTAAAATTCCCTGATTTTTCCCTGACCATTGATATTGAAAGACTAGTATTTTAATCTTGTAATATTTTTAACATAAACTCTTTCATAAACATAATAAAACAATACAATTTAAGATCAAAATTCAAAATTTATTTCAACCAACTAAGATGAGTTTTCTACCATCCAAGATAAATTTTCAATCAATTCAATTTAAATCTTCAACCAAATGTTCATCTTCATTTTCAAAGTCCTCTAAATTTTCCCTGACCAATTCCTTATTTTCCCTGACAATTATTATTCAATGACAAGAATTTCAACCTTGTGACATTTTTAACATAGAATCTTTTACAATCGGGACAACACAACTTCAAATAAAAATTTAGGAATGGCCAATTTATTATAATCGAATTTTTAAAATAGTTTAATTTTTTCCACACAAAAATTGAATTTTCAACAAAGATGAAATTTTTTACCAAATTGTTGAATTTCTAATCAAATAATTGAATTTTTAACCAAGAAGATTAATTTTTAACCAAAAAATACGAATTTTTAACAAAATACACTACTTTTTAACCACAAATATAAATTTTCCCCCATGAAAATCGAATTGTCAACAAAGAATAACTTTGTCATTATAATGTTAAATTTCTAACCAAATAATGAAATTTTCGATCGAGAAGATTAATTTTCTGCCAAGAAAGACGAATTTTCAACAAAAAGCATGAAGTTTCCACCAAGTAGTTGAATTTTCACAATAGTTCAATTTTCTACAAAAAAAGTCGAGTTTTCAACAAAATATGTAAATTTCCAACCAAGTAGTTGAATTTTCAAAATAGTTCAATTTTCTACAAAAAAGTCGAATTTTCAACAAAGAATACATTTTTTACCAAATTGTTGAATTTCTAACCGAATAATAGAATTTTCAACCGAATAATTGAATTTTCAACCGAAAAGATTAATTTTCTATCGAGAAAGACGAATTTTCAATAAAAAACATAAATTTTCAACCATGTAGTTGAATTTTCAGAATGGTTCACAAAATACATGAATTTTCAACAGCAAAAGTTAATTTTAAACCAAAAACTTGAATTTTCTACCACAGTAGTTTAATTTTTAACCAAAAATTATTTCTTCAAGAAATTTTTGAATTTTTAAATTACCAATAGAATTAAGCAAAACCGCTACGGTCAGGAAAGCGGTACCAATAATGATCCGCATTGTAGACAAGTACAGGTATAACTGTTTCTGGTAAACAAATATCGCGAACTTTGTGACGTTTATAGCTTGGAAAGGCTATTTGCAGACAGTGAGATTATTGTTTTTCGTAAAAGTGTATCAGTGTGCAAAAAAAATATCTTCATTTACGAAATATGTAAACTAAAGTGGCCATGAAAGTGATTTCATTGCTATTATTACAGCAAATACAGTGAGGGCAAATTCATATCAGTCAAGGGAAACGTAAGTGCGAGTGAAGCACTAACCACCTGGGTCATAAGAGCCAGAGCCGTAACTAGACTTTTTGTGCGAATGGATAATTTCGCACCCCACCCCCTCCCCTCCAACCACAAGAAAAAGAAAATGGCGCCGCAAGGAAAATATTCGAAGAATGTCGAGGTTGTATTACATGTTACAATAAGACAGACATGCCCAACTCGGGGAAATTTCCTTCGGAAACACATGTTCCTTGTCCATCACTATTTCTCCCGGAGAGCGGGAGTGGTGGTAGAGGCGTCTCCTCTGTGACGTAGGCTGCACCGTAGATACAAAATATCTGTCGGGGTGCTTGCGAGCGACTAACTTTTCAATATAAAATTTCAGTAGTAACTAGGGTTTCAATTATTTAATTTAAGTATGTTTACATTTCTTTTCAATGAATGCAATTGAGAAGAGAAATTTAGAAAGGGCTTTTTTGTTGTATATTATTGAATATTTCAATATCACTGTATTTTACATTGTATGTAGAATGTACTCAAATGTTGACTGATACTTTTTGCAGTATAACAATCTTTTAACATTATGCACAAAGTAGACTGTCGCTCGAGCTCCCCTTAAATCCGATAAATCTTGCGGTCATTAACGAAGTTCGGAAGTATTTCGAGTTATGCGGTGCCTGTGACTTGGGTGTTCTAAGTTCTCTTGTGATTTTCACTCTTTTTGTGACTATTGCACCTAATATTGGTCATAAACTTTGGCGAGTGTATCCCTGGAGGTTGTGGTTCTACGGTGCTTCCTAAGATCTTTGGCTTTCATAATCTTCGGGAAGGCCCGTACTTATAGAATCTAGAATGGATCCGGAAAAATTGAAGGCAATACTTAGTTCAATCAAAGAGGACACTGCTTTTCTTGCTTCTATTAAGGAGGATGTTAGCTTTCTGAAGGCAACGACGGACCAAATGAAAAAAGACCCGGAGTCTCTGAAGGAGGAAAACGAGATTATGAAAGGGAAAGATTATGACCAGATGACTACAAACCTGGCGCTCGAATCAACGGTTCCAGTCTTGCAAAAGGCAGTCCCTTCGCTTCAAACACAGGCTAAGAGGAATAATGTGGTGTTGTTTATCCTCCCTGATAACAAAACGGTGAACAGAGATCTACAAGCATCAGTTTTGAGTTCCTTCTCTAAAGCTGATATCGCGATTCATGAAAACGCTTTTGACTCCGTTTTCAGGTTGGGTATTACGCCCGGCGTCAGGCCTGTATTGATAAAGCTGGCCGCCTACAAGTGGAAACACCTAATTTTTGAAAGCCACTTGAACTGAAAATACAACAACTCGCAGTCAGCAATGATAGATCAAAGGTCGAGAGAGGACGAAAGGAAATCACTGATTGAAATAAGAAACAAACTTAAACCCAAGGGAGTGAACATTTTCCTAAAAGGAAATTAACTGCCTTACAGCCAGATCTTCTGCCAGCTCCACGAAAGCCTTCAGATTGCCTCTGAAGGGTATTTTCGTGAGGCTGACCCTGATGACTCCAACCGGTTTGCCGAAATGTTTTCGAGCGGTTTCCTCTACTTCTTCTGCATCTGTCGTCGTATCGAGGTCCAGAATCTCGACCTCGGTGCGAGGGACAAGCTCACGTACGCTACCCCCGTCACCAACCGCCTCCTTGATGGCAGCCGACAGCTCAGCTCGGCCCTTTAATGTAGGTCCCAGTTCTACTAGAACCTCGCCGTGTCTCGTTTTCCTGACTCCCTTGATTTTTACGCCAAGGGCGTCAGGTTTCACCTTCTTCTTAAGGTCCTTGAGGACCGTCGCGTAGCTAAGTCCCTCGGTCGATTTGATAAGCACCGCCTCGGTCCTAGCTCGCATCTGCCTCTTCTTCTGCTTCTGTTTCCGTTTTGGTGCAGACTCTGGCTTCTTTTCCACCTTTTTCGGTGTCGAGGTCGTTGGCGCTGGAGCGTTACGTGTGCTCGGCTTTTTGCTTTTCGGCTTGGAAGGACTCATCTCTACTGGACTGAGGGTGGTCTCCCTCTCTCGCTTCCTATCGCGGGGAGTGGAAGCTGCCACAGCTTCATCAGTCTGAGTGTAGCTTGTGTCTGTCTTCTTCTTCTTTGCCTTCTCCTTTCGGGTCATGGCTCTCGTTCGGGCAGTTTGTCCAACATTCTCGATTAAATCCCTATGAAGCCCTTCGGTCGTCATAGAGTGATCGCGCAGTTCGTTCATAAGTCGCTCCGCTCGTTCCAGCACTTCCCTAATTGGAAGCCACATATTCCTCTTCGTGCTGCTGAAGTCCACCATTTCTTTTATAGTGCCTCGTAACTCTTCAAAGAGACCATACGTCTCTGAGAGTTTGGCATCCATTTCTGCGATGTCCACCTTGTTCAGCGATACTCCCACCTCCTCCGTCACGTCCAAAGGACCACCGAACTCCTCGCAGATGCTCCTGTCAAAGTACGATTGGTTCCCCCAAAATTCGTGGAACCTGCACCGGCCACCGGGGCTTGCACCTGATCGGAACCGGCGGAGAGATTTCTACTCCCTTGGGGTAGTGTGCTTTTGTCGTACCCGCTCATGACTGGTTTTAATTCGGGGTTCCTTCCCCTAGCTGGTTTTTTGTCCGCTCTGAGTATTTGATTTCCACAATACCACCCATATCTGGGAAGCGTTCCCCTATCCGCAACCTGGGGAGGCGCCCGATGGGGGTCCAGCAACCCCGCACGAGACTGTAAGTCATATTAGCTTAGCTGAGTGGCAAGAAGTTGCCAATGCAATGTATCCACCTCATAATGCGTTAGATATCTGCTGATTTGAAGTCTCTCATCCTCTTTTGGACTCGGATGTTACCCAAAATGAATTTGGAGAAAGTTTAAAAAAAATGTAAATTAAACAAGGCGCCTGGGGGGATGGCATAAGCAATGAATTTTATAAGTATCTTTCTGAAAATTAACTACTATAATTGCAGAGCTTGTTTTGCAGGATCTGGAGGGAAGAGGAAGTCCAATCTAATTGGGCAAAATTCATCTTTCTGTGATACACAAAAAAGGCTCCAAAAAAGATCCCTTAAATTATAAAGAAATTGCCTTTGTTAACTGTATAACTACGATTTTCAACCAAGTTTTGCTGGCCAGGCTTTCCAAGTGGGCTGAGTGTACAGAAGCTCTTCCTGAAAACCAGGCTGGTTTCAGGAGTGGAAGGAGCTGCTTGGACCACATTTTCACCCTATCTTCTATTATCCAAATACGTATCTCCTAACCAGGGGGCAAACTTCTTTCATTATTCGTTGACCTAAATAGGGCCTTTCCCTCTATTAACCACCACCAGATTTTGAGAGAAGTCCTGAAGAAGGGTGTCAGCAACAAAATGTTAAAAATTATTTCTAACCTATATCGGAAAGCTTCTGTTTCTATACGTTCAACTGAAGGGATCACCACTCCAGTAGAGGCAACCTTAGGTCTCCTCCAGGGTGAAAGTTTGAGTCCGATATTATTTGCTTTATTCCTAAGTGATCTTGCGGAATACTTAATAAATCACGGAGTCAGAGGGATTATGGTTAATTATTTTACGGAATTATTCTTTTGGGCTTACGCGTATGACATTGTGGTACTAGCAGCTTCTCCAGTTGACCTTCACATGAACATAAATATAATTGCTCAAGACTGCGAAGAAAATGTTCTTTCCATTAATGAAAGTAAATCAAAGGTTCTTATTGTTCATAAAGGCAACATTATTAACAATTATCACTTCCGTTATAAGGGTGATCTTCTGGAGATCTTTCGAGGATAAGTGCCTATCGCAGTCTGGGGCTTGTCGTATCATGAGTCCGTTAAGAAAATCCAGCCAAATTTTTATAAGAGCATACTAGCTCGCCTTCCTTACACCTCTAATTATGCGGCCAGGATTGAGACCGGCTCTAGGTAACTTTCATATATCTTGAAGCAGGCTTTGAATTAGCTGGAAAGAGTCTTCGAAATGACAGAGGGGAGACTTCCTAAAACGTGTCTTGAAAGACTGATTGGCTTAGCTACCGACAAAGATGCAAAAGCCGAATATAATTGGTTTCTTCAATTGAAAGACTTTTTTGACCAGTGCGGGTTGGGGAGTATGTGGTCCTCATTGGATGCCAATTCTCTAAAGCTGAACCAGGATCATCTACTCGAAACTCACAGAGATCACTTCTTAAACTCTGATCTTGCCAGACTGGATTCCTCCGAGAGCTTGCAAGTTTATCCTCACCTGCCTTTGACTTTTGTAGAAAACTATTATTTGAGAATCAGAATTCCCTTGACCTTTACAAGCATATAGGCTCAGCTTAGGCTTATGGGCTTCGAAAGTAAAGTCTTTTCAACATGTAAACTTAATTAGGTAAAAGATTTATATCATTTACTGGCACAATATCCTGCCTACAACAATTTCAGACCTCCTTTTCTTAGAAATCCTAAGGATCCGAATGTGGTTAGACAATAATGGCTTACGATTTTTAACACTACTTCTGCCTTTGAGATGCGTAATTTATTTAAACTAGTCCAATCTATTCTGCGGATCCGCACCTTTATACTTGAGACTTAAACAGGCAATATAATTAATTTATGTATATATTTTTTCCTTTCCTCTCTTTCCTTCGCTTGAAGTCATATGTTCTTCTATTCAAAGCACGCCGTCAAACCCCTTATCTCAAGATTTATGTACTTTTAGAAGATATTCTAGTTTTAAGAAACACACTTGTACAGGTCAATGACCTAATCATCTTATCAATGAATAAATAATAATTATTATTGTCTACAACGTAGGAACATCAGTTATATAAATGAAATTTAGTTATAAACTCTCAATTCTATTTAGTATCAATAAATTCAGATATGTAAAATTAAATATTATATTTAATTCATATAATATTTAATTAAACATATAAGAATTGAGATTTTATAACTATATCAGAAATTTTATAACTTACATTTATACGTTGTACATAATTTTAATAGATTGTTATACTGCAAAAAGTATTAGCCAACATTTGTATACATTATACATACAATTTAAAACTCGGTGATATTAAAATATTCAATAATAGACAACAATTCTTACGAATCATTTAACATTTACCCTAAAAGCTTTAGATTCCGTTAAAATCCTTTCAGAAAATCCTGCAATCTGTTGAAGAGGTGATCTGAAAATTCCTGGAAAACTCGCTAATCTTTCAATATCCCTTAGAATCCGTAGAAATCCCTTTGAGCCTTGTGATTTTTTTAATCTGCTCGAATCCCTCAAATCTGGCTGGATCATTTGAAATCTCTTAAATCCTCACAAGTCTCTTGAAGTATCATTTCCTTTCAATTATTCCCTAAATTTCTCTAAAAATCCTTCAAAATCCCTTGAAATCTGATCATTTCTTTTTAAATCCACTGGAATTCCTCACTCTTGTTAGATCCCTTCAAATCTTTGAAATCCCTAGAAGTACCTTGAAATTTTATTTAATTCCATTTATTCCCTAAAATTCTCTAGAAATCTGTTGAAATGCCTTGAAATCTGATGAATTATTTTTAAATCCGCTGGAATGTCTTGAATCTGGTTAGATCCCGTGAAATCACTATGATCCCTAGAAGTCCCTTGAAATTTAATTAAATATATTTTATTATCTAAAGTTCATCGGAAATTCTTTAGAATCGCTGGAACAATTATAATTTTTTTTTAATTCGCTGGAATCCCTTGAATCTGGTTAGTACCCTTTATATATCTGAAATAACTGGAAGTTTCTTGAAATTTCATTCAATTTCATTTATTCTCCGAAGTTGTGTAGAACTTCCTTTGAATCCCTGAATTTTGTTAAATTCCTTGAAATATCTGAAATCCTCAGAAGTCCCTTGAAATTTAATTTATTCCCTAAGGTTCGCTAGAAATTCGTTGGAATTCCTTAATTTGCTTAGATCCCTTAAAATATCTGAAATTCCTAGAATTCCTTTGAAATGTCACTTGTTCCCTAAGGTTCTCTAGATATTCGTTGGAATCCCTAAGTTTGGTGATATCCCTTGAAATCTTTGAAATCCCAAGAATTTCCTTGAAATTTCATTTCATTTTATTTATTCTCTAGAAATACGTTCGAATACCTTGAAATCCTTTAAATATCACTGATATCCAGGAAACTATTGAATCTGGTGAAATCCCTAGTAATCCCACACAAATCGAATAAACTAATGAAATCCCTTGCAATCCTATAGAATCTTTTAATTTCTATTGAAATCCTCTGAACCCTCAAATAATTCTAAATTCCTTGAAATCTTTGAAATTTTAAATTCTGAATTTTTATAAATTGAACAGTTTAAAGATTTCTGATGAAAAAATATATGAATCCTAGTTTTCATTTTCGATGCTCTGAGATGAAAAATGAATCAATATTTACAATATTTTCAAATCAGTTTACAACTTAAAAGATGCATTTTCAACTGAGAAGATTAATTTTCTGCAGAAAAAGACGAATTTTTCACAAAATAAGTGAATTTTTAACCAAGTAGCTGCATTTTCAGCAACAACAAAACTATTTTCCAAAGAAGTAAATTAATTTTTAACAGAAGTTAATTCTCAACTAAATAGTTAAATTTTCAATAAAAAAAACTGTTCACAAAATTCTTGAATTTATAACCAAATAAATCAATTTTCTCACAAAAAACATGAATTTCAAACTGCGGAACTTAATTTTCAACCAAAAAAGACAAAATTTCAACTAACTAGTTGCATTTTCATTGAAAAAGATAACTTTTCAAACAAAAATTAAATTATTTTAACTTAACAAATTAAGTTTTTACAGCACAAAAAAGAATTTCCAAAAAAATATTTAAATTTTTAAGCAAGGATGCATTGGGACATTTTTCTCTCGAATTTGAATGCGGTTTTTTCCGCATTTTTCAACTTTTCAGTTAGAGCAAGTCAATAATCAGTTAAATTCAGAAGAAGTAATTTTTCAAACTATTTAATATTATTTATAAAAATATTCTCTTAAAATAATGCAGGAAAGTCGTAGTTTTTTTTAATTTGCCACTTTTTGTCCAATTTTCAATAAGAGTGAGGTTTTCATTTTTTTTTTCATTTTTTTTTTCATTCATTGATGTTAACAAACATAATTGTTTAAACAATTTATTATCATTTTAAATAATATTCTCTTTGAATACGGCTCTGATAAGAGCCTCACTTATGGATATGAATTGTAACTATTTGGCCTTGTCTTATAAGAGTTGCCACGTGAAATATTGTGCAATATTGAATAATAAAGCAAAAGAAAAAAATGAATGTTGAAACTCAATTTCAAACAAATAATACCTTACGGAAAAAACAATTTCAATGCAAATGTACGAATTTTGTTCGCGTTTAAAATTAAATTAAAATTAAAAATGATGCAATCTCTATATTCCACAGGATAATTATGAAAAATAATTTTAGGGTCTCATAAATAATTAATATGAAACTAACAATTTATTCGCTCGCTATTGCATTGTCAATTAATAATACACAAATAAAGATATTTCAGTCATGAAAGTAAAAAAGGTTCATCTAAATTGTTGAATATTCAAGCCAAAAGACGAATTTTCTGGAAAATTGAATTTTCAGCGAGAAAATATCAATTTTCAGCAAAAAAACTTAATTTTCAACAAAATAGTTCAATTATCAAACAAACTTTAACAAAAAACGAATTTCTTAACAAAGTGGTTTAACGAAAGTTGTCAAACAAAATAGTTGAATCCTCAAGCAAAGAAGATTAATTTTCAACCAAACAGTTGCATTTTTATTCAAGAAAGATGAAATTTGTACTAGAACTGATGAAAATTTAAATAAAAAAGACAAATTATAAAAAAAAAAACTTTGAATTTATGTAAAAAAAAGCTTTTAGTTTGACTTTTCAATATCAAAATATGAGTTTCATAAAACTTCAAACGAAAAAGATCAATTTTTAATTCAAAAAGACAATTTCCCAAAAAAATATTAAAATTTTCATCCATACAAAATTTCAGTTGACTTATTAACATCAAGATATGATTTTAAAACAAGCAGTGAATTTTCTAAGTGATAGTTGAATTTTCAACCCTAAAAGACGAATTTTCAACAAAACACTCGATTTTTTTTACCAAAAAGGATGACTTTTTAACAAAAATTTTTTAATTTTAAAACAAATAATAATATTTACAACTGAAAAGATAATCTTCAGGAGCAAGCAACTGCAAAAACAAATAGAAATAGAAATTCAGACAAAATAGATTACTAAGAAGAATATTATATCAGGATTCCCGCAAAAATCATTTTAAAAATGCTCTCATTTTTTCTCAAACAATTTTTCATTTTCTATGACCATAAAT
Organism: Andricus curvator; assembly: GCA_932195095.1. Taxonomy (NCBI): domain Eukaryota; kingdom Metazoa; phylum Arthropoda; class Insecta; order Hymenoptera; family Cynipidae; genus Andricus; species Andricus curvator. The sequence continues at coordinate 132,859 of CAKNYM010050685.1, forward strand.
ATTCAAATACCAGAATCTTAAACTTGGCGATTTTTGAACTAAAATCTCTTATAAATAAAATAAAACATTTTTAAATTAAAATTGAAATATTTCAGAATTCTTCTTGAAATTTATTCAAAGTTATAGAAATTCTTTGCCTTTGACAAGATTTTTTTGTTCTTAGATCCCTTCCTTTTCACTAAAAAATAAAATTCCCTTACTTTTTTTTTTAATCAAAACAAATAAACTGTACACAGCAAAAATATGTAAAATCCGCCAAAATCTTCAAAATAATTGGAGGTGATATATGTAATTCTTAATATTCCATCTTGAACTTCTGAAATCTGTAGAAATCCCTTGAAATAAAATTTAATCTATTCCGTAAAGTACAAATCATTCGAAAGTACTTGAATATAATTTGAATTTAACTTATTCAGTAGGTTATCTAAAAAAAAGTCGTTTGACCTTCAAATCCCTCAAAATCTTTAAAATCGATAGGAATCCCTTGAAATTTCCTTTCATTTCATTTATATCTCAATAGAAATCCCTTCGCATCTTTGAAAAACGTAAAAATCCTGCAAAATCCCATGAAATGTTTGGACATTTTTTAAAATTCGTGGAAATATTTGTAATCCCTTGAAAACCGATGACATCTTTAAAAATTAGTTTAAATATTTAGAAACCCCATAAAATCCCTTTAAAGGCTCCAAACCCGTGGAGGTTGCCCAAAATTTGTTTGTATCATTTAGAATCCAATAAAATTTTCGGAATTGTTTGAAAATCTTTAAAATTCTCTAAACTCCCTCGAAGTGTTTTGAAATTGTTGGAATCCGTGAAAATTGAAATCAAATTAAAAACCTAATATATGTTGACCTGCTTGGATGCAATTGAGTTAATAAAATCATTGAATTATTTTCTTATTGCTATAATTTACCATAACTAAAATTTGTTCTCTCTAAAGGCTTAAATGCTCTCAAAAGAAAAAGAAAAATTGATTAAATCTATATTTTAAGGAACTTTTATAGAAACTTTATGGTTATATGTTTCATATATTTACAAACCAGAAAAAATAGGTTCAAAATGAGCCCAAGAGCATTAACAGATATTGATTATTACGGAAGTTGTTGAAAATTTAAGAAAACATTGAAATTTACACTATTTTTGCAATGCCAATTTCAAAGATAGACAAATTGGCTACATCCTGAGCTCATTTTATACAGAATTTTGAGAGCATTCAACCCTTTAGAGGGAACAAATTTTAGCTCTGACATAATTAAAATTAAGAGAACTTTATCAGTCATCAAAAAAGGGGTGGTCGTAAACTTTTGCACGATAGTGTATTTTTGAACAAAGTTATGTGTTGCTAATTTCCATTTTTTGTAACTTCAATTAGATTTGGAGGCTGTAAATGATATCATCTTTATAATGAGTAAGTAAGTGGACTTTCAGCTACCAATTTGTTGGCACCGTGTCGTTTCAAACTGAAAACGTGCAAACAATTTCACCATTTATTAATGATGCAGAAAGTAACGAGATGTGGAATATTGGTTTCTGAATTCACTCCAATATTTGGAATCTTACAATTCAGTGTGACACCGTATCGTGTCCTCAGCCTTTCGTTCTCCAAAAAATATAGTGTCAATGTGCACTTTTTTGCATATCAAATTATGTCTCATACACCTCGCTCGCCACAAAGAATAAAAAATGCTTTCAGAATTCATGAATTTCATATAAATTTTCAGGTTTTGTAGGTTCCACTTAATTTTATAATTTCCAGTCTCTTATAAGAGATGAGCGATTCGACCCTCTATAATGATCAATTCCGCCCTCTGTGATACTCGGATCGACTCTCTATGACGCTTGAGTCGACCGTCCGAGATTACCAAGTCGACACTCTGAGATGATCGATTTGAACCTCTTGTTTTATCCTTCTAGAGATAGTCGCTTTAGCCATCTTCAAGGGCTTTCCTATAGTTGAACCTGCAATATAGTCTGTCTGCACATCCAGATGGCCAAACTGACCTTCCATTTTTCTCCGTGTACAACGTATTGTAAAAGATTGCATGGGATTACATAAGATCCCTAAAATGCTGTATTTTCCTATCCCCAATCTCAATAAATCTATCTATTAAGAATTTTCATCTTTTTTAATCTCTTTCTCCATCTTTCGTTATCCTTTTGTATCTTCCGCAATTGACTACTCTTATCATTTTCTATCCCTCGAAATTTCGGAATCCATCGAAAAGGTAGAGAATTAAAAAAATAATAATTTGACGTTCACCACGTGTCGTCCATGCTTATATACCTTCACACTTAGAATACTAATATAATAATAATAATAATAATAATAATAATACAATAATTGTCTCAAACAAACTATATTGTGCAGTTGCTCAATAAACTCTAAAAAATACTAATTGAATTGTGTGATTTTACAGCTGTTAAAGTACCCCTTCTTTGTCACAATAGAATAAAAATTGACCTTATTTCCAAATCATGATCCTTCATTATAAACAGTTTTCTGGGAAAATCTTCTGCGCATCAACGTCCTGACGATACTACTCGAAAAACCATAAAGCAGAGCGAACAATATATAATGAATTTTTTCCAACCATCGATTTTTAATTATCATGTAACACTTTGAAGTTTATCTTGTAATTCAATTTTGCATTGTTATAATAACTAAAGTGATGTATTGTAATACTTACCATGGATGTACACTAAAAATGCGCTCATTTCTGTAAAAATTCTGTAGAGGAAAAAGTACTAATATTGTACACTTTTATGTTGGAAATAAGTAAAATACATCTTAATCTCATGCGAAAGTCCGAAGCTTCCTCAGAATATATTTGTAACGTCGTATTTATTGTTACCGTATGAATTTGTATTTGAAAAACAATAAAAGGAAATACATAAATGTGTGAAATGAATTCTTCAATGTATAATTAACGGAGAAAAATGGAAGGTCATTTGGCCATCTAGATGTGCAGACAGACTATATTGCAGGGTCAACTATAGGACAGCCCTTGGAGATGACAAAGCGACTATCTCCAGAAGGTTAAAACAAGAGGTTCAAATCGATCATCTCAGATTGTCGACTTGGTCATCTAGGACGGTCAACTCAAGCGTCACAGAGAGAGTCGAACCGATCATCAGAGATGGCGAAATTGATCATTAGAATGGGTCTAATTCTCATCATGGAGGGTCAATTTGGTCATATCAGATAGTCGACTTGATCTCCTCGGACAGTCGACCTGGCCATCTTAGGGGGTCGATTTGATTATTCTACATTTTTTATATGTGTTGTCCTTTCCCTACTTATTCCAGTGGAAATTATAAAATTAAGTGGAACCCATAAAACCTGAAAATTGATATGAAATACATGAATTCTGAAATTTTTTGGAGCACGAATGGCTAAGGACACGGCACGGTGTCACACTGAATTGTAAGATTTCAAACATTGACGTGAATTCAGAAACCAATATCGCACATCTCGTTACTTTCTGCATCATCAATGAATGCTGAAATTTTCTGCACGTTTTCAGTTTGAAACAACATGGTGACAACAAATTGATAGCCGAACATCCAGTTAAGCGTTGATCCTAAATCCCTTGGAAGCATCAAATTTTACGTTAAAAATTCAAAAGAATAAACTTAATTCACTTTCAATCATGTTCTCTCTTATGCATTTTATTTTCCACGCATATTCGAAATATCAAAAAGCAGTTTAAACTTGTTAAAAATAGTTTTAAGTTCAATAAACAGCAAATGTGACGCTGACCGGCTCAATGACATTCACTCACTCCGAAATTGCTCTGAAACACGGTGCTCCCAACCCTCCCAACTCTCGTATCCTTGCACACTGCATCCATCGCGTCAAATTTTAAAGAAAGGAATATATTTTTCATCTTAAATATAAATTTACAATAATTCCTGATATTATTATGCACTTTATATTTATTATTTGTTGTGAACATTTGACTTACACATTTATTCATTTTAAATAAACACGCCAACGGTAACTAATCAGGTTGGCCCTCCGCGATGGGTCATTTGCTCTTCCGTGGATCTTCGAAATGAATGAAAACCAGATGATCGTATTGACCATCCCGAACGGATACTTCGATTATTCCTGATAGTGCGTCTGACCTTCTTACGACACTCAGATTGGCCATAAAATGAGAGTCTGCCTCACTATGTCGAAAAAATTCTGAAAGGCTGTTTAGACCATCTAGAAGAACGGACTGGCTCTCTAAATTTTGACCCTCTAACTTCGACCATCCATTTTTCTCCAGGTAGCATCAAGATATTTTCAAGTTATGATATTTCAGAATCGTACCAGGAATACACTTTAGGTACCTTCAAAACAATAATCCGTCAATATTTCCCACGAAGATTGTAAACAGTTTCAAAACAATGTTCCAACAATATTTCATAGGAATATTGTGAGTAGTTTTAGGGAAATATTCCAGCAATAATAATCCACCAAAACATTGTACATACTTTTAGGAAAATATTTCAGCAATATTCCACAGTAATATTCTGGATATTTTAAATCTAATATTTCAGCAATATACATAGGAAATATTTCTTCAAAATTCCGTGGCAATATTTCGATTGTGGGACATTTATATATTCCTTCAATATTGCTGAAATTTTCCGTGGCAATATTTCAAAAGTTCCTAAGGAATATTTCTATAATATTGAAGGAATATAGCGTCATATGGGGAAATTTTGAACCAAAAAGCAATGATTTTTAAACAAAATAGTGAAATTCTCAAGGAGATGAATTTTCAATAAAATAGTTTTTTTCCAAACCCTTTTTTTATTTACTTTATATAGTCCTGAATAAATTTATATGTGTTTACTCGACAATAATTTTTTCTTCTCTATTAAATTAGGAAATATCTTACGTTATCAAATTACTAACTTTTTTTAGTAATCCTCAATGGCCCACTTTTTGCTATTCATATATCTGCTAC
>CAKNYM010050685.1:146871-158595 GCA_932195095.1 Andricus curvator
TTTTAGTTGAAAGATTAACTATTTGATAGAATACAATTGTATTTTGTTGAAATTTCTTCTTTATTGGTAGAGCACCAATCTCTTCAGTTGAAAATGTATGTTTTTGGTTGAAAATTCAAGTATTCGGTTAAAAATTCAACAATTTGGTGAGAAATTAATTTTTTGGTTGCAAATTAAGCTACTGTGCTGTAAAAAATGCAACTAGTAGGTTGAAAATTACATCTTGTTGTCGAAAAATTATGTATTTTGTTGAAAGTTTGTCTTTTATGTAGAAAATTTAACTACATTTTGAAATTTCAATTTTTTTGGCAAAAAATCTTTCTTTGAAAAATTGTTTTTTTTTTTATTGAACATTTATTTTTCAACTGGAGTAATCCACTTGTATCACGTTGTAATGCCAGTATTTTGTTGAAAATTCATCTTTTTTGGTAGAAACTCAATCTTCTAGGTTGACAATTCATATTTTTGGTTGAAAATTCAACTACCATAAATTGGCCATTCCTAAATTTGTGTTTAAAATTGTTTTATAACGATCATAAAATATTATATTTCAAAAATGTCCCAAGATTTTATCATCCTGTTCGAGTTGCAAAAGGATGAATACAAATCCTTGCGCCCGTTGCCAGAAAAAAGGCTGCCAAGATCTTTAAAGAAGGAAATTCGATGAGAAATACGCTGGAATAATTCTTATTCCCAGAGTGCTCAAGAAAGGCTTCAGGAACATCTTCGAGACCTCTCCACCTGGTTTGAAATCTAGTTTAGATCTCAAATCTGCTAAAGTTTCGTTCGTAGATTCCATCCGTTTGGCGGGAAACCCTTCAGCTCAGGTTCGGACATAAAATTTGTTTCGTATTTGGCACCAGGGTAAATCCCAATGATGTGAAGTTGATTTGTCTGGAAGCTAGATAAAGTTCTAGGATATTCCTGGAGATGAAGGATATAAATCTAACATCAACTCGGATAAGATGTGTTCGCCTAGTATAAAATTAGAGGACCATGCCTGCGACTCACATTCGCGGGCATAGATCATCAGGATCCAAAAGAATTCCTCGATCAATGCGAGCGATATTTCATTGAGTAATCGATCGATATTAGATTCTAGTCACGCATGGTGGCCCAGTCACTGACATAACGCGCGAGAAAATGGTACTTGGCGTACCGGAACTTATCTTTGCATTGGCGTAAGTTCAAAAACTTGCTTATTCAGCACTTTGCGGGGGTTTCGGCCGTTAAAAAGTTGCATATTGAATTATATGCAACTAAGCAAGAAGAGAAGGATGCCTGCTCGCCCTCCGACACCTATGCCAGGCACATGAGCCCCAAATCGCAGCCTTACGTATCGTGGCTCTAAAGCCATCGATAAAAAATATCCTCCGTGCTGACACTATCAGCACCTCCAAGTATCTTGTAGAACGATCGATCCATACAGAAACGGACGAGGCCGAGGAGAATCCTCGAAAAGCCGCCCGAGATGGGGCACAAAATAAGACTGCCGAGGCACAGCCACAAAGCAACCCCTCAGCAGCCTCAACCTCCAATGCTCGGCCTCCGCCGCAATGTCATTATTGCCCGGGGCAGCATTTCTACCTGGACTGCCCAATTATACGCGCTCGGAAATCCGCTGCAGTTCCGGGAAACTGGCGAGAGTCGGCAGCCGAAAACGATGCTTCAACCGCCTCGGCCGCCCCGAACGCACCGCAATGAATAGTGCGGTTTCCGTCGAATTCAGCAGCCTTCCCCGCGTCAGAGTCTTATTGGCCGGCCAGGAAATATTCGCTGAAATCGATACCCTAGCGTCTGAGAATTTTGTGAGCAAAACGATTTTAACGACGCACCAGTATCAACCTCTAAAAACCAGCCCCCCCCCACGCACTCTTAGCGGCTATAGGAGGCACCATCACTCTGGATGACACAGTAAATTTAAGTCCCGTCCTCCAGGAAGTAGATTACTCTGGTACTTTCCACATTAGTCCCGAGCTGTGAGCCGAGATGATTCTCGGTAGACCCTGGCTGCGCCAGCATGAAGTGATCCACGACCACGTGGATGACTGTATCTTTGTCGGTACCACTGGTCGACAAAGAGTTTAACTCAGTCCCCTTCCCGAAGGAGGAAATCAAGGTACAAAATGACTTTCCTACCCATCTGCAAGAGGAATTTCACAAACTGTTGCAACAGCATGCATCCCTTTTCCATGAATTCGTTCCACAGTCATCGTTTTTGCGAAGCACCTCGCATATGCTCGGACGAAAAACGTCACTATATCGACGTTCAAGGCCGAGAGATGCTTCACGACGGCATAATTGAATCTACATTATCCCCCTTCAGTTCGGCCATTGTGATCGCCGGCAAAGAGGACGGCGATTACCGTTTTTGCATGGATTACCGTCGCTTGAACGGTATGACTGTCGATGTTCCCCAATTCCTCCCCAGAATCCACGTGACGCTCAAGGATCTGGGTACGGCAAAAGTCTTTTCAACGCTTGACCTCAAAAGCGGGTAGTGGCATGTACCCATGACGCCACGATCCCGCCAGTTTACCGCCTTCTCCGAACCCGGACGTGGCACATTTCAATTCCGGGTGATGCCGTTCGGGTCGACCACGCTCCCCTACTTTGGTCACCTCATTAGCACCGAGGAAAACTCAGCTTAAACGCGGCACATCGAGGCAATCAAAAATGCCACACCGCCTCGCACCCGGAAAGAAATGCGTTCTTTCCTCGGTGTATGCAATTTGGTCAAGGAGTACATAACGAGCTCGTCGGTAATCCTTGCCCCGCTATCCGACATGCTGTCAACAAAGAGGCCCTACAAAGTGATTCCCGAGGTCCTCCGCCACTACGAAGCCGCCTCTCAGCGGCCAGTAACCCTCAGTTGTCCGGACCCGGAACTGAGGTTTATTTTGCAGACGGATGCCAGGGCCCGTGGCATGGGGGCAGTCCTCATTCAAGAGGATACCGACGGATCGCGCTGCATCATATCCTTCGCAAATGCGAAATTTTCACAAACAGAAGCTCGTTACTATTGTAACGAGCAAGAATGCCTAGCAATCGTATGGGCGATTAAAAGGCATCGTCCCTTCTTGGGAGATCGACCGTTCACGTTAAGAAGGGATATTAAAACGCTCACATAGCTGGAATGGCAAAAGGACACACGGAACAAGTTAACCCGCTGGGATTGTTTCCTCAGCCGATTCCCACGCACCGTGGAACACGTGCCGGCAAACAGAACGAGCTCCCGGATGCCCTGTCACGGCATCCCAACCCAGATACATTTTTACCCAGCGAACCCGATCTAGCGCTAGCCAGACCGCCGCTCTTCGAAGAAATCGTCGCTGCACAGCAGGAAGAACCGGCGATAACGCGGGACGCTGTCCCTTGGCGTACCCTGCGAAACAAACCACATCTTACGCAGGACAACGAGAATGGGCCGGAATCGCCTGACGGTTCAGGGATTCAGGCATCGAGACCCGAGTAATGATAAGTTGCGCCTTCATGTGCCAGCCACCCTACAAACACGCGTGATATGGGAATATCACGACGCTGCCCTCAGCTCGATACGCGAGCACTTCTTTTGGCCCAGAATGAGCCAAGAAATCCGACGATACGTGTCCGGTTGCCACCTCTGCATTTGCTGTAAAGTGATCGCGGCCGGCAACCAGACAATCCCCTGTCACAAGACGATTCCGATAGCGCGAGGAGGCCCTATATCTTACGACCACGCTTGCCGGTCACATATCGTGACGCGCGACATTTCGCCCCTCGGAATAGGCGGACATAAGATGATCGTATTATATACAGACGAGGCTGACGAGACATCACCTCGTATAGGTTAGCTATATAGATTAGAACACGTGGCTGCCAGAAGGTACCATCTCAGGTTAAGCCTCATGACTGTGAAAGGGTAAGCCACCCCTGGGTTTTCCTCGTAATTTTTTTCTTAAGGGGTGAGGATCAGTCGCAAGGCAAAAAAAAAACGATTTTTTAAAGAATTTTTTTTTGAAAACAGGTTTTATTACTTATTGACAAATGTTCTACAGTTCGAATAATATATATTGAAAGAAGTTACAGCAATTTTTTAAGGTAAGAATATTGATAAACAAGCAAGTCATAGTTAATCTGCCAGAGGTCCAAAAAAAAAAGGTGTTTTGCGGTGCGCATCGTAACACATGACTGGATCATCCGAAGCAAAAAATACAACGGGACTAGTTAAAAAACGATATTTCGTTGTACTTGAACGTCGAATTAAGTCAAAAATTTAATTTTAAAGAAAATGGCGGACGTGTCAAAACAAAATTGTTATTTTCCTTGAAAAAATCGCTTATTTTCCGGTTAAAAAAGAAAAATTATAAATTGAAATATCGAAAGTTCAAGTACTTCAGAATTATGTTAAAAATAACTGATTGAAATTTGGTAATGATCGGTTGAGCTATTCTGGAGATATCATGCGCACCGACTTCAAGAACGTTGTTTTGACAAAAACGCGTTCAAAGTTCGAAGTTAACCTTCATCCGGTCGCGTCCCCTTGAGTCACGGCAGTGCTCGCGTGACGGCTGTTAGCCATCCCTCACGTTTTTCCTCATTTTCAAGGGGGTTTCGCTATTTGAACACCGTGGACGATTGTGGTTTGAGTTGTCAGTCTTCCAAGAGAGTTCATACGCAACATATAGAAAGAAAAACTTTATTAAATACTCAAGAAATCGTAGAAATGGTGAAGAAACGTAATATTAGTTCTGCATTACTACTTAGTGAATAATTTTCATCATATTGTTTGACTTTTCAAAGAATTTATTTTGGCAAAAAAGTATAAAAAAGTAAGTAGTTAGGTATAAAAAATATATTAAATAATTATATCACTGTCTTCTGTGGTGTCGCCTTCCTCACGAGCACGAGTGCAATAGTCACATATCATTTGGCAGTGGTTTTTGCAAATGTATTTTTGGCAATCATTGCACGTCAGTTTCGTTCTGTGATTTTTTCTGGTCCCACAAACGTAACAAAAGGCTGATAAAATGTGTAACTAGAGAATAGATTCGATTCCCACCCGTATATCACCAGTCAGTTATGTTTTTACGTGACTTTTATGTCAATGACGGCGGATAGCCGTCAACGCGACCGGATGAAGGTTAAGGTGGGTAAAGCGACAGAACCGTGAGTGCAGTTCCACCGACCAAGCTTCGGCGGCGTGGCGTCGCTTATACGTGAGTGGCGCGGCCTATATTGCGCCTTGGAGGTGGAGGGGATACACAGGAGTAAGCGAGGTGTTCGAGAGTGGTATCCGCCTTCTCTTTCCAACCTATGTATCCCCTCCATCTCTAAGCCACTGGATACGCCGCGCTAGTCACGTATAAGCGACGCCACGCCGCCGAAGCTTAGTCGGTGGAACTGCACTCCGTGAGGCACTTTGGTTAAAGTCGTGTATCTTCGTAAGTCAGGCTTCGGCCAACGTCCTTTGCGCTCGAAGTCGTGTTCCGCGTGAAATCAAAATAAACGTTTCGACCGCAGGCGTTCAGGCTTAGGCCCAAAGTCCCTTTCGCTCGAACTTTTGCTTCGCTTTTTGAATTAAAATATATTTCGGTCGTGCGCAGGTGGTCAGGCTTCGGCCAACGTTCCTGGCGCTCGAGCTCGCATTCCGCGGTGGTTAATTAAAATTCCGCGGCACTCCGGAGGATTTATTGCCGTCACTGTTCTCGTCGCATACAAAAAGAGCGGGCATTTCGAAAAATACGGCATGGCAAGCATTCTTTCGGCCACAGGGGGCTAAACAGGTATACATTCCCCCACACAGCAACCAGCGCAATGCACCCCTGTCGTTGGCATGCCTGGACGCCTTCCTCGAAGAAAGAAGGGGAACTCAACGATCGAATCCTGCGGGTCGTGCCAACGTACCTGCAGCCAAGAATCAGTAATCATTTCTCACCTCACAACCTACCTCATTTCTCGTCCCTCTTTCCTCCTCTCTACCTGTCCTTCCCTGGGACTGGCAGATATCACTATAATGATTTTTGCATAATAAATTTATCATGATTTTTCGCTATTTTAGGAAAATTATTATAGAAAATCATTATCAAGAAATCAGTACTGAAAGAAAGAATGTTAAAATATTAAAAGAGTATGGCAAACAATAGATAATGTCGAAACAAATTATTTATTTACTTACTTAACTTACATTGCCAAACATATCATGAGGCTTTAAGGGATTTTCAAAGATATGAAGAAATCTTGTCGAACATCAACGGATTTTAAGGTTTTCCAAACATTTCAACTAATTTTAAAAAATTTCATCGGTTTCCGAGATGTTTAAAAATATTTCCACGGATTCCAAAAAGATTTTCCCGGGGATTTTAAGCAATTTCGTCAAATTACATAAGTATTTCACGAAACTTTAAAGATTTTCAAACATATCAGAACTTTTTAAGGGATTCCCAAGGATTTTTCAGGATTTTTACGTTTTCCAAAGATGTGAAGGTATTTCTATTCAAAAATAATTTAAATTAAAGAAAATTTCAAGAAATTCCCAGTGATTTTGAAGGTTTTGAGGGATTTGAAGGTATTTCAAGGAATTTCACAAGATTTAAGGATTTTATTCAATCTCCAAGTATTTCAAGGGAATCAAACGACTTCTTTCTATATAGCCTAATGAATAAGTTTAATTTAAATTATATTCGAGTGCTTTCGAATGATTTGTACTTTACGGAATAAATTAAATTGTATTTCAATGGATTTCTGGAGATTTCAAAAATTCAAGCAGGGAATATTAAGAATTATATGACCTCCAATTATTTTAAAGATTTTGGGGGATTTTACAAATATTTGCTGTGTGAAGTTTATTTATTTAGATTTTTAAAAAGTCAGGGAAGATTATTTTTCAAGGAAGAGGCAGGGATTTAAAAACAAATATAGTGGACATAGAAAATGAAAAATTGGTTAGGGAAAAATTAGGGCATTTTTAAAATAATTCTTTCAGTAACCCTGGTATAATATTCTTGTTAGTAATTCATTTTCCTATATCTATTTCTTTTTTTTTGCAGTTGCTTGCTCCTGAAGATTATCTATTTAGTTATAAATAGGGTTGAAAATTCAACTATTTCTTCGAAAATTCACTGTTTGTATAAAAATAATATTTTGATGTTAAAAAGTCAACTGAAAGCTTTTTTGGATGAAAATTCAACAATTTTTTTTGAAAATTTATCTTTTTGAATTAAATTTTCATCTCTTTATTTGAAGTTCTTTCTTGGAAATAAATGCAACTTATGGGTTATTTGCTTCTTGTTTGAAACTCATATTTTGATATTGGAAAAACAAACTTAAATCTGTTTTGGATGAAAATTCAACTATGTTTTGTTTTTTCGAATTTGTCTTTTTTATTTAAAGGTTCATCTGTTTTGGTAAAAATGTAAACTTTCTTGGGTGAAAATGTAACTGTTTTGTTAAAAATTAATCTTCTCTGCTTGAGGATTCAACTATTTTGTTTGAAAACTTTTGTTTACCCAGTTTGTTAAGATATATTTTTTTTTATAGAGATTCATATTTTTAGTTAAAAATTCAACTTTCTGGTGAAAAGTTGGACTACTTTCTTGAAAATGGATCTTTTTTTAATTGAAATTTAAACTGCGTGAGTAAAAGTTATACTTTTTTGTTGAAAATAAATTTGTTTGAATAAGGTTTATCTCTTTGGTTGACAATTTAACTATTTTTTTGGAAAATTATTTTTTTTTTTTGCTGAAAATTCATGTTTTCTGGTTAAAAATTCAATTTTTGTACAGAAAATTCTTCATTCGTTTTGAGGATTCTTCCCTGACTGAAATATATTTATTTGTTGAAAGTTCGTCTTTTTGGATTCTAACCTTTTTTGTTGTGAATATTTAAAACTCATTGCCTCACAAATTATTTTTTTTAATATTTTGTATACTTGTGTATTATTGATTGGCAATGCAATAGCGCGCGTATAAAATTATTAGTTTCATATTAATTATTTGTGAGACCCTAAAATTAGTTTTGATCAATATTCTGTGAAAGATAGGGATTGCATTATTAATTTTAAAAGCGAACAGAATTGGTAAATTGTCATGGAATGTGTTTCTTCTGATAGGTATTATTTGTTTAAAATTAAGTTTCAACATTCATTCTTTTCATTTAATTTATTATTCAATATGACACAATATGTTATGTCGCAACTCTTATAAGACAAGGCCAAGTTCTTACAATTCATATTCATAAGTTCGAAAGAGACGCTATTATCAGAGCCGTAACTAGGTTGGTGCCTTTGGTGCGTTTGGTTTTAACTGGCTATAATTACTATGTCACTAAGTTAAAAGTGGACAAAAAGTTAGAAATTCCAACAAAAAAAACGCAGCTATCTAGCATTAATATAGAAAAAGGTAGTTATAGGCAATAATAATTTCTTTAAGCAATTAAGTTTGCTAAATTGCATTAATTAATATATCGCACTAAGTAAAAAAAATGGAGGAAAAGTCTAATATTTAATGAAAACCACGACGAGAATATTATTAAAATTGATAATAAATTCTTTAAACAATTATGTTTGTCAACATGAATTAATTATAACCGCACTCTAATTGAAAGGTGAACAAAAGTGGCAAATTTAAAAAACTGCAACTTTCCTGCATTATTCTAAGAGAATATTGTTATAAATAATAATAAATAGTTTGAAAAATTACTTCTGTTGAATGTAATTGATTATTGACTCGCTCTAACGGAAAAGTTGAAAAAGTTGAAAAATTAGGAAAAAACCGCCACTTTTTAACTCTATTCTCAGAGAAAATTGCTCAAAACAATAGTAAATTATTTAAGCAATTAATGTAAATATCTCATTATCCATAGAAAGTAGTATTTTATATATGAAATACAATTTGCATTAGAACCGCAAAAAAAATCATAAATAGCGCCAAAAACTCGCAAAGCCCAATTTTTCATTTGTGGACTTTTTTGGGATCCGATAAGACAGACTTATGGGGCTGATATTCCAAAAATTATAACTAATTTGTAGTCCTCATTGTGAAGACAAATGTTGACTTTCAACTCGAATCATCTAACATTGACGATTCTGAATAAAATGTACAAAAACATCTTTTTTTCTTATGGGAAATACGTGTTAATCTTCATGGGGCTTGTAACCTCTAAATAAAATTTTTTTCTTTAAAAAAACTATTTTTTTTTTGTAAATTCGAACCAATTTTGGGGCGATATGCGTATAAATTCAGGAACAAAAATTTCCGAATGCATCCTTGCTTGAAAATTTAAATATTTGGTGGAAAATTCTTTTTCGTTGTAAAAACTTGATTTTTTAAATTAAAATTAAAATTATTTAATTTTTTTTCGAAAATTTATCTTTTTTAATATGAATGTAACTTTTTGGGAGAAAGTTTGTCTTCTTTTGGTTGAAAATTAATCGTCTCAGTTGAAGATCCATGTTTTTGGTGAGAAAATTCAATAATTAAAAAAAAAAATTAACAATTTTGTTAAAAAAACTATTTTTTGTTGAAAATTCAACTACGTGGTAGGTTATTAACCTTTGTTGTTAGAAAATGTATTTTGTTGAAAATTCCTTTTTTTTGTTGAAGATTATTCTTCTGTGTTGTAAATTCAAGGAATTGGTTTAAAGTTGAACTACTTTGTTAAAAATATATTTTTTTGATGGAGATGTATAATTTTAGTTTAAATATAATCTCTTTGGTTGAAAATTTTAATATTTGTTTTATTGAGTATTTTTTTGTGAAAAATTCATTTTTTTAATTGTAAATGTAACTGTTGCATTTTTGGTTGAAGGTTGATGAATTCTGTGGAAATTCAAGTTATGTTGAAAATTCAGTTACTTGGTGAAGAATTACGCAGTTTTGTTAAAAAATGGGAGGTAAATACTTTTCAGAACTTTATCCCAATAATGTCAAATATATGAAGTATGTAAATATTTCTAGTTTTTCCTGATTGAAGCAGTACCTTGATTTTCACCGAAAATGATAGCTAGTTTTTGTATATTTTTTCATCAGAAATCTTTAAACTGTTCAATTCATCAAAATTCAGAATGTAAAATTTTCAAAGATTTCAAGGCATTCTACAATATTTGAGGGATTCTGAGGATTTGAAAAAATTAAAAGATTCAATAGAATTTCAAGGAATTTCAATAGTGTTTAAGAGCTTTAAAAACATTCAGCCTTTTAAAGGATTTCAAGGAATTTTCAAGAAATTACAAAGATTTCAAGGGATTTTATCTGATTCTGTGAATTTTGCAGGATTTCAGAGGGCTGAAAAGATTTTATCATTTTTCAAGAAGTTTTTCAAAATATTATAGATTTCAAGATGTTTTAAAGTATTTTATTCGATTATAAGATTAATAAGATATATATATTAATATATAATAATATATATAAGATTATAAGATATAAGGTTATTATTTATATATTATAAATATTCGATTATATTCGATTACAAGGGATTTCGCCAAATATGATAGATGTTATAAATTTCAAGGCACTTCAAAGGCTTTCAAAGTGTTAAGGGTAATTAAAAAAATTCCCAGGTATTACCGCGAATGAAATTTTTAAAGGTTTATCATCGAACTTCGTAGGATTTCAGGTAACTTCAAAGGGCTTTCAAAAGGTATCCAGGGTATCAGTGATATTTGAAAGATTTTAAGGGATTCTAACAGATTTCTAGAGAATAAATAAATAAAATGAAATTACATTTTAAGGGCCTTCTAGGGATTACAGAGATTTCAAGTGATCCAACCAGATTTAAGGGATTTCAGCGGATTCAAAAATAAATTGTCAGATTTCAAGGGATTCTGAAGAATTTCTAGAGAACTACAGAGAATAATTGAAAGGAAATGAAAATTCAAGGGACTTTTAGGGAGTTAAAGATTTCAGAGGATCTAGTCAGATTTAAGGGATTCCAGCAGATTTTAAAAGAAATCATAATTTTTAAAGGGATTTCTATGGATTCTGAAGGTTGTAAAAATATTGAAGAGTTTTTCAGTAACAAATTGTAGGGTTTTCTGAAAGGATTTCAACGTATTCCAAAGCTTTGAGGGTAAATCTTAAAATATTCGAAAGAATTTCACGATTTTTTTTTTTAGAGATGTATATTTTATATCAGATAACAATTTTCTTGTGGCTTGAGCGAGGGGGGGGGGGGGGGCAGGCTGGAGCGCAAAATTATCCATTTGCGGCGGGGGGCAAAACGGCTGGTTACGGCTCTGGCGCGAATGCTATATGGGCTTAGTGTTTCACTCGCACTTACATTTCACTTGACTGATATGAATTTGACCTTACTGTATTTGCTGTAATAAAACTAATTAAAGCGGTTCCATTGCCTGTTTAGTGTACACATTTCGTAAATGAATATAATTTTTTTTTGTTCACTGATAAACTTTAGTTATACCTGTACTTGGCTGCAATGCGGATCATTATTGGCACCGCTTTCCTGTCCGCAGCGATTTTACTTAATTCTATTGGTAAGTTTATAATTCAACAATTCCGTCAGAATGTAAATTTTTTCATGTATTTTTTTGGAAATTTACCTTTTTCGGTAGAAAATTAATCTTCTCGGTTGTAAACCCAATTTCTTGGTTAGAAAATTCAAGAAGTTTGTGAAAAAGTTATTTTTTCTTGAAAATTTTCAAAAATGTATTCTTTGTTGAAAATTCAACTATTGTGCACAAAATTTACATTTCTACATTCTCATCAGAGAAGGTATTAGAGTTGTGTG
>CAKNYM010050685.1:158695-177839 GCA_932195095.1 Andricus curvator
CCCGCTAGCACGATAACTTTTGAAAGAGTTGAAAGATTGGATTGGCCTTCCGTACACTATTTTACTGTCCTATACTGAAGGTCAAGTTCGTTAGCCAACCATTTTGGATGAAAATTCTAAAAATTAGACCATTTTCAAAATTTTTGAGAAAACTTTTTTCAGGATTTGAAAATACTATGTACGGCTATTCATAGTTTTTTTTAGAAAAATCCAAAATTCAAATTGTGACCGCACAAAAAAAATAATGCAAAATCAAAAATTCCATTTTGCGGTCAAACTATGCAAAATACGAAAAAGATGGAGAGACAAAAATTGTGCACTCGAAGAAGATCTACAAATTTGTTAGTAGATAAACGTTTATTTTTTAGCCTGCTGGCCTTAAAAAATTGACTTGCTTACACTTCCATTTTTTACAGAATTTTCGTACAACTAACCCTTAAAACTAACTAAGTAATCGATTTTTGATACGACGCGTAGTTTTTGTTTTATTCGTAAAAAACAGCATTGAAAATAAAAAAATTAAATTATGGACAAACGACACAAGCTAGGGAAAAAATTAATGAACAAAATTGGTTCATTTGAAAAGAGCTACAAATTTGTCAAAAAAATAAAAAAATAAAATTTTTATTTTTTTTATTTTTTAGCAATCACTTTTTCATAGGATGCGTAGTTTTTGTTTTTCTCGTAAAAAATAAAATTAAAAATAAAAGAACCATATTTTTGGACAAACGACACAAAAAATGAAAAAAATTGATAGCACGTAGTTATTGGTTTAATCGTAAAAAATAGCATCGAAAATAAAAGAAATTAAATTTTTGGAAAAACCACACAAGAGACGAAAAAAAATAAAAACACAAAAGTTTTTCAACCAAAATAGATCTGGTGTCATTCACAAAATACATTATACGTTTAGGGGGGGGGGGGCTGTCGAAGTATCATTCTCCGTGTTAAGAACAATGGAAAAAGTATCACGCAGTGAGGGCAGGGGGGTCAGAAGTTCCTGAAAAATGTATCACGTATTTTGTGAATGGCCCCTCTATAAATTTTGTATGAACTTCTGTTATAAAAATACATTTGAAATAAAAAACTTAACTTTTTGGAAAAAAACGACACAAGCAACATCATTTTATTCAACCAAATTTTTCGCCTAAATTATATCTACAAAATTTCTTAGAACCACTTTACGCTAGGATGCGTGTTTTTGGTGCGAATCGTAAAAAATAACATTGAAAATAAACAAATTAAATTTATGGAGAAACGAAACAAGTTGCAATAAAATTTATAATAATAAAATTGTTTTTTCATAGGATGCGCACTTTTTTTGGTTATAAAAACAAGACAATGAAAATACGTCTGTTTTAATACCAATGCAAAATTTGCAATATCTGAATAAGGAATTCTAGGCCGAGATGCAGAAATAAATGTAATATACAGTTTGATATAATAGTGTTGCATAACGTAGAAAAGCTCGCATTTTGGAAAATAATCAAGTGCGAAGCACGAGATACGTGATGAGAATGTGTTCGTTAAAGCCGAAGGAGCTTGAACAAAAGAGAATTCACAATTACCAAATTACGCATGATCAAACTTGCGAGCCGCGCGGGCAGCGCGCGATGAGAATGTGCCCATGCAGCGGGCAGATTTTTTAATGAAAAGTTGTGTATTTTGTTGAAAATTCTTCTCTGTTGGTAGAAAATTAATCCTCTTGGTTGAAACTTCAATTATTTGATCAGAAATTCAACAATTTGCTGAAAAATCTATTCTTTGTTGAAAATTCAACTATTGAGCAGAAAATTTACTTTTATTGTTAAAAATTTATGTATTTTGTTGAAAATGCATGTATTTTGTGAAAATTTGACTTTTTCGTAAAAAACTTAACTATTTTGAGAATTTAACTACTTGATTGAAAATTCATGTTTCTCGTTGAAAATTCATCTTTCTCGGTAGAAAATTAATCATCTAGGTTGAAAATTCAATTATTTGGCCAGAAATTCGACAATTTCGTGAAGAATTTATTCTTTCTTGAAAATTCGACTTTACTGTGAAAAAATTAACTATTTCGAAAATTCATGTTTTTTGTTGTTGAAAATTCGCCTTTCTCCGTAGAAAATTAATCTTGTCGGTTGAAAATTCAATTATTTGGTTAGAAATTAAACAATTTGGGGAAAAATGTATTCTTTGTTGAAAACTCAACTATTGAGCTGAAAAATTTACTCTTTTTGTTAAAAGTTCATATATTTTGTTGAAAATGCATGTATTTTGTGAAAATTCGACTTTTTCGTAAAAACTTGAACTATTTTGAAAATTTAACTACTTGATTGAAAATTCATGTTTCTTGTTGAAAATTCATCTTGCTCGGTAGAAAATTAATCAGCTAGGTTGAAAATTCAATTATTTAGGCAAAAATTCGACAATTTGGTGAAAAATTTATTCTTTTTGAACCATTTTGAAAATTCAGTTACTTGGTTGACCATTCGTTTTTTTATTTGTTAAAAATTCGCCTCTCTCTGTAGAAAATTAATCTTGTTGGTTGAAAATTCAATTCTTTGGTTATTATTATTTCCTGGGTTGAGACCGTAAGAGCCCCTGACGCTTGGGTGATACCGTTGCGTCCCCTTGTAAGCATAAGCGTGACCCCTAAGCCCTCTCCATGCGGTCAGGATCGCAGCCACGCTATTGGCCGAGATTTCAGACTCACTGATGCAGTTACTGCCCGTGAGTGTCAGTCATTCCTCCGCAATCACGGGACAATGACAAAGGATATGAATAGCTGTCTCAGAATCCCTTCCGCACAGACGAAGAAGGGGACTTCCTGCAAGCCCTATCTGATGTCTGTGATATTTAAGGTTCCTATGTCCTTTGCTCGATTAAGGCTTAGCTTAGAACCCAAGAGTGTTTTGGCCTATCTGCAGCCAGTGGCCAATTCCCACTCATTCTGATGTTCCTCGGTCAGCCAACTGTTGATTTCTTCAGGGACTAACCTACTGGAAATGCCGACAACTGGCTCGGATCCAGTAAAGTTTTCTCTTGCTGGTAGTTTTGCTAGCCTTTCCGTTATCTCATTTCATTTTGATGCCGCTGTGTCCAGGGATCCAAACTCGAGTCACTCGGTTTTCTGTCACTAGGTTGTTCAGTGCCTCAAAGCACTTCCATTATAGTAGCGACGTAGTCGTTGTTCCATTCAGGGCCATTATAGCAGCCCTGCTGTCTGAGCGAATATACGGATTTTTCTTTTGTTGCCATATTCCTGTAGGACTGTAGTGTAGGACGCCATCGGGATCGTGAAGCCCATTCCACTCGTTCTACGATATACACCAGCTCCTGCCTTCTTTTTGTTCCTGGAGCCATCTGTAAACCAGTTGTCCCCACCACTGAGGAGGTGTGCTTCGCCGTTAACCCAATCCTCCTTCGTGGACAGGCTAACACGATACTTCTTGTCGAAGAGATAGCGAGCGGATGTTTTGTCCCTGAGCACGCTCAGGGTCGGCCTACTCGCGATGTCGGTTAGGATCCGCACTGCCGTCGAGATCCTTCCGCCTTTTACCATATTTAATCTCCAGGCCGCCTTTGCAGCCACGACCTTGAAGGTGAGATGGAAAGGCTCCAACACTATTAGTGCCTCCAATGCCATTGTGGGTGTCGACTTTGAGGCACCAGTGACGCCTCTTAGAATCAGTCCCCAGATTCTTTCCAGTCGAGACTTCACAGTGGACAGTTCGACCCTGCTTCATCAGACCACCGCCGCATAGGTTAGCTAAGGTCGCAGAATTCCTGTTTAGATCCACATAAGTATCTCCAGCTTCAAGTCCCAGATTTTCCCTATGGCTTTCCTACATAGCCACAGAGTTGCGACTAGCTTTTTGCACTTTTCTTCCAGGTGCTCGTTCCATGACAGCTTCCTACCTAGCATAAATCCTACATATTTAGCTCGTTCTTTGATTTCCATTTGTTTTCCTCCCAATTTCAGTGTACTCGTGGTTACCCACTTATACCCTCGGGTGAAAACAACCGCATCTGTCCTACTCAGATTGACCGATAATTCACTCTTCTAGCACCAAGAATCCGCTATCCCCAGTGCTTACTGCATTACTCCTGACTCGTGAGCATATGAAGCAGTTCGTCCACTAGCCGGGGCGATAAAACCCCTTCCCTGTGGACATGCCGAGTCAACCGTTCCAAATAAAGCGGTATCGCCCTTCGTCCTTGTTAGGTTCCTGCTGGCCAACATGTGGCAGGTCCGCTCTACGACTATAAAACGCACACCGTGTGCAATCATGGCAGCCCTGATCACCTCTCTGGAGGTGTAGTTGGAGGCTTCTTCGATATCTATAAAGTTTCCAATCGCGAGACCTTTCTGCTTCAGTTGTCTTTCGATCGAATTTACTGCTTCGCTTTTGCCGTCTCGTTCGAGTGACCAGCCCTATAGGCGTTTTGTTCCTTGTGAAGTGGCCTATTTGATAAGACCTTGTCGCGGATATATCTATCCACAAGTTTTTCCATTGCCTTGAGTAAGAAAGATGTGAGGCTGACGGAACAGAAATCCTTGTATGAATTATAATCGATCCTCCCTGCTTTCGGAACGAAGACTACTCTCGTTCCTCTCCATGTTGTTGGAACATATCCCCGCATAAGACTAGACCTAGCAAGTCTCACGAGTGCTCCTATGATAATCTCTCCAGCCCTCTGTAAGAGGACATGATATATGCCATCCGGACCAGGAGACTTGTAAGGACTGAAAGATTTAAGGGCCCGCCTGACCCTCGAGGGAGTAAAAATTTTATTGGCTAGCCGCCGTTTTGGACCCACCTGGACCACAGGCGGCTTTGTTTGCCTATGAGATGTCGCTCCTTTTTCTCCAGACCTTATGAAGCCTGGAAAATGTACCTTGATCAGGTGAGCTAACATCTCCTTGTTCGATGCTGAGTATCCCCTGCCGGGCAATTTCAGGGTGCCGAGAATAGCATCCGGGTTTCGAAAAAGTAGCTTGTTCAGTCTAGCTGCCTCTGCTCCTTTCTCGATGTGTGTGCAAATGTTGTCGTAGCTTTCTTGCTTCACCTCACGTATTGCACCCCTGTATTAATCCCTCATCGTCGTAAATGAGGTCCGTAGTTCATCCGCTTTGCCAGTACTAGCACACCTAAACCTCTCTCTGGTTTCCCTGCGAAGCTTTTCGAGTTGCCTGTTTCACTAGTATATCTCCCCAGCTTTTCGGACTCTTGTGGTTTGACAATTACTTTGATAAGTAGATTTGATGGCCGTATTGAAAATCTTGGCTGCCATCTCCAGGGTGTTCAGGTCTCTAATTGACCTGGGCACCTCCTCACCTTCCTTAGTTCCGTGGAAAACCGGTCCCAGTCCGTTCTTCTGGGATTTCTGGCCCACTTAGGGCCCGCGGGTACGAAGGATTCCAACTCGAACTCAATCTGTGCGTGATCTCAGAGAGCGGGTTTGTGGTGGGTGGATCCACGGACGCACAAGTCTGACAGAAAGCACACACAACTATAGCCTGTGGGGAAGCTACAATCCCCATCGTGAGTAACCCCTGGTTGCGCACAGGGGGATGCCTCCCAGATATTGGTGGTATCGGGGAAATGAAATACCCGAGGCGGACAAAAATGGTAGCTAAGGGTGGGAACCCTGAATAACAAGCCTACCATGAGCCAGATGTTGATTAACAATGACCCCAAGAAGGTCCTAATCCTCCCGTTGGTTCCGATCAGGTGAAAGCCCTGGTGTCCAACGTCGGTCCCTCGGATTTTGGGGAGGACCAGAAACGCAAAAGAGAAGTAATGGACATTGATCAGTCTGGTGATAGACAGAAGATCAAAAGGTCGAGGAAGGAACTGGACCAATCTCTTGAGGAAACGAATATGGGAGACTTTGCGATTAATGCGGACAAAGCTAACGTCTCTTCAAAGCTTATCGAAGAGGAAATTAGGACAATTATGGCAAGTGATTCATAAAAAAAGACGTCTCAGAACAGACAGAATGACATCATAAAACTGGTTAGTAATCTTACTAAAACGATAACGGACATGGCAGTGAAGAACGCCTATCTGGCTGGGCTGATGGAGGGCATGAGTTGCGAAAGAGAACAAATCAGAAGTTGGATGAACTCCTAAAAGACGGAGAACGTACGAAAGTGCAAACCTGTGCTCAAGTAGCTGGCTCGTCCCCGAAAGGGACAGTACTAGCCATCACTAGAATACATGAAAGAATCCCGTAACTCTCAGAAGTCACGGTAATCAAACTGCCAGATGAAAATACAAACGAGACGAGTGAGGAGACAACAAAGAAAGTAATGGGTTTAAACGATCCGGGCAGCTGCAAACTAAAAATAAAAGGACTTATGTTACGAAGAGATGGAGGACTAGTGGTTGAGATCGCAACAGCGGAAGACCACAACAAAATAATGGACAGCCAGCCTCTGAATGAAGAGGAATATACGATAACTAGATCAGGGTCTCTGAACACTAAATTGGCTGTTTTTGACGTACCGCGAACAATGAACAGCGATGAAGTAGTAGTAGTAGTTCAAAGCGAACTTGAAACCCCGTTTTTTGATAGAAAGAAGAAGGGATGACTTCACCAACTGGGTCGTCGAAGTATCACCCAAAATTCGGTCACTATTAATAAGAGAGGAGAACGCCAGAATTTACGTGGGCTTCCAGGCTTGTAGAGTACAAGACTTTATCGGGGTCACGAAATGCTTTGAGTGCCAACAGTATGGACATGTGCAAAAGTTCTGCACAGATAAAGAGAGGACGTGTGCATGCTGTGCAAAAACAGGTCACGTGGGTGAAGAGTGCCCAGACAAAAAAGCGAACAAAGGATAGGAAAAACTGCCATTCTCATAGATGGAAACACAAGGAACATCTTACAAGAGCATGGACAGAGAGTTATGCATATAGTAAATGAATGGTGTTTAGCACATAAAATGGAACTTTTGGTGGAAAAAACCGTAATGATGATGCTGAAAACTGTTCAGGAGTTCCGATATGTCGGAATAACTCTGGAAAGTGGAATAACGGGCATTAAGATCGGTAAACATATCGAAAGAATTGCAGACAGAAGTAAAAATCTCTTCAATGGCGTAAGGAGGATAGCGAGAAAATAATGGGGACTTGGTTTCATAGCTCTCTTTCATAGCTCGTTTCATAGGTCTCTTTGTTGCAATCGTGACTTATGGCATAGCACCTCGACCATTTTACCCAGGAGAGCCCGTTTATCGGGATCCTTTCATCCATATCCATGCACATGCAGGCTGAGGTCCGTTTTACTCCCTTGTGCCACATTCTTAAGCCCCCCCCCACCAACTACAAGGTGTTACACCACCAAGGAGAGGAATTAATTGGCTAGAAATTCAACAATTCGGTGGAAAATGTATTCTTTGTTAAAATTTAACTATTGAGCACAAAATTTACATTTTTTGTTGAAAAGTTGCGTATTTTGTTGAAAATTTGTCTTTGTTGGTGGAAAAAGAACCTTCCTGGTTGAAGATTCAATTATTTGTTCAAAAGTTGAACACTTTTATGAAATAGTTATTCTTTCTCAAAATTCAAGAAATGTGCAGAAAATTTACTTTTGTTGTTGAAAAATGATCTGTTAGGTTATAAATTTAACTATTTTGTTGTAAAATCGTTGTTATTTGGTTGAAAAATTAATTTTCATCTGAACATTGAACTATTCCGCTGGACCGCTTGGTTATCCGAACAGGTAATATACTTGTAATATGGTTTAATTAAAGTAATTGGGAGTAATCCTAGTATCCCAAAGTAATCTGCTTGTAATCCAAAAGTATGAACTTGTGATCCGGAGTAATTCAGTTCTAATATGGAGTAATTCATTTCTGAAAAATTCTTTTTTTTTGCTTAAATTTTGGATTATTCTAAATATCTACTATTACTTTATTTGTTGAAAATTTATCTTTTTTAGCGCAATATTGAACTAATTGGTTGAGGGTTGAACCACTTTGTCGAAAAATATATTTTTTATGTAGATTAATCATTCATTTCTTTTGCTAAAAATTATTTTTCATTACACTGGAAAATTAATTTTTTCAAACTGAGAAATAAATTATTGCTTATTATTGTTCAAAATTCAAATACCTAGGTGAAAGTTGAACTATTATGTTCAAATTTTTGTTCAATTGAAGGTTCATCTCCTTGATTGAAAATGTGACTATTTGGTTCAAAATTCAAGTTTTTTGTTAAAGTCATCTTTCTTGGTCAAAAATTCAGCTATTTTCTTAAAAATTTAATTATTTTGTAAAAAATACATCTTTTATGGTCAAAAATTAAACTGTTCGGATTGCAGATTCATCTTTGATGGTAGAAGAGTCACCGTATTTGGTTAAAATAAATAAATTTTGAATTTTGATCTGAAACTGTATTATCTTATTCTGTTTATAAAAGATTGTATGTTAAAAATGTTACAAAATTAAAATACTGGTCTTTGTTTATCAATGGTCAAGATACAATTAGGGAATTTTGAAAACTAGTATTTTCGACCACCATCAATCATAGCCATATGCAGTGTGTTACCCAATATTTATTGTATTTTTACTTAATTACTTTAATAAGGATTACATTTCATCAATTTATATTTCTTCTTACAGAATTAAGTTCACAGAGCAATCAGCAACCTACCTGGTACATTGAAGAAGATGGCGGAGAAATTCGACCAGCAAGCCCTCCACCGGATGCTAATGTAATCAGAAGAAAACCGCTTACCGCCGCTCAGCAAGCGCAGCTACAGGGGCAGCTCTCAGCCTCACATCGGGAAGCCCTACGACATAACCTAATCATGCATCACATAGCCGCTCAGCGACCCGCTCGGCTGGCCGGTCTGCAAGCCGCTCAGCACGCCGAAGAGCTAGCGGCTGTTCGGGAAGAACTTACTTTGAACTTTGCTGCCCCGCGCCGACCAAATCAGCAATCGCGCAATCAGCGCCCACCAAATCGGCAAGCAAGCGAAGAGCCACATGATCCTCTGGCGTTGACATTGGCAACACCAGGCCAACGAAATCAGCATGCACCCAGTGAGCACAGTGATTTGCTGGATTTGACATTGGCAACAAGAGGACACCAATAATTCAGTGTCAAACTAATATACAATGTCGTTTGTGAACAGAAGTCAAATAAAAGTGTTAAAAGCCAATTAAAATTACACATAAAAGATTTCTTACATTTCTACCGACCTCTCCTCACCAATTCTCTCTCCATTATCACCCAACCAAATGATTCCCTTCTCTATCCATACGATTATCTTCCCTAATCAATTAAAAAATTATAAGTCAAAGTAGGCGCCATGAGCCTACAAAAAAAGTCTTCGTAGCCAAATAAAACGCTAATTAGGTTGTTCAAATCCTCCTCATTCCTATCAATTCTCCCTCTCTTCTATTCTATCTCGCCCTAGCCCAATCCTAGGTATTCCGATCATTTTGTTGGAAATATTCAAAAATCTAAATTTTGTCAAAATTTTTTTTGAGATATTCTTAAGATATACATTCTTTTTAAATTAAAGTAGAAAATATATTTTTAGCAAATCACTTTACAGAAAAATATCAGGATGCGCGCATACGTTTTCGAGATATCAATGTTCGAAATTTTGTTTTCAATTTTCAGAGTTGTTCCGACGTTTCGGAGCATATCTTGAGTTCTAATTAACCGATTTCCCTAAACGAGCACTCAACTCGAAGGAAACTGAATTCTGTACAACTTTCTATTCTACAGTTTTTAGATCGGCCCAGTAGTTCAGATGCTAACGATTTTCATAAGTTGAAAAAGTTGTATTTTTTGGCAACAATCGAGGTCTAGAATTCACATATCGTCCTGGGAAGAATAGAAATCGGAAATATTAAGCAACTTATTAAAATCGCTAGCATCTGAACTACTAAGCCGATCTAAAATCTTCGGAATGGAAAGCTGTAGGGGATTCAGTTGCCTTGAATTTGAGTCCTCGTTTAGGAAAATCGGTCAATTAGAACTCGAGATATACTCAAAAACGTCGGAATAACACTGAAAATTGAAAACAAAAAATATTGAATATTGATATCTCGAAAACGCTTCCATGAAAGAATTGTTGAGTGTGATTTTTGTGTTAAGTGGGCCAAGATACGTGGGAAAATCATAGTGAGATATGGTGGGCAAAATGGCTGTAAACTAGTGAAATATATTTGTAATTAGTTTACTAATTAGGTTACAGAAGTTGAAAAAAATTAGGCTCCTTGCAATGACCTAAGCGAGATTCGAGTGGACTTTTTGACTATTACACTCAACTCCCGATATAAGAACCTCTCGATTTACGATATTCCTAGAACTAATGGCCTCGGCAGTCTCATGATGAGAGGAGCCGAGGGGTGGAAATAGCGGCGGCGTTCAGTCAAGCGTGACAAACAGAGCTCGACGGCCGCACTCTCAGTGCGTTAGTTGCATCTGGTTGCGTAATGTTTCCAAATCCAACAGGAATGATTCATGCGGCCCTGCATTTTTACGTTTGGATCCTCTCCATTCAGAGTCGAAGCCACTGCAAGCCATGCTCGAAAACGTTCTTTTATCGGAAGTTGAGTTTATTTTATCATCATTACTCTACTGAGCTTGAAATGTACTTTTCAGGCTTAATGTAATATTTCTAAATTTTCGCACAATAGGCAATGAGTTAAATATTTTTTAAATACTGCTTATCATTGCGACAGTACATTTTCTTTAAGATTGAAAATTTTGGCTTGAAGGGAGCGGAGATTTATGCAAAATATATTGTTTATGAAGCTGTGAATAAATACTAGCTCGACGTACGAGAAAACGTCACGAGAGCAAAAAGTTTTGTTTTGTGCCAATGATTAATAAAAAAAAATAATCCAAAAAAACTATTTCCTTCGTAAGTCACGAGAAGAATGAGTATCAACTTGGGTGTTCAAATAAGTATATTTTAGGAGAAAAAAGAACAACAAAATGTTGTATCAACTGTATCGCACAAGTGTATTGAAATCTTCAAAACCCAACGTTTCGGAAATATACCATGCTTTTCCAGCCTGCTCTCATAATAATAAAAAATGTTTGTAAAATTTTAAATTCTTATTTAATTGAAATATGGTAACTATAATTCTTTACTATTTTGAACTTAACCTCTAGTTTTATTATGATAATTTATTTGCTAATCAAATTGTAATTTTTCTAGAGAAATTTCATAGTCACCCGATTTTGTCTAAAATGTGAACTTTCCTCCATTATGTTTAACACTTTTATATCAACTGTATATTACATATATTTATGTACATCGGTCTGGGATTGCTTATTCAGATATTGCAATATAAAGTACAACTTTTATTTATCACGGTTACTTAAATATTTGCTTCTTATTTTGCAGTATATTTTATTTAAAGCTTCCCTGAAAAAGGTATCATTTCAATAAATTTATATCAGAATTCATAATATGCATTGGTATTGAAACATACGTATTTTCATTGTCTTGTTTTTATAAGTGAAAGAAGTGCACATCCTATAAGAAAAACACAATTTTGTTATTAAACATTTTATTGCTTTTTGTGTCGTTTTTCCATAAATTTACTTTGTTTATTTTGAATGTTATTTTTTACGATTTAAATTAAAAATACGCATCCTAGCGTAAAGTAGTTTTGTGCAAATTTGTACACATAATTTAGGCGAAAAATTTGGTTAAATCAAATATTATTGTAGCTTGTGTCCTTTTTGCAAAAAGTTAATTTTTTTATTTTTATAACAAGAGTTTGTAAAAAATTTGTAGTTTTTTTGGTGAAAATTTTTTGTATTTTCATTTTTATTTTAATTTTGTGTCGTTTTCAAAAAGTTTAATTTTTTTATTTTTGAACTTGTTTTTTACAATTCAAAAAAAATCTACTTACAAGTTTTTCCTGACGAATTCGTATGTAGATTCTTTTTGGGTGAACAACTTTCGTCTATCAATTGTTTTTCGCACCTTGTGTCGTTTTCCAAAAAATTTAATTTTTTTGTTTTTAATGTTATTTTTTATGATTAAAACAAAAACTACGCGTCCTATCAAAAAATTGTTAAGGACAAATTTGTAGCGCTTCTTTGGATAAGCAACTTATGTTCATTCGTTTTTTTTCATAGTTTGTGTCGTTTGTCCAAAAATTAAATTTTTTATTTTTCGATGTCGTTTTTTTACGAATGAAACAAAAACTACGCATCCCATCAAAAAATGATTGAAAACAAATTATCACATTTTTGAATGACAAACTTTTGCCTTATTATATTTTTCTCGTAGCTTGTATCGTTTGTCCCCAAATTAGATTTTTTTATTTGTAATTTTCTTTTTGATGAATAAAACAAAATTATTTGTTGTGCGATCAAAATTTTAATTGATTTTGTAAATGCTGTAAGTCTGGTAATTTGTTTTTTATCGTAAAAAGTTATGAGGCTAAATTGTTCGTCTTTTCGAATAATATGAACAGCCGCACATAGAATTTTAAGATTCTGACACAAAGTGGCGTCAGAAATTTTGAAAATGCTCCAACTTTTTGAATTTTTGTCCAAAATGCCTGACTAACGAACTTGACATTTATTTTATGGCAGTTAAAGAGTATACCAAAGGCCAATCTAATCCGTCAATTCTTTCGAAAGTCATCGTGTTCACAGACAGACAGACATACATACATACAGACATACATACATACAAACAACAATGCATACAGACACATTCGTAAAAACCTGTTTTTCGGGTTCAGGGGGTCTCAAAACGTGGGTATTTGATAAAAACTGAGAGGGTAAAATTTTACACAAATCTAATACCTTCTCTGATGAGAATGTAAAAATTACCGGAGTTATAGCATTTACAAAATTCCAAAAAACAAACAAAATTACCATGTTAAATATGTAACTATTCCATTGTTGGTTGAAAATTTATCTTTTTTATTTGACAATTCAACTATTTGGTTGAAAATGCATGTATTTTATTTACAAATTCACCTTTTTCGGTAGAACATTGAATCATTTGGTTAAAAATTCACCCATCTTCTTGAAGCTTAAACAATTCTGTTAAAAAGTGTCTTTGGTGATTGAAGAGTCAACTGTTTTGTCAAAAATTCATTTTTTTTGTTATTAAGGATTCAACTATTTTATTGGAAATTCATCTCTGATTAAAAATTTGAATATTTTGTTGAGAAAGTATTGTATTTTGATTGAAAAATTAATTTTCATTTGAACATTGAACTTCCAATCCGGTTTAGTTAAAGTAATTGGGAGTAATCATAGTAATCCTAGTAATACGGAGACATATATCTGGTAATCCATTCGTAATTCAGATACCCCGGAGTAATTTTCATATGTCTTCCAAATAGTTTCTAACTATTCTGTTAAACAAATCTTTTTTTTTGTTTCTTTGAAAACAACTTTTCTCAAAAGAAAAGCAAACTATTCCATTTTTTGTAAAGAAGTGATATTATTCAGTTTAAAATTCGTATTTTTTCGGTAGAAAATCAATCTTCTTGGTTAAAAATTCATATTTTGGTTGAAAATTGATCTATTCTATTTTTGATTTAAAATTAATCTTTCATAGCTGAAAATTAATGTATTTTGTAAACAATTTGTCTACATTGGAATAAAAAATAATCTTCTTGCTTGAAAATTCATCTTTTGTGTTGTAAATTCATTTTTTTGCTTGAAAATTGTTTATTCAACTGAAAATTTAACTATTCCATTTTCGGCTGTAAATTAATCTCTTTTAGTTTAAACTAGTATGTTGAAAATTACCTCTTGTAGTCGAAAATTTATGTAATTTGTAGAAAACCTAACTACATTTTGAAAATTCCATTCTTCTGGCAAAAAATATTTTTTTGAAAAATGGTTGTTTTCTAATTGAAAATCTATTTTTCAACTGGAGTAATTCACTTGCGATGCAAGTAACACGGAGTAATGCCAGTCTTTTGGATTAATCCGTCTTTTTCGCTAGAAACTCAAAAATTTAATTATTTTGTTAAAAAGTCCTCATTTATGGACGAAAATTAATCTGCTTTCTTGAAAACTTGTCCTTTCGGATTGAAAAATTATCTTTGATGGTAGAGCAGTGATCTTTAAAATGCTGGTCTTCCTTTCGTAAAAACCTGTTTCTCGTGTCCAGAGGGTATTAAAACGTCGACACTTGACAAAAACGGGGGGTGGGAGGGGGTCAAAATTTTGACAAATCTAATGACTTCTCTGATGTGAATGTAAACAATTATTGCGTGTCACTATTTTCCTACTTTTGTAATAAAAGAAATTAAAGCTGTTCCATTGCCTCTTTTATGTACACATTTCGGAAATAAAAACAATTTTGTTTTGCTCACTGATAAACTTTTACAAAAAACAATGACCTCAATGTCGGAAAATAGCCTTTCCAAGCTATAAACTTCACAAAGTTCGCGATATTTTTTTTACCAGAAACAGACACACTTGTAGTTGTCTACAATGCTGGTCATTATTGGCACTGCTTTCCTGACCATAGCGGTATTAATTAATTCTATTGGTAAGTTAAAAATTCAGAAATTTTCTGAAAAAGTAATTTTTTGTCAAAAATCAAGCTACTGTGGTGGAAAATTCAAGTTTTTGATTTAAAATTAACTTTTGCTGTTGAAACGTCGTGTTTTTTGTGAAAATTCAACTTTTTTCTAAGAAATTTAACTATTTCGAAAATTCAACTACTTGGTTCAATCTGCATGCTTTTTGGTGAACATTCGTCTTTCTCGGCAGAAAATTAATTTTTTCGATTGAAAATTCAATTATTTGGTTAGATATTTAACAATTTGAGGAAAAATTTATTCTTTGTTGAAAATTCGACTATTGATCACAAAATTTACATTTGTTGTTGAAAAAATGGTGTATTTTGTTAAAAATTCGTCTTTGTTGTTGAAAAATTCATCTTCTCCTTTGAAGACTCGGAAAGAACTACTTTATTAAACATTTTTTTTTTGACAGAGAGGCATAATTTTAGTTTAAAATTTATCTCTTCGGGTGAAAACTAAACCAAATCTTTTAATTGTTTTTTTTAATAAAAAATTAATTTTTTATTTCAAACTAAACTATTCCATTTTCAGATAAAAATTTATTTTTTAATTAAAAATTGAACTATTTAATTGAAACTTTATGAATTCTGTTGAAAATTAGTTTTTCTTGTTTGAAAATTGAACTATTGAGTTGTAAATAATTCTACCTTGTTAATAATCAGACAATTTTCTTTAATATGTCTTTTTTGGTCCAAAAATCAAATGTCTTGTTGAAAAAATACCTCTTTGGTGAAAAATTTAGCTGTATTGTCCAAAAATCGTCGCTCTTTTGTGAACATTTATTTTTAACTAAATTTAGCTATTCTGCTGGATCGGTGGGTTATCCGAACGGGTAATCCGGTATAATCCACTTATAATCCGTCTTAAATCAATTAATTCGGAGGAATCACAGTACTCCTGATTAATCCACATGTAATTCGTAATAATCCACTTGTAATTTCAAAAGTTCACTCGTAATTCGAAATAATCTATTTAAAATCTAGTGTAATCCAGTTATAAGCTGAAGTAATCCAGTTTGATTAAAAATTCCAAAATTTGGTGAAAAAGTCATATTTTTATTAAAAGGTCAACTACTTTAGTAGAAAATTCAACTATTTGGCTTACAATTAATATTTGTCGTTGAAAATTCTCTTTTTTGTAAAAAATTGAACTATTTTTTTTCTTTGAAAATTCGTTTTTCTTTATCAAAAATTAATCTTCATGTTATATATTTAACTATTCCATTGTAATACGGAGATATATACTTGTAATCCATTCGTAATCCAGATACCTCGGAATAATTTACATATGTCTCCCAAATAGTTTCTAACTATTCTGTTAAACAATTTTTTTTAACAAATTTTCTTAACCGAAAAGCAAACTATACCATTTCTTGTGAAAATTGATCTTCTTGAGTTTAAAATTCGTCTTTTTTGGGTAGAAGATCAATTCTCTTGGTTAAAAATGCATATTTTGTTGAAAATTGATCTATTCTATTTTTGATTTAAAATTAATCTTTCACAGTAGAAATTTGCTGCATTTTGTAAAAAAATTTGTCTACATATTCGAACAAAAAATACTCTTTTTGCTTGAAAATTGATCGTTTTTGTTGTAAATTCGTTTTTTTGCTTGAATATAATTTTATTTAACCGAAAATTTAACTATTACATTTTTGATTGTAAATTAATCTCTTTTAGTTGAAATATCAACTAGTTGGTAGAGAATTAATCGTTTCGGTTGAAAATGTAAGTTATTGGTTGAAAATTCAAGTATTCGGTTAAAAATTCAACAATTTGGTGAGAAAGTAATTTTTTTGTTGAACATTAAGCTACTATGTGGTAGAAAATTCAACAAGTAGGTTGAAAAATACCTCTTGTTGTTAAAAATTTGCCTTTCTTGTGGAAAATTTAACTTCATTTTGAAAATTCCATTTTTCGGGCAAAACATATTTTTTAGAAAGATGGTTGTTTTCTAATTAAAAATTTGTTTTTCAACTGGAGTAATTCACTTGCAATGCGGCTTAATTCAAGTATTCGGAGTAATCCCAGTATTTTGGAGTCATCTGTCTTTTTCGGTAGGAACTCAATTTTCGTGGTTGATAATTCATATTTTCGGTTGAAAATTCCACTACAGTAAATTGGCCATTCTTAAATTTTTATTTGAAATTGTTTTATTCCGATTAAAAAAGATTCTATGTTAAAAATGTCATAGGATTGAGATTCTGATTTTGAATATTAATTGTCAGGGAAAATTCACAAAATTGTTCAGGGAAAACATAGAGAACTATGAAATTGAAGTGCCCTTCTGAAAATTATATTTTTAGTTGAAAAATTTATTATTTTTGTAAAAATTCAACAATTTTGTTAAAAAGTCATCATTTTTAGTTTAAAATAAATAAACTGCTTTCTGAAAATTTCTCTTTTTTAGAAAATTCATATATTTTGGTTGACAATTCACTTTTTATTGGAAATTCATATTTTAATGTTGAAAATTCAAATGAAATATTCCTTGGTTGAGAATTCGACTATTTTCTTAAAAATTCGTCTTTTTGGTCTGAAAATGTATCTGTTTTAGTAAAAATTTAGTTCTTTTTTGGATTTCAGTTTCAGTTGAAACTTCATTTCTTTGTTTGAAAATTCTTCTTTATTATGGTAGAAAATTTTATAAAATGTAACTTTTTCGTTCAAAATGCAAGTATTTTGTTGAAGTCACATTTTTTAGTCAAAAATTCAACTGTTTTGGGGAACGTTCGTCTACCTCGACGGAAGATTCGATCATTTGGTAGAAAATTAATCTTTTTCGAGTGAAAATTCAGCGATTTGGTTAAAAATTTAACCATTTTGTCAAAAATTTAATTATTTTGTTAAAAAGTCATCACTTGTGGTCGAAGATTAATCTGTTTTCTTGAAAAATTGTCCTTTCGGGTTCAGAGTATCTTAAAACGTCGACATTTGACAAAACCGGGAGGGGGGGGGGTCGAATTTTTCACAAATCAAAAGTAAAAAATTGCGTGTCACTATTTTCTGATATTTTCCTGTGCGCTATTTGTTTTTTTCTTGAAGGCTATCTCATGCCTGGCATGAATTTGCCCTTACTATATTTTCGGTAATACAAGCAATTAGAGATATTCCATTGCCTCTTTTGTGTACACATTTCGTAAATGGAAAAAATTTTGTTTTTCTCACTGATAAACTTTTACGAAAAACCATGGTAAGTCAAAGTAGGCGCCATGAGCCTACAAAATAAGTCTTCGTAGCCAAATAAGACGCTAATTAGGTTGTTCAAATCCTCCTCATTCCTATCAATTCTCCCTCTCTTCTACTCTATCTCGCCCTAGCCCAATCTTAGGTATTCCGATCATTTTGTTTGAAATATTGAAAAATCTAAATTTTGTCAAATTTTTTTTGAGATATTCTTAAGATATAAATTCTTTTGAAATTAAAGTAAAAAATATATTTTTAGCAAATCACTTTACAGAAAAATATAAGGATGCGCGCATACATACTTATATTATAATATAAATAAGAATCTTATATAGAAATCGCGTCATTATGCAGAAAAATTTTAAGAAAGAATCAATTTCTTTTACGTTTCTTGCCAAAGTCGTGTTATTTCTAAACATTTTATAACACTAGTTTACAAAATAAAAAATTTGTTCTGCCCATCACATCTCCCGTGCAGAAATTTCGCTGTGGCCCCGACCGGGCCCAGACTCGTTCATATCGGGCCCAGATGTGGAAATCGAGTCAGGGCCAGACTCATCATGAAACACGTAGCCACAGTGGAGCCATGTCTGTGGGCCCGATCAAACGCCCGATCTGCCCCCGGTCTGGCCCCTATTAATTACCCGAGTCTAGCCACATTATTGACTTTTTTATCAGGAATTAAAATCCTTTAAAATAATTATAACACAACCCAATTGCTAAGTTAGATACGGCCCAGCACTAGCCCAGTATCGGCAAAAATATTGCCGAAGATCGACTGCCAATATCGTACCGTTGCTGGAATGATAACTCCGGTATGCACTTGGCGGCCAATTCTGGCTATAGTAACGACATGACAAAAAAGGTATTTAAAAAATAAATATTAATTGATTGCGAGTATTTTGACTTTGAATATTAATGGTCCTGTGTAGAGTGAATACATATATTACATTTTTAAATATTATATTACAAATAAAATTTCTAACGCTACGGGGTATCGAACCTACATCTATACCTAAATCTATCACCTAGCAGTCGAGAGTCTTGACCATTGCGCTAAACCTACGAGTTGAAAACCCGATGAAAAAGCCATCCTCATAAGCTACAGCTCAAAAAAGTTAAAACACCAAATTTTAAACTCTCTTTTTCTAATTAAATATTTATTATTATACGACGTTATGTAAATGTAAAATATACGAACTGTTAACAAGAATATCAATGAAATAATTTTTAAATAAATAATTTAAATCGATTACAATTTTTATTCGTGTTATATTTCGTTTTTTCGCATTTTAGACCACTTTACAACTTTCTACAATGACAGGAAATGTAATTTTTTATGAACATTTAAAATTTTTAATGACGGAACTTAGAAATGAGATCGTGAACTTTGACAATTTTTTAATAACAAATTTTTTCAAACTTT
>CAKNYM010050685.1:177849-291005 GCA_932195095.1 Andricus curvator
AATTTTTTCAAACTTTCGTGTAAGGTTTGGTTTTAAGGTGTTTTAGAACATTTTAAAACGTTTAAGATTCACATAAAATGTATTTTTTTCTGAACATTTAAAATTTTAATGATGGAACTTAGAAATTGAAAATTGTTACTTTGACCTTTGCTTCCGATTACCGTCCCAGTCTTTTGCATTCCAGAAGACGGTGCTCATGTGGGACAGCACTTCCTCTTCGGTTGCATTGAATTTATCTCGAACGGAATTTTGCTGATAGCACGATGTTTGCGAACTCTCGGTTGGCTTCTTAATTTTTGCATTTATTATTAATGTGTTAAGAATATATTATACGCTCGAACACTCCCAGCACATTTGCAACACAACAGCACGAAGGAAAACAAAAATTAAGGTTATGTTTGTAGTTATATTAAATCTAGCGCATATGGCTTGAGATGGCGCTGCGAAGCGGTTATATGACGTCACAGTACATAGCCCGGTCTGGTACGAGTCAGGGCCACAGAATTCTTCCTATCGGGGCCAGATAGTACACATCAGATCAGGCCCTAGTCGGTAATCGGTAATATATATGGCGATTTCTGCACGGGCTTAATATGATTTTTTAATGTATTTTGGCCCACTAAACACGAAAATTACACACATAATTTTTTTATGAAAGCGTTTTCGAGATATCAATGTTCGAAATTTTGTTTTCAATTTTCAGAGTTGTTCCGACGTTTCGGAGTATATCTTGAGTTCTTATTAACCGATCTCCCTAAAAGAGTACTCAACTCGAAGGAAACTGAATCCTGTACAACTTTCTATTCTAAAGTTTTTAGATCGGCCCAGTAGTTCAGCTGCTAGCGATTTTCATATGTTTGAAAAGTTGTATTTTTTGGCAAAAATCGAGGTCGAAAATTCACATATAGTCCTTGGAAGAATAGAAATCGGGAATATTAGCCAACTTATTAAAATCGCTAGCATCTGCACTACTAAGCCGATCTAAAATCTTCGGAATGGAAAGTTGTAGAGGATTCAGTTGCCTTCAATTTGAGTTTTCGTTTAGGAAAATCGGTCAACTAGAACTCGAGATATACTCAAAAACGTCGGAAAAACACTGAAAATTGAAAACAAAAAATATTGAATATTGATATCTCGAAAACGCTTCCATGAAAAAATTGTTGAGTGTGATTTTTGTGTTACCTGGGCCAAGATACGTAGGAAAATCATAGTGAGATATGGTGGGCAAAATGGCTGTAAACTAGTGAAATATATTTGTAATTAGTTTACTAATTAGCTTACAGAAATTGAAAAAATTAGGCTCGTTGCAATCACCTAAGCGAGATTCGAGTTGACTTTTTAACCATTACACTCAACTCCCGATATGAGAACCCCTCGGTTTCCGTTATTCTTAAAACTGATGGCCTCGGCAGTCTCATTATGAGAGGAGCCGAGTGGTGGAAATAGCAGCGGCGTTCAGTCAAGCGTGACAAACAGAGCTCGACGGCCGCACTCTCAGTGCGTTAGTTGCATCTGGTTGCGTAATGTTTCCAAATCCAGCAGGAATGATTCACGCTGCCCTGCCTTTTTACGTTTGGATTCTCTCGATTCAGAATCGAAGCCACTGCAAGCCATGCTCCAAAACGTTCTTATATCGGAAGTTGGGTTTATTTTATTATCTTTACTCTACTGAGCTTGAAATGTACTTTTCAGGCTTAATGGAATATTTCTAAATTTTCGTACAATGGGCAATGAGTTAAGTATTTTTAAAATACCGCTTATCATTGCGACAGCACATTTTCTTTAAACTTGAAAATTGTGGCTTGTAGGGAAGCGGAGATTTATGCAAAATATATTGTTTATGAAGCTGTGAATAAATACTAGCTCGCCGTACGAGGAAACGTCACAAGAGCAAAAAGTTTTGTTTTGTGCCAATGATTAATAAAAAAAAATAATAAAAAAAACTATTTTCTTAATTAGTCACGAAAAGAATAAGTATCAACTTGGGTGCTCAAAGAAGTATATTTTAGGAGAAAAAAGAACAACACAATGTTGTGTCAACTGTATCGGGCAAGTTTATTAAAATCTTCAAAACCCAACGTTTCGGAAATACGCCATGCTTTTCCATCCTGCTCTCATAATAATAAAAAATGTTTTTTAAATTTTGAATTCTTATTTAATTGAAATATGGTAACTATATACATACTATATTAAATTTATTTATGTTCATCGGTCTGGGATTGCTTATTCAGATATTGCAATATAAAGTACAACTTTTATTTATCACGGTTACTTAAATATTTGCTTCTTATTTTGCATTAAATTTTATTTAAAGCTACCCTGAAAAATTCCATGTCAATAAATTTATATCATTACAATTCACAATATGCATTGGTATTGAAACATACGTATTTTCATTGTCTTGTTTTTATTACTGAAAAAAGTGCACACCCTATAAGAAAAAAAACAATTTTGTTATTAAACATTTTATTGCATTTTGTGTCGTTTTTTCATAAATTTAATTTTTTCACTTTCAATGTTATTTTTTACGATTTAAACTACAAATACGCATCCTAGCGTAAAGTGGTTTTGTGCAAATTTGTACATATAATTTAGGCGAAAAATGTTGTTAAATAAAATGTTATTGTAGCTTATGTTCTTTTTCCAAAAAGTTAATTTTTTTATTTTTATAACAAGAGTTTATCAAAAATTTGTAGTTTTTTTTTGGTTGAACAATTTTTGTATTTTCATTTTTTTCGTCTCTTGTGTCGTCTCTCAAAAAGTTTAATTCTTTTATTTTTGAACTTGTTTTTTACAATTCAAAGAAAATCTACCTAAATATTTTTACTGACAAATTTGTAGATTCTATTTGGGTGAACAACTTTTGTCTATCAATTTTTTTTCATACCTTGTGTCGTTTTCCAACAAATTTAATTTTTTTATTTTGAATGTTATTGTTTATGATTAAAACAAAAACTACGCGTCCTATCAAAAAATTGTTAATGACAAATTTGTAGCGCTTCTTTGGATAAGCAACTTTTGTTAATTCGTTTTTTTCATAGTTTGTGTCGTTTGTCCAAAAATTAAATTTTTTATTTTTCGATGTCGTTTTTTTACGAATGAAACAAAAACTACGCATCCCATCAAAAAATGAATGAAAACAAATTTGTAGCACTTTTTTCAATGAAAAACTTTTGTCTTATATTTTTCTCGTAGCTTGTATCGTTTGTCCACAAATTAGATTTTTCTATTTGTAATTTTCTTTTTGATGAATAAAACAAAATTATTTTTTGTGAGATCAAAATTTTTATTGATTTTGTAAATGCTGTAAGTCTGGTAATTTGTTTTTTTACCGTAGAAAGTTATGAGGCTAAATTGTTCGTCTTTTTGAATAATATGAACAGCCGCACATAGAATTTTAAAATTCTGACAGAAAGTGGTGTCAGAAATTTTGAAAATGCTCCAACTTATTGAATTTTTGTCCAAAATGCCTGACTAACGAACTTGACATTCATTTTATGGCAGTTAAAGAGTATACCAAAGGCCAATCCAATCTGTCAATTCGTTCGAAAGTTATCGTGTTCACAGACAGACAGACATACATACATACATACATACAGACAACAATACATACAGAAACATTCGTAAAAACCTGTTTTTCGGGTTCAGGGGGTCTCAAAACGTGGGTATTTGATAAAAACGGAGGGGGTCAAATTTTCAACAAATCTAATACCTTCTCTGATGAGAATGTAAAAATTACCGGAGTTATAGCATTTACAAAATTCCAAGAAACAAACGAAATGACCATTTTAAGCCATTTTTAAGGAAAACTGAGAGAAAATTTATGACCCCTCGGAAAAAAATCCCAGTTGGAAGGGCCCGGTTCTGAAATTTGAACCTGGATGACCCTTTTTTTAAAGGGTTCCAAGCAGCTCGAATCAGGTCAAGGATTTTGACAGTTCTGGGTCAAAACTGAGTAGACCGACCTATTAGCCTGTGATCGCCAGTAAATACAGGATCTACCTTTGGAGACCCCTGCCCTACAAGATTATCGCAATAACTTTTTGAATTTTTTTGAAAAATCGAAAATTCAAATTTTGACTGCACAAAAAATAATGAAAAATCAAAATTTCCATTTAATGAGCCAAACTATGCAAGGTACGAGGAAAATGAATGGACAAAAATGGACAAAGAGACGAAAAAAATGAAAAGAGAGCAGATTTTTTTACATTCTCATTCGTATTGAATAAAAAGGACATCTTTTTTTTATTCACATAGAACTCCTCACTGTTAGAGCAATATTAGAGGCTCTGAGACGTAATTTTATGATAAAGTCCAACGCGCCATCTCTTTCTTTCAGTTCGTTGATGGATTGTCGATTTATTTCCTGTTTGTAATTTCTCAGGATGCCAAGATGTAACAATACTACCCGTTTGTGAAATTATGCTAGATACTGCAACTTTACCAAAAAAAGTGTTAATTCATAAGCTCATTTAAATTTATCCACTTACGGAAATTGACTACGTGCCACCTTGATCAAATAATTTCCATCGTCAGACATATTAATTTTACATCGGACAGTTATTTCATACTCTTCCATGGGGTGAAATTGGACTAGATCGTGAATTTCTGAGCGACATTGGTACATTTACCAGGTTGTACATTTTAATTAGAATATACACTGCTCGTGAAATTACAACCTAATTGTAAATATCACAAAAGATTTTTTTACAGTGTATGCATTCTATCGAAAAATGGTTTAAGCCAAACTTTTAGATATAATTTAGGCGGATGAATTTATTCACTAACATTTAATTTTTCCTCGTGTTATTTTTCCATGAATATATTTTTTTTTAATTTTTAATGGTATTTTTATGAGTAAACAACAACTACCCGTCCTATCAAAAAATCAGGGAAGGGTACAACTGCGCACGGACCAACTGCGGCCGAGCCCATTTGTGTACGTCGGTGGCCAATGTCCGAGAAGTTAGCACACTAACAATTAAGTATCCAACTTTTGTTTAATGGAATCGTTTGGATGTCATTTGGATGCCAATTTTTTTCGATTGGACGGGAAAACTCAAAAAGATATTGAGTTTTCAAAATTGGAGTGCTGCGGAACAAATTTTAATTTTTTTCAAATTTTTTTTTACCAATCGTTTGAATGTCGTTAGGATGCGTTTGGAAGCTCACTTTTGACGTTTGGACGATGAAATTGTGTGAGTAATCGAATAAAAAAGTCATTAGCTTCATGCTCGCGAGCGGCGCCTTCTCAAGTGGTAGTGAACTTCTTTGGTCAGCCGTGTCCTTAAATATAATATGATGCGTCACCGCGAAAGCTGTGGTACCGAAACTTTCCAAAAATGTTAAAAATTTTTTGGGTTATATAAATTACCGTATATTTTTAAAATTTTCAAAATTTCTAAGAGTTTCAAAATTTCTAAAAATTTTTAAATTTTTAAAATGTCTGAAATTATAAAAATTATACCATACCACGCTGGAAACACCAGTTCCCGTTAGATCACTGAAGTTAAGCAGTGTTGGGCGCGGTTAGTACTTGGATGGGTGACCGTCTGATACTACTGCGTTGCTGTTGGCGGTGGTGGGTGTGGTGAGCCCACACTTGTAGTTATTTACTACAAGAAATTATCCACCTAGAAACACTACCCGAATCGGGTAGTGTCACGCTTACCCCTTGAGGCTCGCCGAAAGGGAAATGGCTTAATGGTATATCAAAATTTCTGAATTTTACAAAATGTTAAATTTTCTAAAATTTGCGAAATTTTCTAAAATTTGTAAAATATTATAATTTTGTAAAATATTCAAAATTTTTAAACTTATCAAAATTACTGAATTTTTTGAAATGTTACAAATTTCTTAAATTAATTAATGACAAATTTTTTTAAGTGTGGGAAATTTGAGAGAATTGAACATTTTGTAAAATTCAGAAATTTTGATAATTTTGATAATTTCAGAAATTTTGAACATCTTAGAAATTTTGAACATTTTGAAAATATACGGTAATTTGGATAATCCAAAAATTTTGAACATTTTTGGAAAGTTTCGGTACCACAGTTTTTGCGGTAACGCATCATATTATATTTAAGGACACGGCTGACCAAAGAAGGTCACTACCACTTGAGAAGGCGCCGCTCGCGAGTATGGTGCTAATGACTTCTTTATTCGATAACTCACACAATTGTATCGTCCAAATGTCAAAAGTGAGCTTCCAAACGCATCCTAACGACATCCAAACGATTGTTAAAAAAATTTTAACAAAAATTAAAATTTGTTCCGCAGCACTCCAATTTGGAAAACTCAATATCTTTTTTAATTTTGCCCTCCAAACGAAAAAAATTGGCTTACAAACACATCCTAACGACATCCAAACGATTAGTAAAGAAATTTTTGAAAAAAAATTAAAATTTGTCCCGCAGCGTGAAGTGAGCACTCCAATTTTGAAAACCCAATATCTTTTTGACTTTCGCCGTCCAAACGAAAAAAATTGGCTTCCAAACGCATCCTAACGACATCCAAACGATTCCATTAAACAAAAGTTGGATATTTAATTGTTGGTGTGCTAGCTTCACGGACATCGGTGGCCACTGATACAACTGTGCACGTTGTTGGCCACAGGCACAACTGTACACCGGCCATCTGTGCACGTATACATTTCGACGTGCACAGTTGGGTGCCTCCTATCTGTGCACGTGCACATGAAGGAGTGTTCCATCTGTGAACGTAAAACGTTAGTTGAGTACCATTTTTGCACATCTAACTGTTGACGTGCACAGCTCTGAGTGTCCCATCTGTGCACGTGCACAGTTGTGCCAGTAACCAACAACGTGCACAGTTGTACCATCGGCCCACGACGTGCACAGCTGGGCAGGTGTACAGTTGCTCCGTACACAGTTCTACCCCTCGCAAATTGCGACGTGCACAGTTGGGAGTGTACCATCTGTGCACGTGCACAGTTGGAAGACTCTCATCTGTGCACTTAAACTGTTGCTAGGGTACCATCTCAGCACGTCGACATTTCGACGTGCACAGTTGGGAGTGTCCCATCTGCACACGCATAATGCGAGACGTGCACAGATGGCCGGTGTATAGTTGTGCCTCTGGCCCACAACGTGCACAGTTGTACCAGTGGTCACCGACCATCTGTTGAAAATTAGTTTTTCTTGTTAGAAAATTAATCGTCTTGGTTGAAAATTCATATATTTTGTTGCAAATTGAACTATTGAGTTGTAAATAATTATACCTTGTTAATAATTAAACAATTTTCTTTAATATGTTTTTTGTGGTCAAAAAATCAAATGTCTTGTTAAAAATTCATCTCTTTGGTGGAAAATTTACTCTTGATCAATCCACATGTAATACGTAATAATCCACTCGTAATTTCAAAATTTTACTGGTAATTCGAAATAATATACTTGAAATCCGGCGTAATCCAATTCTAAGCTGAACTAATCCAGTTTGATTAAAAATTCATAAATTTGGTGAAAAAGTAATATTTTTATTAAAAAGGCAACTACATAGGCAGAAAATTCAACAATTTGGTTTACAATTAATATTTGTCGTTGAAAATTCGTCTTTTTTGTAAAAAATTATACTATTTTTGTTTGTTTGTTGAAAATTCGATTTTTTTTGTCAAAAATTAATCTTCATGATAAATATGTAACTATTCCATTGTTGATTGAAAATTTATCTTTTTTATTTGACAATACAACTATTTGGTTGAAAATGCATGTATTTTATTTACAAATTCACCTTTTTCGGTAGAAAATTGAATCATTTGGTTAAAAATTCACCCATCTTCTTGAAGCTTAAACAATTTTGTTAAAAGTATCTTTGGTGATTGAAGAGTCAACTGTTTTGTCGAAAATTATTTTTTTTTTGTTATTAAGGATTCAACTATTTTATTGTAAATTCATCTCTGATTGTAAATTTAACTATTTTGTTGAAAAAGCATTGTTTT
Source organism: Andricus curvator (assembly GCA_932195095.1). Lineage (NCBI taxonomy): Eukaryota > Metazoa > Arthropoda > Insecta > Hymenoptera > Cynipidae > Andricus > Andricus curvator. The sequence continues at coordinate 185,807 of CAKNYM010050685.1, forward strand.
TTGATTGAAAAATTAATTTTGATCTGAACATTGAACTTCTAATCCAGTTTAATTAAAGTAATTGGAAGTAATCCTAGTAATCCTAGTAATACGGTGCCATTTACTTGTAATCAATTCATAATCCAGATACCTCGGAGTAATTTACATATGTCTTCCGAATAGTTTCCGACTATTCTGTTGAAAAATTTTTTTGTTTTGTTTGAAAACAAATTTTCTTAACAGAAAATCAAACTATTCCACTTTTTGTAAAAAAGTGATCTTCTTCAGTTCAAAATTCGTCTTTTTTCAGTAGAAAATCAATCTTCTTGGTTAAAAATGCATATTTTGGTTGAAAATTGATCTATTCTATTTTTGATTTAAAATTAATCTTTCATAGTTGAAAATTCATGCATTTTGTAAAAAATTTGTCTACATTGGAACAAAAAATAATCTTCTTGCTTGGATCGTTTTGGTTGTAAATTCGTTTTTATGTTTGCAAATTATTTTATTTAATTGAAAATTCAACTATTCCATTTCCGATTGTAAATTAATCTCTTTTAGTTAAAATATGAACTAGTTGGTTAGAAATTAATGCATTTTGTTAAAATATTGTCTCTTTTAGTAGAGAATTAATCTTTTCGCTTGAGAATGTATGTTTTTGGTGAAAAATCCAAGTATTCGGTTAAAAATTCAACAATGCGGTGAGAAAGTAATTTATTGGTTGAAAATTAAAGCTACTGTGTGGTAGAAAATTCAACCAGTAGGTTGAAAATTACCTCTTGTTGTCGAAAATTTATGTAATTTGTAGGAAATTTAACTACATTTTGAAAATTTCATTTTTCTGGCAAGAAAATCTCTTTTTGAAAAATGTTTGTTTTCTAATTGAAAATTTATTTTTCAACTGGAGTAATTCACTTGCAATGCGGCTTAATTCAAGTAACTCGGAGTAATCCCAGTATTTTGGAGCTATCTGTCTTTTTCGGTAGAAACTCAATTTTCTTGGTTGATAATCTATATTTTTGGTTGAAAATTCCCCTACAATAAATTGGCCATTCCTAAATTTTTATTTAAAATGGTTTTAATCCGACTATAAAAGATACTATGTTAAACATGTCACAAGATTGAGATTCTGGGTTTTGAATATTAATTGTCAGGGAAAATGAACAATTGGTCGGGGAAAACTTAGAGAACTTTGAAAATGAAGTGTCATCCTGAAGATTATATTATTAGTTGAAAAATTTATTATTTTGGTGAAAATTGAACAATTTTGTTAAAAAGTCATCCTGTTTAGTTTAAAATTCAACTGCTTTCTTGAAAATTTATCTTTTTTTAAAAAATTCATATATTTTGGTATAAAATTAACTTTTTATTGGAGATTCGTATTTTATCGTTGAAAATTCAGCATAAATATTTCTTGGTTGAGAATTCAACTATTTTCTTGAAATTTCGTATTTTTGGTCTGAAAATATATCTGTTTTAGTACAAATTGAGTTCCTTAAAAATTTTAAATTAAATTTTGGTTGGTTTCAAATGTTATTACTTTATTCTTTGAAAATTTATCTTTTTCAGTGCAAAATTGAATTAATTGGTTGAACGTAAAACCATTTTGCTAAAAAATCATATTTTTTATGTAGACTTATTATTTCAGTTGAAACTTCATTTATTTGTTTGAAAATTATGTTTTATTATGGTAGAAAGCTTTATAAAATGTAACATTTTCGTTCAAAATTCAAGTATTTTGTTAAAGTCATATTTTTTGGTCAAAAATTCAACTGTTTTGGGGAACGTTCATCTACTTCGACAGAAAATTCCATCATTTGGTAGAAAAAACATCTTTTTCGAGTGAAAATTGAGCGATTTGGTTAAATATTTAACCATTTTGTCAAAAATGTAATTATTTTGTTAAAAAGTCATCTTTTGTGGTCGAAGATTAATCTGTTTTCTTGAAAAATTGTCCTTTTGGGTTCAGAGGGTCTTAAAACGTCGACAATTGACAAAACCGGGGGGGGGGGGGGGTAAAATTTTCAAAAATCTAATCACTTCCGTGATGAGAATGTAAAAAATTGCGTGTCAATATTTTCTGATATTTTCCTGTGCGCTATTTGTTTTTTCTTGAAGGCAATCTCATGACTGGCATGAATTTGCCCTTACCATATTTGTGGTAATAAAATCAATCAGAGCTGTTCCATTGCCTCTTTTGTGTACACATTTCGTAAATGGAAACAATTTTGTTTTTCTCACTGATAAACTTTTACGAAAAACAATCATCTCACTGTCGGAAAATAGCCTTTCCGAGCTACAAACGTCACAGAGTTCGCGATATCTTTTACCAGAAACAGTTGAACCTGTGCTTGTCTACAATGCGGATCATTATTGGCACCGCATTCCTGACCATAGCCGCTTTACTTGGTTCTATTGGTGAGTGAAGAATTTAACAATTTGTTGAGAAAGTAATTTCTGCTTGAAAATTAAGCTACTGTAGTAGGAAAAATCGACTTTTTGGTTTAAATTTAACTTTTTTTTTTTAAATTCATGTATTTTGTGAAAATTCGACTTTGTTGTAGAAAATTTAACTATTTTGAAAATTCAACTACTGGTTGAAAATTCATTTGTTTTGTTGAAATTGAAAGTTCATCTTTTCGGTTAAAAATTTACTTATATGGTCAAAAATTCAACAATTTGTTGAAAAATATATTTTTTGTTGAAAATTTAACTAATGAATAGAAAATTTACATTTTTTTTTTGAAAACCTGTGTATTTTCTTGAAACTTCGTCGTTGTTGGTAGAAAATTACTCTTCTTGGTTGAAAATTGAACAATTTGGTGAAAAACTTATTCTTCGTTAATAATTCGACTTTCTTGTAGAAAATTTGAATATTTTTAAAATTCCACTACTTGATTGGAAATTCATATTTTTTGTTGAAAATTCGTCTTTCTCGGTGCAAAAGTAATCTTTTCGGTTGAAAATGCAATTATTTGGTTAAAAATTGAACAATCTGGTGAAAAATGTATTCACGGTTTTAGATCTACTAGTCATTGTTCAAATGTTTGTTAAACAACAAGCTTCCGCTCAACGACGTTGAGCCACATCAGGAATACATTGTTCGGAAAAATACATTTTTACCCAATAAAAAAGAATTTTACATAGAGATATGTTTGTTAAACAGGAGGAGAGATAAAGGGTTTATAATTTTTTTTTTTTACTTACGAGATGTTGAAACATTTGGTTTTTGTTATTGGAGTGTCAGTTTGAAAAGATCCAAATGTAATATTTAGAGGACGTTAAATTAAAAAAATTTCTATGTATAGTGATTTGTGTAAAATTGAGTAAGTTTTCATAAGATGAAAAAAAATTAATTAATTAATCTTCTTGGTTGAAAATTCAAGGTAAACTATTTTGTCAAAAATTTCTTTTTTTAATAGAGATGCATAATTTTAGTTGAAAACTAACCTCCTTGAGTGCAAATTGAACCATTTCTTTGTATTTTTTTTTATAAAAAATTGATTCTTTCATTAGCAAATTAAACTATAGTCAACATCCTTTTATTCTACTAGCCTTGAAACGTACACGATCGGTTGTTTTAGGGCTGGAGGGGCCCGAACCTATACCCAAATAGGCAGGTTCTGTTTATCAAGCGACGTTCATTGGCTGCCTCGTTTTTGTATCGCTGCGCATGCTCAAAGCAACTTTTTCAACTGCGCATGTGCCGAAACCCGCATTCGATTTGAAATTAATAAATACTATCAATAATAATAGAAATAAATGCGAGAGACGGTTGTGACTCTTGCATGAAAAACACCAGCAGCGTAGGGAAAAACAGACAGTACGCGGGTAGTACATGCGGAGATTGCGCAATGTTATGTATTCCAATTGCAAATGGTTCAGACGGCCCCGATTTGTGCAGTTGAAAAAGTCACGGTCCGTTAGCATGTCAGTGTTTTTCAAGTGTTTTTGTTGACGTATGACAAATTTGCAATTAAAACTTAATATAATAGAATCAAAAAATGACTCAAATATTTCGCGGACTAGACTAGTGAATTTTGTGGCAAGAAGTCAAGTCGTGGAAGGATGGGTGCAAGATTAGGATAGGTGGTTAGGAAGGTTAGCATAGGTGTGACATATGAGTGCAGACAACTTTTTGGAGAAAATATTCTATACGTTCAAGTAAGTTATAAAGGTCTCAATATTAATAGTTTTCAAGTGAGTAATATGTCAGCCGTCAGGAAGGTTAGTACATGGTACTGCAACTGCGTACGAATTTTTGGAGAAAATCTCCTAAACGTAAAGGTGAGTTATAAAGGTCTGAATAGTACTATTTCTTAAGTGTGAAATCTATTTTTTCAGTCATGTCCCATTCTTTTGTCGAGTGACGCCCTTTCAGTGTCACGAAATACAATCAGCTGTCCGAAATTTGTGGTTAGTAGCACTCTAACCTCAAATTTCGAAAAGTTGCTTGTATTTCGTGACACTGAAAGGGAGTGAATCGACAAGAGAATGGAATATGGCTGAGAAAATACATTGTACACTTGAGAAATATTACTCTTCGTACATTTATCGCTTTTATGTTTATAATATTTTCTCGAAAATGTGGTCTGCCTTCCCATGACGGCATGCTAAAATACTCAATTCAACGCTTCCGGCTCTTTGGGCCTCTTTTTTTAATTGGTCAGCCACTGATGCGGGCGTGGCCGTACAGCCCGTACAGGAACCGTGGTGGGAGATGACGAAACAGCGCAAATTAGAATAAGCGTGTATAGGGGATGTAGAATAGGTGAACTGTAGAATAGGCGAACTGTAGAATAAAGGGAAGTTGACTGTATTCCATTTTTGGTTGAACATTTATTTTTTAATTGATAATTTAATTATTTAGATGAAACTTTATGAATTCTGTTAAAAAATCGTCTTTATCGGTAGAAAATTAATCTTCTTGGTTGAAAATTCATATTTTTTGTTGAAAATTTAACTACTGAGTTGTAAATAATTCTACCTTGTTTATAATTAAATATGTCTTTTTTTGATTGAAGATATGAAATTTATTGTTGAAAATTTACCTCTTAAGCTGAAAATTTAGCTATTTTGTTGAAAAATCGTTGTTTCTTTTGTGAAAATTTATTCTGAACTGAAAATTGAACTATTCCGCTGGACGGCTGGCTTATCAGATCCATCAAGCTAGCACTACTACAACCTAAATTCCCAAATTTCTTTGTATCAGAATTTTGAGATATTTTCGAATATTGCTGGGCTGAATTGCCAATTTTTGAGCTCTAAAACTTTTTTGGAAAATTCAAATTTCAATTGGAGGTGCTGGCTTCACTCAATCCAGCACCTCCACTATATAAAATAATTAAACACGACAGAATTTGGGGCTTTTTTGGCCTCTTGAACGCATCAAAAACCAATTTCCAAAAAGCACCCCTACTAAGAATAAAACCACCCCCTATATAAAATCTCAAACCACTTGCCAAAAATAAAATCTGCAAAAAACAAAGTGCATCAGAATTTTGGGCTCATTTTGGGTTCTCGAATGCAAATTTCAAAAACCACTACTATGTACAAAAAACCAGCCTCTTAGTAAAACTTCAAACCTGGAAAAAACAAAATAGAAACTATACACCTATCAATAAATTCGAATTTGAATTTTCAAGAAGCCCAAAAATCAGAGACTGTATTCACCCTATAAAATTCTGAGAAAAGATAATTTTCCGGCAAAGTCGTAGTGACGGTGTACCGAGGCGTTAGTTTTTGGGGTTAATGATTAGAGCCCAAAAATCGGTGCCGGTATTTTTCAGGAGCCCAAAAATCAGAGACACTTGATAACACCCAAATAAGACTTCGCCAAAAAATAATCTTTTTGAGAATTTTACAGTGTCAATAGAGTTTCTGATTTTTGGGCTCCTCAAAAATACAAACTCTGATTTTTGGGCTCCAACCCCTAATTTAAAAAAAAAACAGCCTCTTGATACCACGCAGATAAGACTTTGTCGAAAAATAATATTTTTGAGAATTTTTCAGTGTCAGTAGTCTCTAATTTTTGGTCTTCTCAAAAATACCAACTTTGATTTTTGCGCTCTAACTCTTAACGTCCCCTCTGTACACCGTCAGTACGACTTTGCCGGAAAATAATCTTTCATCAGAATTTTATATGGACAATAAATTCTCTGATTTTTGGGCTTCTTGAAAATTCAAATTCGAATTTATTGATAGGTGTTCGCTTGCTATTTTCTTTTTTCCAGGTTTGAGTTTTTACTGAGGGGGTAGTTTGATTGTTAGTAGGGGCGATTTTTTTAAAACATTTTTTGGTGCGTTTAAGAGCCCAAAAAACTCAAAACTCTGCCGTGTTTTATTTTAGATTTTTTTCATTTTTTATATAGTGGAGGTGCTCGCTTGAGTTAAGCCAGCACCTCCAGCCGAAATTTGAAGTTTCAAAAGAAGTAGTAGAGCTCAAAAATCGGCAATACAGCCCAAAAATAGCCAAAAAAGCTTTAAATTCTGATACAAAGAAATTTGGGAACTTCGATGGTGGAGGTGCTAGCTTCATGGACCTTCGTTTATCCCAACTGGCAATGCGGTGTAGTCTTCTTATAATCCGTCTTAATTCAATTATTTCGGAGTAACCCTAGTACTACTGAGTAATCCACATGTGATACGTGATAATGCAATTGTAATCCCAATAGTTCACGTTTAATCCGAAACAATCTACTGGTAATCCGGCGTAATCCAATTCCAATCTGAAGTAATCCAGTTTCATTAAAAATCTAACAATTAGGTAAACCATGAATTTTTTAAATTGAAAATGTAATTATTCCATTTTTGGTGGAAAATTGATCTTTTTTATTTAATAATTCATCTATTAGGTTAAAAAATTATTCAGAGTAGGCGCCGTGCCCCTACTTTGAAGCCAGAAAATTATATTTTTGGTTAACAAAATTATTATTTTGGTGAATTTTTAACAATTTTGTTAAAAAGTCATCCTTTTTAGTTTCAAATTCAACTGCTTTCTTAGAAATTCATCTTTTTGGTCTGAACATTTATCTGTTTCATCATCAACATTTCATCTTTGTCGAAATTGTTTTTTTTTCAAGTTTGCTTAAAAAGTTTTTTTTTTAAATTGTCCTTTCCGACTGAAAATTTATCTTTGATGGTAGAAGACTCAACTTATTTGGTTCAAATAAATAAATAAATTTTGTAATCTGAAATTGAATTGTTTTATTCTGCTTATAAAAGACTGTATGTTGAAAATGTTACAAGACTAATATACTAGTCTTTGAATATCAATGGTCAGGGATAAACAGGGAATTTTGAAAATTATATTTTCCTGCCACCCTGAATAAAAGCCATATACAGCGTATTACCCTATATTTATTGAATTTTTACGTAATTACTTTAATGAGGATTATAATTCATCAATTTATATTTCTTCTTGCAGAATTAAGTTCACAGAGCGATCCGTCGAGACCTTCAAGAAATAATAATAATAAAGCACTATCCCAGCGCGAAGCCAGGCGTCAACTTAGGCTAAGCACTGCCCGTTCGCAGAACTTAAACGTTGAGCAAAGCTTTGCCGATGTACAGCTGTCAGAAATGCAGGGCCATCAAAGAAATATATTAAGAGCTAGGCAGCAATCCATTCACGACGGAGACCTTCATTCAACAGTCGCGTATCAGGAAGCCTATCTGCAAGCTCAGGAGGCATCCTCTTGGCACGCAGCCGCTTATGCGCCAGCTGCTCAGGAGACAGCCTTTTGGCACGCAGCCCCTTATCCAGCAGCCGCTCAGAATACAGCCGTTCAGCACACACCAGATCAGCAAGAAGGCGAACGGCCACATGTTTCTCTTGACTTGTCATTGGGACAACCAGGATATGACAAGTCAGGGTAAAATTAATATACAATGTCGCTTGTGAACAGAAGTCGAATAAAAGTGTTCAAAGCCAATAAAAATTACATCAAAAACTTTTCTTACATTTCTACCGACCCCTTCTCATCATTTTTCTTTTTATTATCATGTAGCCACTCGCTTCCCTTCTTCATCTACACCTTTATCTTCCCTAATCAATTAAAAAATAATTAGTCTAAGGAGGCGCTATGAGCCTAAAAAAATGTTATCGCAGCCTATGAAGACGTTAATTAAGTTGTTTAAATCCCCCATCTCTAAATACTAGCTTATCCGATCATATCTTATTATCCCCTCCTCCCGTCCCTTCAATCCCTCCACCTTATTTCCTTTCACCACTTTCATCCATTCCCTGGCAAGCTTTCCTCAAGATATGAGATAAATTTGTTAAAGATTAGAAAATTCAAAGTGTGGTGCCGAAGTTGAACGTGACCAGAAATATTAAATGATAAAGCAGCAGCATTACATACTTGGTTAATCTGAATTCCCGTCTATCTTTTTCAATTCTCTCTTATCTATCTCATCCTATCCTTCATCTATCTACGTCAACCTGAAGGTTTTGTCGCTAGGTTTCTGATGGTTAAAAGAACCAATAAGTGAAATTAGTTTTCAGGCCTATAAGTGGAAGCCCTGGAAACCGTCTGCCAAGTTCGTCACAGTTGTCGACTAAGGTATGGAAATAAATTTTAAGTGTATAGGTATATAGGCACAGACGCAACGTTGACTTTCCGGTAGGTAGTCAAAGTACTCAATCGCGGAAGATATAAAAAGGGATAGACAAAGATTCATATTTATATTAAAGAGATAGAATACAATACCTTGTAATCCCCCCTTATGATAAAATATTATAGTAAATTCAGCTTAGGTCTATAATGATTCTCCTCTAATGAATTAATTATGATTTTTCACTATTCTAGAAAAATTAATATAGAAAATAATTATAACAAAGTCTGTATTGAAAGAAAGAATGTTAAAATATTGAAAGAGTTGGTGCCAACAATAGAGAATGTAAAAACAGATCATTTATTTACTTACTTAACTCAGATTGCAAAACATATCATCATGCATAAAAATGCAACTGTTTTGTTCAAAATTAATCTTCTTTGCTTGAAGATTCAACTATTCTGTTTGAAAACTTTGGTTGAACCACTTTGTCAAGAAATCATGTTTTTGTTCAAGATTCATATTTTTAGTTGAAAATTCATCTTCCTGGTTGAAATTTGAACTATTTTGTTTAAATATGATTTTTTTGAGTCGAGGTTTTATAACACTGACTTTCTTTTAACCAGCATTACATTACAAATTTGTACGCGAATGTCTGAAAATAGTTCCATTTTGTTGTTCTACAAATTTAAAATGATGACGAAAGCTAAAATTATTATAATATCAGTTAAATCCATAAGAATTAGAGAAGAGAATTAAGTAGGTTTAGCGGTTAAAATTGTCAGTAAATACAGTGAAAATAAACTATATTCAGTGACTCCTACACAGGTCATTAAGTGAAATTAAAATGATATGAATAAACAGACAGGTTCACGATCATACACGCACACACATACATACATAATGCGACAATCACTCACCAAGCAAGTTTATAAAAATAATGAAAGTTTGAATTATCCGATCAATCAGATTTCAAATTAAAAAATATTGTATAAGAGCATCATAACTTGTGGCATAGTTTAAAGCATTTTTCTAACATCTCATGGCAATGGTTAAAATAGAAAAATCTGACAAATATTCGCACATGTCCCAACAAATATGCGAGTCCATAGAATTGTTTAGGACCAAAAGTGTTTAAATCAGTGTAGGAAATCGCACGACTCTTTTCACCTGAAAATCGTTAAAATGCAAAGGATTCTGCAGGCACTTCAAAATGGAAGTTCAGTCTCTGAAAATTGTGATCTCCAAATTTCCCCTCGGAGAGGTGCGTTACAAATAAAAATCCACCTTATTTGTATATTTAGAGTCGAGGGGATTTTGGCTTCTCATAGTCAATCACCCACTACTAATAAACACCACACTTTTCGTTTTTGCGGCGAGTACGTAAAGCCTGGCGCGAAGTTAGGCCTCAAGGCTCGAAATGAACAAATTAAAAATGTACGAAATCATAACTTATATTACCTCTTTATCGAAAGTCTCTTGCCCTACGTCACGCATCTTCTCGCAAAAGGACATCGCTGATCGGCGCTTGAATAATACCAAAGTAATGTCCAATTATTGCGCGTATGACACAATTGGTGATATGAAACATATCCTGATTGGGCTAAATAGAAAAAATAACATTTTTGAGGAGCAAAGATTTTAAATAATTAAGTATCGCCTCATTTTACCTCTTTGGTTGACAGTTCAACTATTTTGTTGAAAATTCATATTTTCTGGTTGAAAATTTTATTTTTATACAGAAAATTCGTCTTTTGACTTGAAGATTCAACATCTTAGATGAATAAAAGATTCAATGCTTTCACGATGATTCATTGTAATAAAAGAAGGTGTTTTGGGTTTCAATCTTGTAAATTCTTGCAATTGGAAAACCATTTGGGAACTTCTAAATATAAATCATTACCTCCAAAAACTATTAAAACCTTACCTTTTCCTATAAAACACCCTCAGATTAGACATTTGGTCTGCATTGGACCGCATATCATTTGACCAACACCAACAGGTTAAAGATCTTTTCACTCAAGAAATTAAAATACAATTTGACAAATTACTTCCAGTGAAGCGCACACCAATAACTAACACAGTAAAAAACATCTTTAACCAGCCTCTCTGCTATGAAATGATATCAGCCTTATCTAAAGGACATAATTTTGCGGTAGATCCCTCCAAAATTCGGAAAGAAGAAATCATCAGTAATTTGAAATCCACAATATATACAAGAAAAAACAGCAATCAAAGACCTCAATTTGAATAAAGACATTATAATATTACCCGCAGACAAAGGCAACAAAACAGTATTTAAATTAATACCTACTAATCCCATCTCTCCGAAACTTTACGGACTCCCAAAAATCCACAAAAACAACATTCCACTCAGACCGATAGTCAGCGTAATAAACTCACCAACATACAACCTAGCACGCTTGCTCGCCAAAAAACTGAATCCTTTAACAGGAAACACTAATACAAAAGATACAAAAGATTCACATTCAACCTCCTAGTAAGTTTCGACGTAGTATCTCTTTTTACGAAAGTGCCAATCTCTGATACAATCGATAATATTGAATCCCGTGCAAATTTCACCTCCGATCTCATACCTTTGATACCACACTGTCTGCATAATATTTACTTCTCTTTCAATAATCAATTCTACGAACAAACCTCGGAAGTTGCAATGGGATCTCCAATCTCACCTGTAATAGCCAACATCTTCGTGGAACATCTAGAAACTAAAATCTTCAATCAATTCAAGCTTAAACCGGAATTTTGGTGCCGTTACGTTGACGAACTTTTGTCATTTGGAGGCATGGCCTAGATGAATTACACAAGTTTTCCGTTTTCATCAACTGATTGCACCCTAATATCCAGTTCACCATGGAAATTGCACAAAAGGGAAAATTGCCCTTCTTGGTCGTAATGGTTTACAAAAGATCTGATAACACATTGGGACATGAAGTTTACAGAAAACCCACCCATACAAACAGATATCTACATCCCTCCTCCCACCACCACCCATCTCAAAAGCAATAGGTCATCGACTCTCTTGTATATAGAGCTGTCTCCATAACAGATGAAGATAATTTACAAAAGGAATTACAAAACGTTACACAAATCCTAATACAGAACGATTACACAAACAAACAAACAAACAAATTGACGAAGTTATAATAAAATACACTCAAAATAACAAGTCAACACAACCTACCCAAAGAGAGAGAGAAAAACGACCACCATCCTACCCTACATCCAAGGTATCACAGAAGAAATAGTTCTTGACAGATTCCAGAGATTAATTTAATGGTTTTCACTAAATTTTATAAAAGTATTTCAATATATTTCCAATTAATTTTCTCACAATAAATCAAGAACTCCACAGTATTTCAGATATTTTTTTTACATATTCGAGAATATCTCAGAAAAATCCTTTCAAAGCACTCAATATTTTCAACGCTTAACTTTAAAATACGGCGTTATTGTAAGCTGACCCTAGACACGTGGTGCTCTTTGTTCTCGAAATCAGTCGCCTGAGAGTTTTTGAAGGAGCAGGTCGTTTCTCCTAAAATTAAAAAAAATAAACCAAATATAAAATTCTAAAGTTTGATTATTTTCCCAAATGCATCTCGGATTACAGATAAATTCATAAATGATTTCTAACCGTGTGACGCAAGTGCCACCTGAAAATTGGAAAGAGAATGGAAAACATTCAAGACTATTTTTCGGATGAGTACTTTATTACGCTGAAACTTTCTTCTCAATACATATTTAGACCCACGCGCCTCATATGATGAGCTTGATATGTTTATATATTTTTTACTAAAACCTATTTTTTCAATTGAATTATTTTAATTATTTTAACTCCAATATTTCAAGCAGGAAAAGCTTGATATATGTATACATAATTCTTGATCAAATTTCAACAAATTTATTCAGGAAAACAGAGTTGCTTCATAGAATTTCAGAATTTGTTTTCTCTTTCAGGTATTTAAAGGTATTCATTTATAGTGATTCGAAATTATTTTGGTGAATTCGAGGGAATTCTCAATTGATTTTAATAGTCTGGAAGGAGTTTCAACATTTTTATTCCTTCAATAATCCTGGCATATTAGGGCTTTTTGACAGCTTCCAGGGCCCAATTTAATTTTTCTTTAAAGGGATGAATTCAGTGGAAAATCTGACTTTTTATTTAAATTGAATTTAATGATTTGAAAGAATTTCAAGGTATTTTTAAGGGATCTTGGGGCGCTTTAAATCTGAAATTTCAGAAAATATACAATTCCATGAAATTTTCGGAAAGATACTTTGAAGTGTTTGTAAACTCGAAAATTAAGCTGATGACGTCTCCCTTCACGTGTTATTTTCAAAGATTCCTAAATGCATTTTTAAACTCTCCCAAAAAAATTATAATATTGCAGTTCAATTATTATAACGATTTTAATTAGATGATGTTATTTGATGTGGACCAGGTAATAACATCTTCTAATTAATTTTATTGCCTGGTCGACATCAAATAACATCATCTAATGAATTCACACGGTTGGAAGAAAACGCATGAACATGGAACGAACCAACAATACAGATGGATTCTTTCAAAGGATTGGAAATGAAGAAATAGTCAATAATTTAAGAAAATGGAGTAAATCAAGTAAGTCTATAGAAGAACTGCAAAATCGTTGGAGATTCCTGCTACGTTGTAGGAATAATAGAATTCCTCCACCACATTTGATAAATTGAGTGTCAAACTTACATTTTAATTTAAAAAAAAAGTATAAATCAATTTCGTTCTTGCAATATGAGAATGAAAATAAAAATTTTAAATACAGAGATTAGAGATATATGTATGCTGATTAATAGCAATCAGGATTTTAAACTTAATTTAGAAAAAGTCATTTTAGAAACTATGGATTCACGATTGTTTGAAGAATTTAGAGATACACAGTTGGTTTATTTAAACAGATATGGAAAGGAACTTATTGAAAAATCCATTATGAAGTACAAATGGACATTACAAAATATTATAAACATAGAAATATGTCTTCTAATTCAAAATGCCTTTTGAGTTTATCGAATGAAACGATTCCTGATGAAGTTGCGTACTATTTGAGTCTTGGGAAAAAGTTTAGCACGATACCTGTTAACAAAAGTAATATTATTGAAAGGTCTCTAGCTAATATCGAAGAAAAAATGTACATGATTGATGCGGAATATGTGAATGATACAAGATCAGAAGCTAGTCATATCCTCACTAGATATATGTTGAGTAATTTTTTAAATGGTAAAGACTTCGAATATGTCGATCTGGCTCTAAAATCCAAAAAGTTTATTAAAGATAATGATAATATTCTAGTAACTCGTGCAGATAAAGGTAATGTGACTGTAATTTTGAAAAAACAGGGTTATATTAGAAAATGTCAAATTCTACTTGAAGACAAAACTACCTACATAGAAATAAATACAGATCCAACAAATAAAGTTAAAAGAGAATTAAATTCAATTGGTAATATGATTAGAACTAACATTTTAGATCAAAATTTAAGTAAATTTTTAAAAAGCTACAACGGTGTTTCGCCTAAATTCTATGGGTTACCCAAGATAAATAAACAAGCAACACCTATGAGGCCAGTAACGTCCTTCATAGGATCACCTTTATATAATTTATCAAAATTTATTGGCAATTCGATTCAAAAACCCTTAGGAAAAACGAGTACTTTTATAAAAGACAGTTTTGACTTTGTAGAAAAGATCAATATGATTGAAAATATCCCTGAGGATTTTGAGGTAATATCACTTGATGTTACGTCTTTATTCACTAATATTTCACACAAGCTCATTGTTGCTAATATAAAGAAAAAATGGCCACAGATCAGTGATCACACCTGTCTGCCTCAGGGATCTTTTATAACACTTCTGGAATTTTGTCTTGAAAATGCTTACTGTGTTTTCAACAATAAGTTCTACAGGCAAAGCTTTGGTGTACCCATGGGCTCTCCTATAGCAGCTGCGGTGGCCAAGTTGATAATGGAAAATCTATAAAGTAGTATTCTCAGAAATGTTCCATACAAAGTAAAGTTTTTCTTTCGTTATGTGGACGATGTTCTGACTTGCGTTCATAAGATTAATATCGATGATTTGTTGAAAAAGTTCAACAAATTTAACACAAGGCTTAAGTTCACTATAGAGAGGGAAAACAAGATGAGTATAAGCTTCATAGAATCTTTAGTAAAAAGAGACAATGGCAAATTGAGCACCGATTGGTATAGGAAGCCCACATGGTCGGGAAGGTATTTGAATTTTAATACATTTACACCCTTACAATACAAAATCCGTGTGGTTAATTCTTTGGTTGACAGAGCAGTTAGACTTTCTAACCATGCATTCAAAAACAAGAACCTTGATTTAGTCACAAAAACTTTAATTGAAAATGATTTTCTTAAAAGTTTTATAACTAAGTTTATGAACAAAAGGTTGGAACATATTGAGGATGGAAACAATAGTAAAAATAATAATAATAATAATAAAATACTAATAATAATAACGTCACTTATAGACACCTTAGTTTACCGCGAGCGCATAATGAATATACCTGTAGGCGATACCAACTGCCGAGCGTGCAAGCAAGAACCAGAAACACTTGGACATGTTCTCAGTGGATGCTCAAAATATGCACGATACGGGTACATAGAGAGACACAATGCGGCTCTAAAAGTGTTATATTACCATCTGAGGCACTTCTATGGTGTTGATCTATTGCCCGTCTTGCCATACGCCCAGGGGGAACTCGAGTCCGTTGTGGAGAATGATCAGTGTAAGATCTACTGGAATTTCTCATTCTCGACCACTCAACGTATCAGTGCTACGAAGCCTGATATTGTCCTCCAAGATCTGAAGAACAAGATCATTTACGTGATTGAATTCTCGGCACCAGCCGATGGTAATGTCACGGGAAAGGAGGAAGAAAAACGGGCGAAATATCAAGCACTTCTTTTCGAGCTGAGCAGGCTCTACCAAGGCTTCAAAGTCCATCTTGTAGTTCTCATATGTTAATCGGCTGTCTTGGAGGTATGAAAGCTTCATTTATTAGCCAACTCAACAAGATTCCGGCTTGCCAGCGTCAGGCTCATTCCATCGCGAACCGGATGCAAAAGGCTGTTCTTCTGGGATCACTTCATCTGGTCCGTCAACACTGTTCCTCATAACATTCTACAAAGATTGGTAGCTCTAAAAAAGTATCCAGAGGTGAAACTTCATCTCCAACTGTCCCGTCTGCCGCGTAAGATCATCTGCGGCTAGAGACCTGACTCCAAGGAACAGTGTTGCCCGATGTTATCTCGCGTAAATTTCCCGCTCTTGCTTACCTTCTTGGACAGAAGGAACAGAAGCGGATGACGTACACGTTCCAGTTGCGTCGGGATTGGTTGATTTTAAAGAACCATGATCGTAGCTTCCGGAGCCTACAACTTCTCACATAATAACGTCACAAACTTCGAAAATAATTACAATAATAGAGATAACTTTATGATGTAACCATATACAGCAATGTACAGCAATAATTTAAAAATAATTTTTGAAAAATTGGGTTTTAAAGTTGTTCTACGTTCTGACCATGATGGTTTTAAATGTTTTAATAACGGTAAGGATCCATTAAAAAAGGGTTTAAAGACACATGTGATCTATGGCGTCAATTGCGTGGGTTGTAAATGTGTTTATATTGGCCAATCGGAAAGAAATATCGATACCAGAATGAATGAACACAAATACGATTGCAGGCACGATGATAGAAACACAGCATTGGTGTATCACTCAAATACGAAGCATTATCACTTCGATTTTGAACATGTTAATGTACTAGGTGTTGAAGTAAATAAGAAACAAAGATTATACAGAGAAATGTTTCATATAGCGAAGAATAAATTTTCGGTCAACAAAAGAACTGACATCGATGGTCTGAGTGATATATATTTAAATTTAATTAATAACTTTAATAATTGTTAATTAATAACACCAATAGCTATTGATTCTATAGCATACTGTTGTTCATAGAATTAATTTCAACCCAATATAAATTACAATATCTAATTTATAATGAATAAAGATTCCATACTTTAGAAAATAACTATATAGATACGATACGGTAAGATGATAAGAGAGAATCCGTTTTCCTATCTCATTTATGACGTAGGATATATAATGCGCACACAATAGACCATTGAGCAGCGAATCAAATTTATTATGTAACCACCTTGTTTATACGACATTAATTTTCTGTATTTAAGAAATGTCACTTGCTTCTGTTTGACTGAAAGGATAATGTGATGGCCCACCAACATTTTTATCTTTATATCCTGATAATGCCAATAGAATATGCAAGTCGTTTCATTTTTTTATTTTTTAACATCCACTGCATCATTTTTGGAAAAATATTACATGACTATAATTTTTAACAAAAAGTCGGCTGCAGTGACTTACTCCAGGATCTTTCCTTGCTCCAGGATCTTTTAATGACTTCTTTTAATTAAGATGGTAAAGAATTGACATAAGGGGAATTTTCACTTCGTTTCTTATACAATGTAATAGTTTTTTATGTCTTCTGTGTCTAGGCGATACATATTTATACGGCTGAGGAGGCCCTTCGTCGAAGGGCGAAACGTTACCCATGGACCAGTATACCAACAACCATAACATCTTCTAATTAACTATTTTAATATTGCAAGCAGGAGAAAAGTTAATATATATCTATATATAACTCTTTTTCATATTAGAAAAAAAAAGAGTTATTGGTTCCTCGTTTAGAGGTGGGCCGGGAATGGGCAGATGGAAACATATGAACTCCTATCTAATTCAGCGCTGCTGGAGGCTGGTGACCTTCTCAGCATAAATCACCAACCAATTGAGACTCTCGGTTTCCTTTCTCTGCCCCCCCCCCCCCCCAGTAATAGAAGTTTTGGTGGGACTGACGGTACAACTAGACTCTCCACCGTACGAGCAATAATCACTTAACTTGGACATGATTTCGACTCGCAAAACAAATCTCGCACATAAAGGTGACAGTTGGGTGTAAAATGTAAACATGAATAATACAAACAATAAAGTAGCCTCGGAATGGACTGAAACTTTGATTGACGAAATGCATACACACGGTAAACGTAATGTTAGAGTTTCAGGCGATGAGTGTAGACTGGGTGCTTGGAATGCTGGATGAGTGAATGATCTTAAAGTAAGAGAACTACGAGAAACTATGCATTCTAGGAAACTAGATATTTTATGTGTACCTCAGACGAAGAAAAAGGGTTGCGGAAGTAGAAACATAGAAAATGGGGTGTTGAAAGGCGTTTTTGAAATATGGTGAGGAGTAGGTAGTGAAACAAATCGTAGTCAAGGGGTCGGTTTAACTATGAATGGAAAAGCAAGACAGCATCTCAAAGATCAAGGATATGTATCGCCCAGAATTCTGTGGGTTAGAATGAAGGTAGGAATCAGAAGATTATTTATCATAGCGTGCTACGCCCCAGTTTATAGCAATCCGAGGGAAGTCAAAGTCGCCTTCTGTAACACTTTAAATGATACAATAAGTACTTGCGATCCAGGTGAAAGAATAATTTTGCTAGGAGATATGAACGGATGGGTCGGCGTCCAACGTCAGGATACAGATACAGAAAGGGCACTAGGTAAATTTGGGAATCCAAGAAAAAATTATAACGAGGAAAGATTAGTTAGCTTATGCTTAGAAAAGGGCCTATTTATTACAAATACTTGGTTTCGACATGAAATGAACCACACGTACACCCGGTGTAAAGGGAATAACCGCAGTATAATGGACTTCTTTATTGCGGATGAAAGACTAAGAGAACTAGTCAAAGATATAAAAATCATGAGGGGTTCCGAATGCAATACTGATCATTACCTTTTAGTCTCCAAAATAAATTTAGGGCGGGGGTGGAGAGGAAAGAGAAAAAAAACGCGAATAAAGATTGAAAATTTACAGAAAGCGGAAGTGCGAATAGACTTTCAAAATAGGTTAAACGAACGTATAGATGAGACAATTTGGAAGGGGTTATTTAACAATAAAGATATAGAGGGCGCGTGGACTTTGTTACGGGATATCATTGTTAACACTGCAATTGAAGTGTGTGGTACGGCAGTGGTAGGAAGAAAGTCTGGTGATGCGTGGTGGAATGATGAAATTCAAGCGTCCCAGCAAGAAAAGAAAAAAGCGCACAAGAGAACATTAAACATGGCAGGTCTTAGCGATGAGGAGAGAAATAGACTCAAAAATGATTACAAAGACAAAAAGAGGAAAGTTAAACGACTAGTCAAGGAGAGTAAAGAAAAAAATCAGAACAGAAGAAGAGAACAAAATAAAAAACTACTTTGAAGGAATTATGACACTATTGTATAAACAGTTGAAGGAAAGTAAAAGTACAGAGTTTTGCAGCATGAGAAACAGCAAAGGTGAAATGCTATATAATATAGACGAGATAGTAGACGCTTTAACAGACTCTTTTAAACAATTATTAGGAAGTGGAGATATAGGGCAACAGAATTGCGACATAGAATATAATGCATTAGAAAACCCAATTGAAAAAGTCTGTGTCACTGAAGTCAGAGACATAATTAGGAACTTGAAAAACGGTAAGGCTGCTGGTATAGACAGTATTAGCGCGGAAATACTTAAATACGGTGGCGAGTACATACCTCACAGGTTGTGCGAATTGATAAATTTATGTATCGAGACGGGGGAAGTTCCAGACGATTAGCGAAAAGCGATTATCGTACTAATATACAAAAGAAAGGGAGATAAAAGCAACTGCAGTAATTACAGAGGTATCGGCCTACTAAATACCGTATGTAAAATATACTCAAAAATACTTATTCGTACGGTAATGGAAATCACAGAAGAAAATATATGGGAAGTCCAAAGTGAATTTATGCCAGCAAGATCATGTACAGATCAGATATTTAGCCTAAGACAGATCACAGAAAAAATCTTGAGAGTAGGAAAGAAAGTTTTCTGTGCATTTATTGACCTAGAAAAAGCATTTGACAAAGTAAATAGAAATGAACTTTGGGAAGTCCTTAAAGAGTACGGAGTAAACGGAGGGCTCCTACAAGCAATAAAAACAATATATACAGGTAGTAAAGCAAGTGTAAGGGTAAATGGGAAACTGAGTGACTGGTTCGATATTATGCAAGGCGTGAAACAAGGATGCGTTATGTCCTCGTGGCTATTTATCATATTCATGGATAAGTGTCTAAGAACTGCCCTCTTCGACGAAGAAGGTGTAGATCTCGAAACAGTCAAGGTACGTGGGTTAGCTTTCGCAGATGACAAGATTGTTATGGCAGAATCAATCGAGGACTTGCAAAGAATGTTGAATAAACTTAATACAAGTGTTGCGGAATAAACGTGTCATTTGAATTGAATTTGAAAGGGAAATAGCTTAATGGTATAATAATAATGTACAGTCGAACTTCGATAACTGGAACCACCAAGGGAAGCAAACAAACTTCGAGTTATCGAAGAATGATGTATACTATATTGAAATCCCGGGGCCGAAAAATGTCTTCGAGTTATTGGAAATTCGACTTATAGACAGGCCGTGATACTTCAGTAGTCGACAAGTCTTATTCAGGGAATATATTCAAAGACACAACTGTAAATTTTAATGAATTTTTAAAAAATTCTCATTTTTTTCTAACTTATTTAAAACAATTAGAAGGCAATATTTTTGAAAATGAAAACAGACTAGGTCACGTCCATCTAGACTAGGTCACCATGGAGTTTTTACACAGGGGGTAGTTTTATTGTTTGTAGGGGCGGCTTTTGTAAATTGGTTGTTGATGCGTTCAAGAGCCCAGTCAAAACCCAAAATTCTGTGGTGTTTGATTTTACATTTTTTTTAGTTTTTATATAGTGTTGGTGCTAGCTTGAGTCAACCCAGCACCTCCACTCGAAATTTCAATTTTCAAAAAAGTAGTAGAGGCCAAAAATCGGCAATACAGGACAAAAATAGCCAAAAAAGCCGAAAATTCTGATACAAAGAAATTTGGGAATTTCGATCCTGGAGGTGCTAGTTTCATGCACCTTCGTTTATCCCAACTGTAAACCCGGTGTATTCCCTGTATAATCCGACTCAATTCAATTAATTCGGAGTAATCCCAGTATTTTTGAGTAATCAACATGTAATACGTAATAATGCACTTGTAATTACAATAGTTCACTTTTAAGCCAGAAAATTATATTTTCAGTTAAAAAATTTATTATTTTTGTGGAAATTTAACATTTTTGTTAAAAGGTCATCCTTTTTAGTTGAAAATTCAACTGCTTTCTTGAAAATTTCTCTTTTTGGTCTAAAAATGTATCTGATTTCGTAGAAATTGAGTTATTTTTTGGACAAAAATGCAACTGCTTGGTTGAGAGTTATTCATCTTTGGTTGAGGATTCAAAAATTGTATTGAAAATTCGTCGGTTTTGGTGGAATTCAACTGTTTTCTATTCAAAATTAAATTTTCGTTTGAAAATTCTTTTTTATCCAGAAAAAATTTAACGATTCTGTTAAAAATTTAATTATTTCGTTAAGAATTCATCTTTTATGGTCAAACATTAAACTTTTTTCTCAACAAATTTGTCCTTTCGGACTGAAAATTCATCTTTGATGGTGGAAAACTCATCTTATTCGGTTGAAATAAATAAATAAATTTTTTATTTTATTCTGAAATTTAATAGTTTTATTCTATTCATGGAAGATTCTATTTTAAAAATGTTACAAGGTTAATATACTGGTCTTTGAATATCAATGGTCAGGGAAAAATCAGGGAATTTTGAAAATTAAGTTTTTAGAACGCCCTGAAACACCGTATTATCCTATATTTATTGTATTTTTACATAATTCCTTCAATAAGTATTAGAATTCATCAATTTATTTTTCTTCTTGGAGAATGGAGTTCACAGAGCGATCCGCCGCCACCTTCAAGAAATAATAATAATGATGAAATATCCCAGCCCGCTTCCAGGCGTGAACGTCGGCGGATCGCTGCCCTTTCGCAGAACTTAAAAGTTGAGCAGAGTTTTGCCGATGTACAGATGACATAAACGCCGAGCTATCAAAGACGGTTATGAGGTACTAGGCAGCAATCCATTCACAACGAAGACCTTCGGCTCACAGCCGCTTACCAGGAAGCCTATCGGCAAGCAGTCGCTTATCAGGCAGCCGCTCCGGAGACAGCCTCTTGGCACGCAACCGCTTATCCGGCAGCCGCTTAGGAGACGGCTTCTTGGAACGCAGCGCTTATCCGGCAGCCGCTCAGAATACAGCCGTTCACCACACACCAGATCAGCAAGAAGGCGAACGGCCACATGTTTCTCTGGACTTGACATTGGGAACACCAGGGCACGACAAGTCATGGTAAAATTGATATACAATGTCGCTTGTGAACAGAAGTCGAATAAAAGTGTTAAAAGCGAATAAAAATTACATCAAAAACTTTTCTTACATTTATACCGACCCCTTCTGACCATTTTTCTCTATATTATCATCTAGCCGCCCGCTTCCCTTCTTCATCCACACCATTATCTTCCCTAATCAATTAAAAAATAAGTAGTCAAAGGAGGAGCCATGAGCCTAAAAAAATGATTTCGCAGCCTATGAAGACGTTAATTAAGTTGTTTAAATCCCCCCTCTCCAAATCTTACCTTATCCGATTATATCTTAATATCCCCTCCGCTCGCCCCTTCAATCCCTCCACCTTAGTTCCTTTCCCCACGTTCATCCTTCCCACGTCCTTCCACGCCACTTCCCTTGCTTTCCCTTCACTACCCTCCTTCCCGTCACTCCCATTCTTCTCAACCAATATATGCCCTGGCAAGCTTTCCTTAAAATAGTAGATATATTTGTTAATGATCAGAAAGTTCAAAGTGTGGTGCCGAAGTTGAACGTGACCAGAAATATTAAATGATAAAACAGCAGCATCACACACTTCGTTAATCTAAATTCCCGTCTATCTTTTTCAATTTTTTCTTAGCTATGTTATCCTATCCTTTATCTACCCACGTCAACCTGAAGGCTTTGCCACTAGATGGCTGACGGCGAAAGTAACCAACAAGTGAAATTAGTCTTCAGGCCTATAAGAACAGGCCTTGCAAACCATTTTGCCAAGTCCAACACAGTTGTCGGACCCTCATGGTGGCGGGAACACACCCCCATAAAGGGGGGGGGCACCCCTGTGACTTGTCACAGAAATAATTTAAGGTCAGGTTGTTTGATATAATAAAATTATTGAATATCCACAAAAATTACACGAATTGTTAAAACTGCTTCCAATGAGATTGTTTGCGAAAAAAAAGAATGTGAAACTTGAAAATATGTATCTCGATTATTTTTTATTTTACATTAAAATTATTTATATGTTTTGCTCAATTGACCTCAATATTATCTGAAATCTTTAAAAATTACCATCAGGATGGTCGTCGGTCAATGGTCGTCGGCCGCGGATGTTTTACTGGTACATGTTCTTCTAAGTCTTTGCTTTCGACAGTTGGTGGATCAGTTTCTTTTAATTCCAATCCTTGGCGTCTTCCACCATCAACTCTCCCAGGATATACTTTTTTTTATGTCTTCCAGAAATTGCTGAATTTGAGAACCTAAATCGTTCTTGTAACTCTTCGCAGGAAAATTTCGTCGGTAGTAAAATAAAACCATATATTCTTGTAGTAATTTGGGTATTTTACGACATACAATAGCACGCTTAAATAGTTTTTTTTTCTTTCTAAATTACCAATAGTGTTGATTGGATTGGAGCCAACAACATACTATCCAATACTATGATAGGCCTTTAAGTGAACTGTGCTTTCACCTAGAATCTTCTCCACACTAATATCCTGCATTCCACCATCAGTACATATCCGACTTGTTCCCTAGTGGACATATTTCTTTATATATGGCCAAAAGCTTGCCTTAATTTTAGAATTACCTTTAAAGAAGGCCCTCTTTATCTTCTTTGCAGTACAATCCAAAGACAGTTATTGTCATCTACTCAGCAAGTCGTCTCCTGTGATACATACGATTTGTTAGAAACATTTCATCGGCTTGCACAGTTTTTCCATCACCTCCAAGACGAATTTCGCAATTTGATGCAACAACTCCAGCTATCTCGCGACAATAGTTATAATAGTCAACTACAGTTGATTTAATTAACTCCTCGCCATCTTCATGTCGACGCCATCCAACTAATTGACTATACTTCGCTTACTTTCATTTTTCCGATTAAAGCTATAATTATAGCAAGGACTTCACGAATTTCAATTCGACAACATGATCCATCGGAAGAAGTACCTATTGACTGGTTTTCTACCCACAGACACTGTTAAGAATTTTTCTTTTTTGAGCCTTTGATATGTTCCTTCTGTTCAGCAACAAGAAACAATCCCACGCATGAGTTTTTGGTGGCCCCGAAAGGGTCCGGTGGTTTCAAATAAATTATGAAGATTGGTATGTCTCTACAATTCATTCATCTTCTTTTCATCTGTCTGTGTTCTTACTTCAAGTGGTTCTGCGAATATATAACCCTGGGTACGTAGAGGCCAAGCGTCGAGTTCTTTCATCCCCTTGGTCAGTTCACGCTGATTTCGAGGAGGTTGTTGGAAAGTCCTCTTTCCGGCTGCCTGAATGAATAATTCCCACGGATTCGCGTTTTTCTTCCTTGTGATACACTCGCGGCGAAGTAGACGTAGTTAGCATTTCTTCGAAGTACGTTGAGATTACGAAGTTCCTCTCCTCTCGGCTGCGTAAAATATACGCATGCCCTTCCAAATCTTTCGGGTAGGCAAGTTCTTTCAGCGCAAAATGTAGTCGCCGTTTCGAACCGGTGTATAATGAATCAGTGGTCCTGCGGGCGTATAGCAAGTAATCTGGATGTTCCTCTGATGGCGGTGGTGGAGGTCATCGCCTGACAGGTGAGACCTCATTCAAGATTGGGCAACGAACCTGCTTCTTTGGTATAGATAGTTCGTAGCATGAGGTTGTCGGCTCTATGGAAGACGAAAGTCCTTCCTCGATGATTGTAACGCTGTAGTATCCACGATCCCGTAGTTCTACTTCACGGTGACGTCGGATGCCCCGGGCCTTCTTTTGTCAGGGGTTGAGTCCCACACAAGTCCTCTGAGAAGCTGCAAAAATGAAACTAAGAAAAATGGCACCCGAAGGACATTACAATTCAATCTCAAATTACAACTTTGATCAAGTACCGAAGTACTTTGATCGTAATGCGTTCATGGTTGGGAATGTGGAGTCCCCCGAAAAGCTGCAAAATGAAATTAACATGAATGATACCCGAAGGACATTACAAGTCAATTCCAATTCACAACTTCGATCAAGCACCCAAGTACTTCGATCGTAATGCGTTCATGGTTGGGAATGTGGAATCCCCCGACAAGCTGCAAAATAAAATTAACATGAATGATACCCGAGGGATATTTAAGTCAGTTCCAATTTAAAAGTTCGATCAAGCACCGTAGTACTTTGATCGTGGTGCGTTCAAGGTTGGGGACGTGGAGTCCTCCGTGAAGCTGCCAAAATGAAATTAACAAGAATGATACCCGAGGAACATTAGAAGCCAATTTCAACTTACAACTTCGATCAAGCACCGAAGTACTTTGATCGTAGTGCGTTCAAACAACAAAATATCAGCCAGCAGAATATTGCTCTGAAAAGGGCAGCTGAGTGCTACGTTTAAGCAAGATATATGCTCCGAAAAGAGCAGTTAATAAAGTGTGGTGATGAGAAAAATCCAAAGTCGAGTCCCAGTAATGTCGTTTATTCTCGTAAGTCTCCCTAGGCAGAGAGAGAGAGAGATAGAGAGCAAAGAGCTTTAAAAGGCTGCTGGTGATCCGACAGTAGAGTGTGACCGATTCCAGATCGTGACGCTACTCGAGGCGTCAAGTGTTTGCACGTGCGCCGATGATCGAGGCGGAAGGCCCAGTGACGAGTGTGGTTGAAACGCGTACCTTTATGCCCGGAGGCCTGGGACGCGCGCCACAGCTCGTTGCGAGTGTCCTACTCCGTGTAATTTGGGCGGAGAGGGGATGTTAGTTTGCTATTTCGCCCCACCACGGCAATTTGTGGGGCCCGCGCGCCAATGGCATCATTGCGCGTTGAAGCCTGTTGCCAGCCAGCACTCTGCGTTACATATAGTTTTAAAATTTTAGATTCCAAAAATGAAAGTATACAAATATAAGACAAACATTGAATTATATTATTGGTAATGATTTATTGATTCCTTGTTTGGAGAACTATGTCGGGGAAACGTGAAGATATATTGTAGAGTTAATTACAAACTTTTATCATCCTACCTTTATAAACATTTACTTATATTATCGGAAAAAGCAAATTGATTAAATTAAGTGAAATTAATAGTTAAACCATTTAGGTTGAAATTGATTCGTTGTTTGGCATGTATACATATACGTATATATTCAACGATACAAATTATACTGTTCCGTGCTCATATAATTATACCGGTTTTTTTTAAATAACAGATATACAGTAAAATTTTTCCTATTTCTTTAACATAACGTAGAGCATGTAAACAAAAAAATATAGCCTTCTATATAATATATATATATATAATCTAAAGTATAAAATACAACGTAAACATATATATGCTGAAGCGATAATTTTGTCAACAAATATAACTGATTATTCAGTCAAAATATGTTTACATTTAAATCGTAAAAAATTTATTTCAAGTAATTAGAGTATAGAATCTTGTCCAATTAGGACAAAAAGGAAATTACTCTATTCTAATAAACACAGTTGATAGAAAAGAAAACACCATAAATACAGTATTGCCAGTGAAAAATGTATGTAATTCAAAAAATATTACATTAAAAAACATACTTTAAAAACATAAATGTTTGAATTATTGGAAGCTATTTACAATAGCATCAGGTGTGACGTAAAACACTTACTTTCTTAAACCCCCCCTATAGGAAGGATTACGTCCATCGTTAGGAAGACGTGGATTGTTAGTATTATAATAAGCAGCATGTGATGACTCTACTTATTGTTCAGAATCGGAATGATGTTGCAGATTCTGGAAACTTTGATGTAGCGGATCCTGGTAAGTTTGATAATGCGAATCCTGGAAAGTTTGATATGGTTGATGCTGCCAATTGTTGTGATGAAAAGATACAGTCCCTGGTGAATGAAGCCCATCAAAAGCTGTAAAAAAAAAATTATTTCAGGGACAATTTAAGGTATTGAAATAAGACTCAGAAAAAAAGTATCGTGTGGTACTAAATTGAGATAGTAGCATGTCATTTCTCCCAAAACTTATTTCACCCAAAAATTATTTCACACAAATATGGACACACAGACGTGTGAAGTAATAGTAGAAGTCGTCAAATGATAATAAAATCTAAATAAAGTCAAATAAAATGAACAATACTCAGCAAAATATGTAAAGGCGTGTATATTTTGAAAGTTTATAATACATTCATTTTTCAAACAGCATTAAGGTTAACTGTGCCGTGATTTAGAAAAACAACGTTAACTGCGAAATGAAGAAGTCGAGAATATCGGCAAAAACTGTTCGAATCTTTATTCACGTGTATCGCGTATTATGATTCATTTTCCAAACTTTTTTTGGTTTTTCTTGACTAATTTGTATATATTTTCATTTCTGCAAAAAAAATTGTTTAAAAATGATTGTTAATTATTGAAAATACAGTTAACGGTGTTGATTGCGATGTTAAAATACGGAAAACGCCGTAACGGGCAGTTACAGCTCTCTTCGATATACGGACCTCAGAAATAGGCCTGCCGTGATTTGAGAGAACGCCGTTCACGGAAAAAGAATATAAAAGGGTGGAATTATTACAATATATTATTCATTATGAAATTATAATCTTTCTGAAATATTACATATTAATAATCTTATTATTCATAATTTTTGAATTGTAAATTTTCAAAATTAAAGGGTCTTCAATTTTAAAATATTTGCAATTCAAAGTTCTGCAATTTTGAAGAGTTACAAATGACAATTCTTGAATGTTGAAAAATTGGAATTACAAGTTATTCAATTTTGAAGACTTACAATGGAAAATTGTTAAATTTTAACGATTCGCAATTTGTAACTCTTTAATTTTGAATATTTACAATTGAAAACTCTTTGATTTTTAAAGATGTATACGTCACAATTCTTAATTTGTAATGATTTTTAAAATCAAAAGTAATTCTAAATCTTCCAAATTAAAGAAATTTGAAGTGTAAATCATTAAATTGACAGCATTTTTAATTGTCAAACTTAAAACTCGCATAATTTTTAAAGCGTAAATTGAATATTTACAAATTTTTCAATTTTTAAGATTTATAAAATTCAAAGTTCTACAATTTTAAAGATTAACGATTCAAATTCTTCAATCTTAACGATTTGCAGTTTGAATCCTTTAAATTTTAAAAGATTTGAAATTCAGTGTTTAGAAATTTTGAAGATTTAAAATTGAAATTTATTTAATTTTTAAGATTTATATTTTAAATGTATGTAACTTTGAGCGCTTTTTTTAATATGGGATTTAGTTCGGAAGATTTACAATGGATAATTCATCAATTTTTAAGATTTGCAATTGAAAACTCGTCAATATTTAACGAGTGTTATTATTTATTATGTAATTTTGAACGTTTTAAAAAATATTTAGTTCAATTTTGAATATTCAGAATGGATAATTCATCAATTTTTAAGATTTGCAATTGAGGATTCTTCAATTTTAAAGATGCATAAATCAAATTTTTTTATTTGGATGCTTTTGAAGATCAAAAGTCAACAATTTTCAGTTCTAAATCTTCCAAATAGCAGAAAGTTCAAATGTTAATCATCAAAGTTACATAATTCTTAATTGTAAAACTTAAAACTTGTATCATTTTCAATTGTAAATGTTTTAAATGAGAAATCTTGAATTTTAAAGATCAACCTGTCAAATTTTTACAGTTTTGAAGAGTTACATTTAAAAATTCCTGAATTTTAAATATATAGATTTGCAAATTATCCCATCATTAAGACTTCTATTTATATTATTAATATCAATAATTCTTTCATGTTTATCAAACTGATCTTTAAAGCCGCCAAATAGATACTAATGTTATAAATTTCAATAAATTGGAAGTCGAACGTTTGTTTTTTACCGGAAATATGGATAAGAATTTTATAACTGTTATTAAATTTTATGAATGACGATTAGTTCGAAATTCTACCGGAATTGGTTCATGTTTATTTCTTAAATGTACATAAATTCAGAATGTATTAAGTATCAGCAAAACCCGAAATTATTGAATAAAAATAAAAACATTGTAAACATACTTGGATTACAATCAAATAAATTTCAACAAACGAATAAAATATTACAAAATAAATTTTTTTAATGTTAAGTCTGAAACAAATTACTATGTTTCACATAAACATATAATAATGAATTTAACAAATTTTTAAGCACTAATAAATTATGATGAGATCCTCTTAACAGAGGTAATTAGATCAGGAACACCGTTGCTGGTAATCAATACAATTTTATTAATTTCTTTTTAAAATTTTCAACTTTGCAACTGTTTCCACTTTAAACAACTTAAAATATATAAATACATTATTTTTTACCTATTGAATTTTTCAGCAATATAACTTCTTGTACTTTAATGCCGTTATTAATTATAAGAAATACATACTTTCAATTATATTTGGCATTTTGCAACTTTTGATAAATGCAGCTACGGCTTTCTCTCTAATCACAAATCGCCAATCTTTGCAGTTAACGGTGTTTTCCAAAAATTATGCAATCATTATTTTTGAAGTTATTTACAATTTAAAAAAAATATATTGATATTCAGGTGTATCTTTTTTGCACGATTCCAACGATATAAAGAACTTATTTTTCGATTGTTTGCAGTTAACGGTGTTTTTCCAAATTACGGCAGAACTTTGAAATTAGCATACTGTTAATAAAATGGACAAATTTGCTCCGGAAATTACCAGCTTAAAAATTGTAAGGTCGTAATTGGATATAAGGAGGGCAAAATTTGTATTTTTCTGAAGAAAATAGTATTTTTTGCGAATACGAAAGTACTTATTTACAAATAAGTTGTTGGATTATTTTGAGGTTATCAATAGACAAATTAACAGAAACTTGTTATTCTTTCGAAAAACCAACAGGCCTTGCCTACATATAAGTAGTTTGAGTATTTTGAGGTTATGATTGGTTATATTCACATAAAATTGCTATTTTTTGGCAAAAATCAACGGGACTTATCCCCAAATAAGTAGTTTCAGCATTTTGTAGTTATTATTTGGTAAAAATAAGTAGTTTGAATATGTTGACCGTATGATTGGATAATTTAACAGAAAATTCGTATTTTTTTGCAAATACCAACAGGACTAATTTAAAAGTAAGTAGATCGAGTATTTTGGGTTGATTATTGTATAAATTTACAGAAAATTGGTATTTTTCGCAAAAACTAGCAACACTTGTGCACAAACAAGTAGTTTCAGAATTTTGAGGTTATGATTGGATAATTTAACAGAAATGTGTTTTTTTTTCGCAAAAATCAACAGAACTTATCTAGAAATTAATATTTGGAGTATTTGAAAGTTTATGATAGGCCAACCCTACTAGAGAAATGTCAGGAATCTTCACAAATGGTCAGAAGATCTGACGATTTCTGAAGATATGCTAATTCACATCCATTCAGGTAGCTCATCGGCTAGGACCGCTGGTAGGCTAACCCAAAAGGATTAAAAATTAAAAATAAATTTTTTTCAATGTTGCATATACAGATTCAAAAGTTAAAAATTTAGAATCTACGGATTTCGACGATTTCAGATATCTAAAAATTTTCATTCACCCAAGATTTTTTTTAAATAAAAATTTGTACATGATCCTACAAAGGAACTTGTATGCAAGGTATACTTTTAATGATCCTGTACATGTTCCTGTTTACAGAGGGAATTAAGGTGTGCGTTCATGCATAGGAACTTATTTAGGATCCCATATATGAACCTGCATAGGAACTAATCCACGTGGATAACTACGTGATTTTCCATAGAGCATTCCACGTGCATTTCTACGGGGAATATCACGTGGATTTCCAGGTAATTTTTTTCTCCTAGTTTGTCACTTCGAGATGCGTCTTGACATTTTTCAAAAAGAAGATTATGTTCCTGCGATAATATGTATAACTAACTTCAAAATAATTCATATAATACCTGTTCATTTTTGTGCAAAAAGTACGTACTATCGTCAGAATATGCCAATATAATCTCGAAATATAAAGACTGGTCACTCAGAGATAGGACTTAACATTTGTCGTTAAAAAATATTACGCCCGGTCAAAAATGTACAAAATTGAGCTTCCGGATCGAATAAGGGCACATAAAATTATTTCGCCGAGAGTGGGAAGACCTCTGGAGGCTTTCTGAAAAATTGTCTAATTTCAATTTTGAAAGACTATATCTAGATGTAGAATTTCATTGCGCATCTTTTTCCCGCAGGCAAAAAGTGGTAGCTTTTTTAGTTTTCTAATTAAAGCCAAAAAACTGACTTTTTTGAGAAAATCGATTTTAATTCGTTTTTCACTTCAACTCGTGCTCAGTCAGTCAGTTTTTGGAATTTTTTAATAAAATTTGCAGGGTATGTAGCTCGAAATGTCCTTTGACTGATACAACAAAAGGAATTAAAAAATTTATTAAAAAAAAATTGTTAAGAATTTTTTTCTGATGCTTGGCGCACATTGGACTTCTCTAACTTCCAGCGTTTCGTTTATCGAGCGAATTTTCAGCAACAAAAAACTTCCAGCGAGAAAGTTGTTAGCAACAGTACAAAGAAGTTTTCTGGAAAATGTTAGCCCAATCGAACTGATATTTAAGAAATTATTAATGTCTCAAGTCGCCAGCGGCTATACGACTCGCGCGCGGATTGTAGCGAGAGTCTCAGATCCGAGTCTTAATACAGTTCACCGGCGCCAAAAATGAAAACTAATCAAGAAATCAGGTAATATAAAAGTATTATGAATGAATAAATAAATTAATGTGCATAATGTAAAATAATTTATTCATTTCATATTGGTTCTATTTTTGCGACGAACTGTGCAAAAGAAAAACAAAACATAAACATCTAATAGTTGAGATTCACCGGATTCCTAATTCCGCGAATTTTTCAATGCTTCAAATTCGTGGAATTGACAAAAGTGAAAGGTCGACAAAGTGCACTTGTTTTTGGTTCGTATTGTAATATTAATAATCTAAAAAAATTTGAACAAGGATCTCATTAGTAATCAAAAGTTCAGAAAGCATAATATTTATATTAAAGACGTTTATATATTTTTTAATTATTGTAATATTAATTAAATAACGGAAAAAGATTTTCAATTGAAATAAATTATTTTAATACAATGTTATGTATTTATTTAATGATTCATAATACTTTGATATTACCTGATTTCTTGATTAGCTTTTATTTGTGGCGCCGGTGAACTGTATTAAGAATCGGATCTGAGACTCTCGCTACAGTCCACGCGCGAACCGCATAGCCGCTAGTGACTTGACACATTATTAATTTCTTAAATATCAGTTCGATTGGGCTAAAATTTTTCAGAAAACTTCTTCGTATTGTTTTTAACAACTTTCCCGCTTGAAGTTTTTTGTTGCTGAAAATTGGCTCGATAAACGAAACGCTGGAAGTTAGAGAAGTCTAATGTGCGCCAAGTATCAGAAAAAAATTATTAACAATTTTTGTTAAATAAATTTTTGAATTCCTTTTATTGTATCAGACAAAGGACATTTTGTTCCAAAAATTACAAAAACTGACTGACTGAGCACGAGTTGAAGTGAAAAACGAATTAAAATCGATTTTTTCAAAAAAGTCGGTTTTTTGGCTTTAATTAGAAAACTAAAAAATCTACAACTTTTTGCCAGTGGAAAAAAAGATTCACAATGAAATTCTACATCTAGATATAGTCTTCAAAAATTAAATTTCGAAAATGTTCCAGAAAACCTCCAGGGGCCTTCCCACTCTCGGCGAAATAATTTTATGTGCCCTTATTCGATCCGGCAGCTCAATTAACCTCAAAAAATTATATCACTTATTTGTGTATAAGATCTGTTGATTTTTTCTAAGGAATACCAATTCCCAAGGAAAAAAGCAAAAATAATCTCGAAATATGAAAGCTTGTCACTTAGAGATGAAATTACAAGTATTAGTGTCCGGCCAATATCACAATGTTAAAATATTGCATCTACTTATTTGTGGATAGGTCCTGTTGATTTTTGCCAAAAAATACCAATTTTCTATTAATTTAGCCAATCATAACCTCAAAACACTCAAACTACTTATATGTAGGTGAGTCCTGTTGGTTTTTGCAAAAAAAAATACAAATTTTCTGTTAATTTATTCTCTCATAACATCAAAATATTCAAACTATTTATTTGTAAATAAGTGCTTTCGGTATTTGAAAAATATACCATTTTCTTTAGAAAAATACAAATTTTGCCGTGTCCTTATATCCAATCATAACCTTATAATTTTCAAACTGGTAATTTCCAGAACAAATTTTTCCATTTTATCAACGAAGTGCCTAAACTTACGCGAAATAAAAATGGCCGAAAACTGGCGACGGTCTCTGATTGGTGGAAAAAGAACCCCTTTTCCAGCTCGTCCAATGAAACTTGCAAAACTTTCAAGGCTCGCGTAGGTGTAGCCCCAGCCTTTTATTAATAGTATGCTAATTTCAAAGGTAACTTCAATATTATATCATGTTCGTAGACGTTTGAAAAATAAATGTATTCTAAACTCTACAAATATACAAGTCTTTACATGACTTGCATGTTGGTGGCGGAAGTGAGAACGTGTTTAGTGATAGGTGGAGAGAGAATTTTATGGAATTTGTGTGGAAGGTGTGAGTGGAGTGTGAGGGTGGAAGCCGAGGAGGTGAGTAGGGTTGTGTGGGGAGAATTGGGGAGATAAAAAGTGAGTTTCAGCGTGGGTGCGAGGTGGTATCTAGCTGGATAGGGAAAGTGAGGTTAGGTTGGCAAGTAATCGGGGGAGTTCGTGGTCAGGAGTCCTGGGCTTTCGAGGGTTCAAGGGTGGTTCTCGAAAAGTTAAGGGATGCTAAGGGAGAGAAAGGGGTGTCTGCAGGGACTGAGGAATTGAAAAAAAAGGGGGAAAAAAAGGAAAATTTGGCGGCGAAAGACGCCAACATTTGGCAGAGACATCTGTTGGTTGCGGCAGGTACTGCATGGATAGGTCCCAGTTACCGGCGGTAGAGCGGGAGGTGGGCAGCGAGAGTACTGGCAGTGCTGGCAGTGAAACCGACGGGGAGGGAATTTTCCACAAGCCACGACGGCCAACAACGCGTCGCCCGGTGTCGAGCGGTGCGTCGGGGAAAGGGAGAAATCGGTACGGTGGCAACGAAGGAAGCGAGAAGGTAAGGGAGAGAGCGTCAAGCGCAAGTGACGGGGAGGATCTCTTGAAAAGGAAGAGAGACAGCCAAGAGAGTCCGGAGAAAAACGAGGTCGAGGGCCCGTTTAAAAAAAGCGGGATAACACCGAGGTCACCCCCCAAAAAAATGGAGGGGATGTTGGAAAAGGAGGCTCTCGGGATGTTCTTAGGCGAGATCAGGGGGCTGAGGGAGGACGTAAGTAGGACCAAGGAGCAGATGGAAGGTATGAGCGAGGACTTGTGAATCAAAGATGAGAAATGGGAAAAGGAGGTAAAGAGCTGAGAGAGAGAGTAGATGGGGGTAGCGGGGGCGAGATTAAAGGTATTTGGGAGAGGGTAGGGAATATGATAGAAGAGAAAGTGGGAGAGCGTAGGAATGAAAAGGAGGAGAGGGCGGATATGGAAAGGATAAGGGCAACGGAGTTGAGAATGGAGAGAAAGGAGAAGGCAGACAGGCGAAATAATATTGTGATAAGAGGGTTGAAGATGAAGGGCGGGGAAGAAAGGGAGGGCGTGGAAGCGCTGCTACAGAGCATAGGGTGGAATAAAGGCAGGGTAGGGAAATTTAAGTTGGAGGGGAGAAAGGAGAAAGAAGTGGCGGTTGTGGAGTTGGAGAGCTGGGAAGAAAAATTGGGGGTAATCAGAAATAAAAATAGGATAAAGGATAAGGAAGTTTTCATCGATCACGATTTGACGAGAAAGGAAAGGGATGCACAGAGAATGCTGTACGACAGGGCTAGGAGGGAGAGGAGTGAAGGGAGATCGGCGAAGGTAGGATATCGGAAAATAAAAATAGAGGAGAAAATGTGGGTGTGGGACGAGGAGAAAGAGGTGTTGAAGGAAGTGCAGGGGAATTTGTTTCGTAGGAAGTACGGGGGTGGGGGTAATGGAGGGTAGAGGAGTTGTGAAGGTGCTTTACTGGAACGTAGCAGGGGTAAAGAAGAAGGCTGAGGAGTTCTGGAGGTATATTCAGGAATTTGATGTGGTAGGACTGGTAGAGACGTGGGTGGAAAGAAAGGAATGGGATAAAATAGAGACAAAGCTGCCAAAAGGGTATAGGTGGAGACTCCAGGAGGCGGTCAGAGTGAAGAAGAAAGGAAGGGCTAGTGGGGGAATTATAACGGGGATTAGAGATGGATTAGAGGAAGAAGCTCACGGAGAGGAAGAGGGGGAGGGAGTGCAAATGAGGAAAGTAAAGATAGGAGGGGTAATGTGTAAGTTTGTGACAGTGTACAATAAGGATGGGATGGTAAGAATTAAAGAAAGGGTGGAAGACCTGTTAGGTGAAAGAGAAGAGGGTATGGTGGTACTGGGTGGGAACTTTAACGCGAGGATGGGGAGGGAAGGGGGCCTTTACAGGGAAGGGGAGAGCTTCGAAAGGAATTCGAAGGATAGGTTAATAAATAAGGAGGGGGAGATTCTAAGGGACTGGATGGAGGATAGAGGCTGGGCGGTGTCAAATGGTATGGCAACTGGGGACGAAGAGGGAGAATACACATACGTAGGTAAGGTGGGGGTATCGGTAATAGATTATGTAGTTATGAATATGCAAGGGTGGGAGGAGATGGAGAGATTCGCAGTAGAAGGGAGGGTAGAATCAGACCATCAGCCATTAGGGTTGTGGATAAGGAGTGAGAACGGCGGAAGGCAAGGTGGGGAAGAAGTGTCGACGGGGGAGAGGGTTAGCTGGACGAGGGAGGCGATAGAGAAATATAAGGAGCTGTTAGGAAAGGTACGCTTCGAAGGGGAGACGGTGGAAGAGATATGTGAGGATTTAAAAGAGAAAGTGAAAGGGTGCCTGCAAAAGAAGGTATTCAAAAAGAAGAAGAGAGGTATGGTGAAGCCGTGGTGGGACAGGGAATGTAAAAAGATGAAAAGAAAGGTGAAGAGGAAGTATAAGAAGTGGAAAGAGGGTACTGCGAAAAGGGAGGAGTACGTAGAAATGAGGAAGGGGTTTAGATTGATGTGTAAGAAGAAAGAACAGGAAAAGGAGGAAGAGCTGGAGGAGGAGTTAGGAAATGTTAAGACAGAAGGGGACGTCTGGAAGATAAAAAATAGGTTTAGGAAGCGTAGAGTGGGGATAAGCGACAAGATAGGGAGTGAGGAGTGGAGGGAGTTTTTTTTATAGAATCATTTCAGGGATCAGATTCAAGGAAGAGAGATGATGGGAGTAGAAGAACGGGGGAGGCAGAGATGGAGGAGTTGAATGACGAGGAGATAGAGAAACAGATAAGGAAGTTAAAAAGGTCAAAATCAGCAGGGCTGGATGGGCTAGAGAACGAAGCATGGCTGTTTAGTACACAAGAGGCTAGGGAGAGGCTGAAGGAGGTAGTGAAGAAAGTATGGAGGGGGGAGGGATTCCCACGAGGGCGGAGAGAGGGATTAATAGTGCCTCTGTATAAGAAAGGAGAGAGGGATAGGCAGGAAAATTATAGGGGGATTACGCTGATGAATACGGCGTATAAAGTATACGCGATGGTAGGAGCGGAGAGGCTGCGGAAGGATGTCGAGGGAAAAGGAATATTGCCAGAGACGCAGGCGGGCTTTTGGGCAGGTAGGAGTACTATCGACAATATCTACGTTCTGCAGCACGTGGTGGATAGAGAATTAGCGAAGAAGGGGTCGAGAGTGTACGCGTTTTTTGTGGATCTAAAAGGCGCGTTTCCGTAGGTGGATAGGGGGAGGTTGTGGGAGGCGATGGAGGAGAGGGGAGTGGAGAGAGGCCTGATCGAGAGGGTAAGGGAGATATATGAAGAAACCAAAGGGAAAGGCGGTGCAGTCGGTGAAAGAGTTTGTGTACCTGGGCTTCTTGTTTCGGAGGAATGGCGGAGTGAATGGTCACATAAAAGAGAGAGTGAGGAGGGCAAATGTGGTGATGAGGCAGGTGTGGGGGTTGGGAAAGAAGTTATTCGCAGAGGATTTTGGAAGGAGAATGAAATTGTTTGATTCACTAGTGATGAGTGTGCTATTGTATGGATTAGAGGTGTGGGGGTGGAAGGAAAGCGAAGAGGTAAATAGGATACAGGAGAGATATGTATAGTGGACACTGGGGTTGGCAAGGAACACGCCTAATTATATTGTCAGGAGGGAGACGGGGAGAACGAGTGTAGGGATTCTAGCGGGGAGTCGAGCGTGTAAATATGAGGAGAAATTTTTGGAAGAGGGGGGAAGTAAGCTGGTTAGGGAGTGTTGGTGGGAGAAGGAGAACAGGAGAGGGGGTGGGAAGATGGAGGTTGAAAGAGAAAGGTATTTTAGAACGAATGGACTGCATATGGATGAATTGAGAAGGATGCATGAGGAAGGAAGGTATATGAGTTGGTTAAGAAAAACAGCATGGAGAGAGAGAAGTCAGGAGGGGAAGAGAGAATAAGAGAGACAAGGTTTAATGGGAACTATGTGTGGATTATGCCAAGGGCGAGAGCGCAATATTTGTGTGAGAAAGGAGAGAAAGGAAGTCAGGAGCTTATAGCGAGGATGAGATGTGGGTGCATGGCGGGTTTCAATAGGTTCTGGCTCGCTAGGGAAAAGAGGATGTATGAACTATGTGGGAAGGGGGAGGCAAGAGTGGAGCACTGTTTGGGGGAGTGCGTGGAGGTGGAAAGGAGTGGGATAAGCATGGAGGTATTGATGCATGAAAGGGGGAACAAAAGGGCAGTAGCATGGGTGAAGGGAGTATTGGGTAAGATGGTGAAGAAGAGAAGGAAGGAGAAAGAGGAATGGAGAAGGAAAGATTGTAAATAGAGGAGGAAGTAAATATAAGTAATTGCAAATATTGTAAATAGTAGATAAGTAGTAGGGATATGCGAGCGAGGCGTGGCGAAGCGAGGAAGGCAATGCGATAAGAGCGAGCGGCGTTAGATATAAGGTGTGGCAGGATGTTAGTTTTAAGGGTTAGTTGTAAGAAAATTCTGTAAAAAATGGAAGTGTAAGCAAGTCAATTTTTTAAGGCCAGCAGTCTAAAAAATAAACGTTTATCTACAAGTCTTTGCATATTTTGCTGACTAGTGTTTCTTTTATTTGACTTTATTTGAGGCTGTTGGAACGGGGTGCACAAAAATGGCGAAATCTATAAAGCAATCACAACTTACCAACTACCGACGATCATTAGGTTTTGAGGTTTCAAACATGCTCTCTGAAAGTTTCCTACACCCCGGAAGGTGTTTTGCGGTGGTGATAGTTGGGTTAAGTCTCTGGTTTTTCGAAAAAAATCCGGTAGTAGTATAGTAGTATACCATTAAGTCATTTCCCTTTCAGGGTAGGCGTGACACTATTCAATTTGGGTAGTGTTTCTAGGTGGAGAAAAAAATCCGCTAACTGCTAAAAAATGAGAGTAAAGTGGTTGTACCAACCAAAGCAATGACGTGAAGTGCGTAGGAAGCCGAGTCACAGCTGATGGCGCTGATAGCGCACCCGTACTTGATCGTACTACGGAAATGCACCGGCGCGGTAGAAGTCGCATCTGTCTTGGCGGGAATTTTAAATTAGAATAAAAAATGCAATTTGTGATTTTATTTTCTTAAATTGTTTATTGACATGTCCGAATGATTGAAGAATGCAACAGCATGACTGCAATTTGAATAAAAAATTAATTTCTCCTTAAAATGATAAATTTGGTCTCGGAATAGAAAAAGTGTGGCAAGTGATAAAAGGATGCCGCTGTGAACTCGCTCATAAAAATCGATCATAGCTTTAGAATTTCTTAAAAATTATTTATATAATTAATTACATATCTTTTTAGTGTTCTATCGAGCGAGAATAGGGTGTCCAATACTTACCTTATTTATACGATTCTACAATGCGCTATCTTCATATGTTTTTTCCACGTTACAACACAAGAAGATATGTAAATAATTAAATAAATAATTTTTTAAGAAATTGCAAAATTATTATCGATTTTTATGAGCGAGTTCACAGCGGCATCCTTTTATCACTTGCCACACTTTTTCTATTCCGAGAGCAAGTTTATTATTCTAAGGAGAAATTAATTTTTCATTGAAATTGCATTGATGCTGTTGCATTCTCCAATCATTCAGACATGTCAATAAACAATTTAAAAAAAGAAAATCGCAAATTTCATTTTTCATTCTCATTTAAAATTTCCGCCAAGGCAGATGCGAGTCTTACCGACAGTGCATTTTCGTAGTACGATCAAGTACGGTGGAGCTATCAGCGCCATCAACTGTGAGTCGGCTTCCTGCGCACTTCACGTCGTTGCTTTGGTTGCTACAACCACTTTAGTCTCATTTTTTAGCAGTTACCGGATTTTTGTTTCGAAAATCCAGACTTACCCCAACTACCACCACCGTGAAACACCTTCCGGGGTCTAGACAATTTTCAAAGAGCATTTTTGAAACCTCATAACCGAATGATCGTCTGTAGCTGGTAAGTTTTGAGTGCTTCATAGATTTCGCCATTTCTGTGCGTCCCGTTCCAACAGCCTTAAATTTTATTATAATTTGACTTCTACTACTGTTACATGCTACTGAAATTACATGCTACCAATTGAGACCACTGGCGGGAAGCTACCCAGGCGGAAATACACCACTGGCAATTTTTTAACTCTGTTGTCTCGTAAATTTTTTATTATTATACGACATCATATAGATGTAAAACAAATGAACAGTCAATGGGAATTGAATAAAATAATTTTTAAATAAATAATTTAAATCGATTACAATTTTTCTTCATGTAATATTTTGTTTTTCGCGTTTTAGACCATTTTACAACTTTTGATACTGCGACAATTTTTTTGATTACAAATGATTTTTAACTGTCGTATAACGTTTTCGTTTTTAGGTTTTTTATACTATTTTACAACGAGTAAGAATTACATCAAATGTAATTTTTTCTGAACATTTACAGTTTATCATGAAGATGGAACTGAGAATTTTTTCCTTAATAAAAAAAAAAGTAAAACAATGTTTACGCGATATTTGTATTGATAGTGTTTCGAAATTTTAGAACACATGAACCATATTTCTCGACGTATTTTTTTTCATTTTTTCATTATTTGTACTGTCGGCATAGTATTGCCCCGATCGTGGAGCCAACCGTGCGCCAGTACTGGGCGAACCGCCGATTATCTGAACTGGTGACCAGTATTGGGCCTGTACGGCGCCGGTGGTGAACTCCGGCGACTACAGAATTTTCCACCTGGGTAGATTCATTTCATTCACAATGTAAATAATAGCATAAAGTTATCATATTGAAAAACAGGACATGCAAGACATGAAACCGTAAAAAAAGAGATCTCTAGTTTTTGCAGTGAAGTAAGTATTTGGCTTACGATCAGTCCATCCGTGTAGGATAGGTGTGGCAATCTGACCTGGCTGTATATCACCTCCACGAGGAATTGACCCGCCAGTTCTTATAGCTACATTCGTCGAGTACAAAAAAAAATCATTACAAGGGGTCGACCAATTTCACTTCGCGTGCGCGAGGAATATATTTTTAAAGAATTTTTTGGAATACTTGAGAATATATATGCACATTTGGGAATACATACAGGGTGTCACAAAAGGCCCAAGACGGCTGAATATTTCCTCAGGTAATATATTTTTCAGGAAGGT
Source organism: Andricus curvator (assembly GCA_932195095.1). NCBI lineage: Eukaryota > Metazoa > Arthropoda > Insecta > Hymenoptera > Cynipidae > Andricus > Andricus curvator. Next base: position 226,379 of record CAKNYM010050685.1, read on the forward strand.
CAAGGTCATTCTTGAAGTACCTTTCAACGAGGTATTCAATGGTGACCTTTATTTTTATCTTGACGATGACCTTCTAGGTTTTTTCAAGGTCTACTTTTTTTGATTGGATACCCCCATTTTTCACATCGGAAATCGATAGAGCGGGAAATTTTACATTCAAGTATGTGCCCAGGTCATACATGAGTACATTGTAACCTTAAAGGTCACTCTAGGGTCATTTAAACTTAAACAAGGTCTGCATACCTCTGGAAATAGAAGGTTTGAAATTTTTGTCGTAACGAGTAAAGTTACTAACTTTAACAAGTCGTATTTAATAGTGACCTTAAGAATGACCTTAACGATGACTTTCAAGGTCATTTCAAGGTCAACTTTTTTCCACTAGGAACCCCCGTTTTAGGTAACAGTGTACCTATGTATGACCTGGGTACATATTTGAACGTAAAATGGTTTCCATTTTCGAAAAAAGTTTACCTTGAAAAAACCATGAAGGTCATTGTCAAGATCAAAATAATGGTCACCATTGAATTCCTCGTTGAAAGTTACTTCAAGAATGACCTTGACCTCCCTGAAAAATATCTTAACTGAGGAAATATGCAGCCGTCCGGGAACTTTTGTGACACCCTGGTACATCTTTGAATACAAGGAATACTTGGAATATATACGTTCTTGAAGTTCTGTACGTTCAAATGAAGAAAATTTGTTATTGATGACTTTGTAAACAAGTAAAAGTGCTCAAATGTTTCTTTCATTTTCATTGGAATATTTTGATATTTTAACATGTAGTTGGAACAATATTTATGAATGAAATAGAATTGGGGAAAATATTTTGATCATTTGAACGTTTAGAATTTCAATTACATGATTATATCGAAACATGAGAAATTATATGAGAATATTTGAGAATACTTAAGAATATTGTGAAATCCTTTAGAATACTTTGGAATATTTCAGAATATATTTGAAAGCAAGTCACAGAATATATATTTTTTTAATCTGCCTAGCTGCGACACTTGCACCCTTTAATGGAATTTATAACCTAATAGTTGAATATTCAACCAAAAAAGTCAATAAAATACAAAGAAGGTTAATATTCTACCAGAAAAGACAAATTTCCAACAAAATACAGAAATTTTCAAACGAATAGTTGAATTTTCAACTGAAGTAGATTAATTTTCAAAAAAAACATGACACAGTTAAATTTTCACATAACAAATTTAAAGAAATTAATTTTCAACCAAAAAGATTAATTTTCTGTAAAAAAAATAGTTTTTAATACAATACATACATTTTCAACCAAATAGTTGAATTTTAAAGTGGAGAAGTTGGAATACTTTAATTTTCAGTTAATAAAATAATTTAAACAAATGTTTAAGAAATAGTTGAATTTTTAACAACAACAAAATATTTTTTAACTAAAATGATGATTTATCAACCAAAAAAATGAATTTTTAACAAAGTAGTTCCACTTATAATTCAAATGACAACAATAAAAATCAATTTTACCACGATTTTTCACTTGAGTTTCATAAGTAAGTGACTTCTCGAACAAGTCCAGGTTTCTGTTACTTTTTCACCGTATGAAGTAAGTAAATCGCGTTTTTTGCTAAATCGGTTAATTGAAGGGTCCACATGAAAGTTTCAAATTAGCTGGAAATAACTAGGACGTTACGCAGGACATTCTTTTTTTTAATTTCCAAAAATCATGTTTGTGCAATCTGTCCCGTCCTATTGCACTCAAGAGCAAAAACTCGAAAAGAAAAATGTAAATAGACAAAATTCTGAGAAAAATAGAAAAGAAGAACCTTCTATCTCTAATAAATGCCGAGTTATGATTCTTCAATGAAACCTGATGACGGTTGTTTTGTCAAATAGAATGCTATGTCCTGTTCCGATATGATGCTCAGCTAGTGCTGATTGCGTGAAATGTTTCAGCCTGACTTTACTCTTATGTTTCTTTATATGTTGGCTCACCGCACTCCCGGTTTCTCCAGTATAGACTTTGCTAAAAGAGAAACAGATTTTATATACTGCCGGATCACTGAGAGGTGCATTTCCATCTTTAGGGTTGTTTAGAAGTTGTCCTATTTTCACAGGTGGTTTGAATATGGTTTGGATGTTGTGTTTGTTGAGAATTCTTCCTATTTGTTCTGTGATACCTTGAATATAGGGTAGGATGGTGGTCGTTTTTCTCTCTCTTTCTTTACTAGGTTGTGTTGACTTGTTTTTTTGAGTGTATTTTCTTATTGCTTTATTAGTTTGTTTGTTTGTGTAATCGTTTTGTATTAGAATTTTTTTAACATTTTGTAGTTCCTTTTGCAAGTTATCTTTATCTGTTATGGAGACAGCTCTGTATACAAGGGAGGTGATCACCGATTGCTTTTGAGATGGGTGGTGGTGGGAGGAGGCATGTAGACATCTGTTTGTATGGGTGGGTTTTCTGTAAACTTCATGTCCTAATGTGTTATCAGATCTTTTGTGAACTAGTACGTCCAAGAAAGGTAATTTTATGTTTTTTTCAATGTCCATGGTGAACTGGATATTAGCGTGTAATTAATTGATGATATCGAAGAACTTATGTAGTTCATCTAATCCATGTCTCCAAATGACAAAAGTGTCGTCAACGTAACGGCACCAAAATTCCGGTTTAAGCTTGGATTTTTTAAATATTTTAGTTTCTAGATTTTCCATAAAGATGTTGGCTATTACAGGTGAGATTGGAGTTCACATTGCTGCTCCTTAGGTTTGTTTGTAGAATTGGTTCTTGAAAGAGAAGTAGGTATTAGTGAGACAATGCTCTATCAAAGGTATGAGATTGGAGGGGAAGTTTGCAAAGGATTTGATAATATTGATTATATCAGAGATTGGTACTTTTGTGAAGAGAAATACTACGTCGAAACTCACCAGGATGTCTTGGGGTTGAATGTGAATTTGTTGTATCTTTCTGATGAAATCAAAAGAGTTTTGGACGTGTGTGATAGAGTTTCCTGTTAAAGGATTCAGTTTTTTTGCGAGAAAGTGTGCTAGGTTGTATGTCGGTGAGTTTATTGCGCTGACGATCGGTCTGAGTGGGATGTTTTTGTGGATTTTTGGGAGTCCCTAAAGTTTTAGAGAGATGGGATTAGTAGGTTTTAATTTAGATATTGTTTTGAGTCTTTTAGAAGGGTTTTTGTTTTGCTGACTATTGTTTTTGTGGGATCTTTTTTAAGTTTTTTATATGTATCGTCAGTAAGAAGGTCCATGATTTTGAACGTCTTCTTTATTCATTATTACTGTTATGTTGCCTTTGTCTGCGGGTAATGTTATGATGTCTTTATTCTGATTGAGTTCTTTAATTGCTGTTTTTTCTTGTTTTGTTAAGTTTGAAGAGGGAAGTTGGGCTTGGCGTAAGATGTTGGCCGTCCTACGCCGTATGTCATTAGCTTTCTCGGGTGGAAGGGTATATATTGTGGATTCCAAATTATTGATGATTTCTTCTTTCGGGATTTTGGAGGGAGCTACTGCAAAATTACGTCCTTTAGATAAGGCTGAAATTATTTCATTGCTGAGAGGATGGTTAGAGATGTTTTTGATTGTGTTAGTTAGTTGTGTGTCTTTCTGGAAATAATTTTGTCAATTTTTATTTTTTGTTTTAGATTGGAAAGATCTCTAATCCGTTGGGATTGGTAAAATTATATGAGGTCCAATGTAGACCAAATGTCAAATCTAAGGGTGTTTGATAGGAAAAGGTGAAGTTTTAATAGTTTTTTCGAGGTAATGTGCAAGACAAATTTGGTATGTTGTATTCTTTGTTTCAAGAGAAGCAAACTTGTTTTATTTAGAATTGATTTGGATTTATATGTCCCCAAACGGTTTTTCAACTGTAAGAATTTTGGGACGATGTTATTGTCCCTACACCATTTTATGAATGCTAAAAATGTTAGTAGATGAGCTTGAGAAGACCTGAGCTTACTAAAATTGTTAGTTTTAGTAAAAAAGTCTGCCCGTAGAGTTCTTTAATGATAGATTTAATGCTTTCACGATGATTCATTATAATAAATTCAAAATTTAAAGCTTTTTCGGGTTTCAATCGTGTGCGAAACTATGAATCTTGCCGGCGCTTCGTGAACATTGCAGTTCACTTCTTCAGGGCTGACCTGAAACTGAAGTTTCAGGTTATGTTGTTCTTATATAGAACATATATATAATTCTACCATAAAATACAAAATTTGGTCCCCTGTAATTAATCCTGCTAGAGTTTTTTCGTAGGATTTTTCTGAAGAGTCATAACTTTTGACCTATGAAGGTTAAAAATTTTATTTGTTTGCAGTTTATTCCGAATTTTCTGCACTACAAATTTTGTCATAACGTCATTAACGTAAATTTAGCCACAAACGAAGTATTTTGACAAAAAGAACACTAGTAATTTGCCCTGAAAGAAGGTCAAAAGCAGTAAGCTTTGGGATGCCATAACTTATGACTTATTGGGGCTAGGTCATTGTTTTTTCAGAAGTTCCAAGTACAGATTAAAAATTCAGAATTTGATTTTTTGGCCTCTTCTTCGAAAAAGATCAGGTTTCCTTTTAAAGTCATAATTCGGCACCTATTATTTAGAAGTAAAAGGATTTTTTTTCACTTTCTCAGAATTTTGTCAAATTTAATTTTTCTGCTAGACATTTTGCTCTAAAATATAATGTGAAGCGTCAGTCTACGCAAACACGATTTTTGTATCTTTTTTTACAAAATTTCCGGAGCGCTTTATAGTCATTTCTAGCAAGTTTGGAATTTTTACCAGGACACGCTGATAAACCGTTAAAAAAAACGCGCTTTTCCTACTTAATTCGCTGAAAAGACATTTTTCGTACGAGGTGCGTGTTTCGAAAAATCAAAAATTTCTGGGTAAAATTTGTACAAATCTTTGGAGAACTACGTATTCTGTTAATTTCTAAACTTTTTTAAATTTCTTAACATAATTGAAATTCTTCTGAAACCTCTCACGGTGAGCCTTAACCAACATTAACTTAAAAAAGATATTACAAGAAGTTTTTTTTGCGGAATATTATTCTTACATAGTATGCGCATATTTTGCGCAAATAAAGCAATTAATCATGGGAGCGCTTTTTTCAAAATAAAAATTTTTTATTTTCTACAAAGGGTTATATATTCCTTTATTGCAAAAGGTTATTAAAGAGTTATTTTACTGGACTTTTTTTTTGAAGAATTTTCTCCTCGGACGGTGTTATAATATTTTTGATATGCGATTAAGAAAATCGTGGAAGCGTGTCTTTCAAAAAACAATTTTCAGTCTTATTTTTTGTATTATTGTTTAAATATAATAGGCTTCTTTTTGTTTAAAAGCTGGGTAAAAAATTATTATGAAATTTTGTTCCAAAATGTAAAGTGTATAATCTACAGAGATTTTTGTATATTTGAAAAAAACATTCTAACACAGAAAAAGTTGTCGAAACATTTTTTTAATCACCGGATCATCTCAGATTGCAATTAAATGATGCTGGCATGATTTTAAAAATAAAAAAATAATAATAAAAAAGCTTAAAATTTTGAGAAAACGAAGCTTACTACTACAAGCAAAATTTTATGAAAATAAATTTTGTATTTGGATTTTTTTTTTTGCTTGAAAAGAAATTTTACGGAAAATAAAACAGTATCTAATAAATATCATCTAACTTTAAGGATCTTTCGGGAAAAGATGGTTGAGCCTCGCCGTACTCTCTCGTTTCAGGAATAATATAAAAAATGACTTTTTGAAAAAATTCTTGAATTTTCTACAAAGTAGGATAATTTTTAAACAAAAGAGATAGATTTTTAAAGAAAAATGTAACAGTTTATACTTCAACCAAAACAGCTTTTGATTGTAATTAAAAAAACAGTTGAATTCAACCGAAAAAGAAGAATTTTCAACGAAATAGTTGACTTCTTAAACGAAAAAGATAATTTTTATCAAAATTGTTTAATTTTCAACAATATAATTTTCTACCGAAAAAGAAAATACAACAAAAAATACGTGAAATTGCAAACAAAAGGTTTAATTTTTCACGAAGTAGTTTTTACAAAAACATGAATTTTCAACCATATCGTTGAATTTCAAAGCAAAAAGGATGACTTTTTAACAAAATTATTAAATTTTTAATACAAAAAGACGAATTTTCCACATAATACATGAATTTTCAACTAAAAAAGATCAGTTTTCAACCAAAAATGGTATTTTTACATTTTCAGAATAAAAAATTAATTTGAAATACAAAAAAGAATTTTAAACATATGTAGTTACATTTTTATACAATGACATGAATTTCCATCTAAACTGATGCATCTCCAAACATAAAATAAATTGGTATCAACAAAAAATTATTTGAAAAAAAACGAATTTTCAAGAAAATAGTTATATTTTCAGAAAAATACTTCAATTTTACACCAAAAAGATGAATTTTCATACAAGAATCTCAATTTTTCTACAAAAAAAAACTAAATGTTAAGAAAATTAATAATTTATTATCAACTTAAAAAGACAAATTTTCACCAAAAAATACATAGTTGAATTTCATTTTAAAGAATTGATTTTTATTTTTTAAAAACGAACTGCTAAGAATATAGTTTAATGTTAAAAAAAAAATTTTGAACTAAACTCAAGAATCTTCTAAAAGAAAAATGAATTTTCCAGAAGTTGTCGTTTTTCCAAAAACTTTTTCTTCATTGTTAATGTTATTTTTCACGATTGAAACAAAAATTACGCATCTTATCAAAAAATGATTAGTAAAAAATGTGTAGCTCTTTTCCGAGAGGACAACGTCTGCCTATTAATTTTTTTCGTGATTTGTGTCGTCTGTCCAAAAATTTAATTGATTTTATTCTTAAAAAAGTTTTGTACAAGTAAAAAAAGCTACGTGTCCCACCAAAAAGTAATTCATAACAAATTTGTAGATCTTTGTTGAGTGTACAATTTTTGTATATTCTTCTTTTTCGTATCTTGTATAGTTTGACCGCAAAATGGAATTTTTGATTTTTCATTATTTTTTTGTGCGATAAAAATTTGAATTTTCGATTTTTTCAGGAAAATTAAAAAAAGTCTCATAACAATATTGTGGGGTGTTCAAAAAGAAACATTTTTCTTCTCTGGACTTTTTTCATATCTTGCGTTGTTTGGCTTAAAATGTTCATTTTCGTTTGTTTTTTGGAATATTGTAAATACGATAATTCCGGGAATTTTTCTTCTATCAAAAAAAGTCATAGAAATACTTTGTTCACCTTTTTGAGTACTATTAACATCCTTCCATAGAATTTTTAAATATTAAAAAAAGTGTTCTCAAAAATTTTCAAAATGTGCTCACTTTTTGAATTTTTATCCAGAATGGCTGGCTAACGAACTTGACCTTCATTTGAGGACACTTAAAGAGTGTACTGAAGTCCAATCCAATAAGTTGATTGTTTTGAAAGTTATCGATTACCAAACTAAAAATCTACAGACTAACACACAGACATTTTGTAAAAACCTGTTTTTTGAGTTCAGGGGATCTCCCAACGTGGCCATTTGACAAAAACGAGTGGGAGTCAAATTTTACATAAATCTAATACCTTCTCATTATAGGATGAGAATGTAAAAAATTTTAACAAAGTAGTTCGCCTTGAATTCTCAACAAACAAGATTAATGTTCTACCAACAAAGACAAATTTTCAGCAACTTGCCTGGTAGTTGATTTTGTAGGGGATAAGCGAATATATCCTCTGGATCATAATTAGAATTTCCTCTAATTGAATTATCATTAGGTGGAGGGCTTGCTGATCGCCTGTGTTCATTTTCTTCAACGTGATGATTTGAAGGCGGCGGGGTATTGCCCTGTGAATTTGCTCCTGTAAGAAGAAATATAAATTGGCGTATTCTAAACCTTATTAAAGGAATTACGTCAAGAGACAATAAATATAGGGTAACACGCTGTATATGGCTCTGATTCAGGGTGGTCCAAAAAATGAATTTTCGAAATTCCCTGATTTTTCCCTGACGATTGATATTCAAAGACCAGTATTATAATCTAGTAACATTGTTAACACAGAATCTTTCATAAAAATTTCAAATTAAAATTAAAAATTCAAAATTTACATATTTATTTTCAACAAGTAAGATGACTTTTCTACCATCAAAAATGAATTTTCAATCCGAAAGTACAATTTTTTAAGAAAACAGTTTAATTTTTGCCCATACATCATGACTTTCTAACAAAATAATTATCTTTTCAACAAAACAGTTGAATTTTTTATCAAAAACTATGACTTCAACAAACTACTGGAATTTTGAACAAAATACTTACATTTTCTAAAATTGTCCATCATAATGAAAAACGATTTTCAAACAAAGAAATGAAGTTTCAACTGAAATGTTAAATCTACAAAAAAAGAATTACTTTTGAGCAAAGCGGTCTAATTTCCAACTAATTAGTTCAATTTCGCACTAAGGAAGATAAATTTTCAACGAGTAATGTAGTAGTAGACACTTAAAACAAAGCAAAATTTGATTTTGAAACAAAAAAACAGGAGAACTCCAACAAAAAAGATAAATTTTTAACAAAATTTTTGAATCCTCAACCAAAGATGTCTGATTTTGAACCAATTAGTTGCATTTTTATCTAAAAATGATCTCAATTTCTACTAAAAAAAATAAACTTTCAGACCAAAAAGACGAATTTTCGAGAAAATAGTTAAATTTTCAACCAAGAAGTATTTCGGTTTAATTTTGAACAATAAAATACGAATTTCCGATTAAAAGTTAATTTTTTACCAAAATAGATGAATTTTCTGCCAAACAAAAAAAATAATTTTCCACAAAGTAGTTGAATTATCAAATGAAAAGGATGACTTTTTAACAAAATTCTTGAATTTTTACTAAAAAACCAGTAATACATTTTTTAACTGAAAATATAATTTTCAGGAGGAAACTCCATTCTCAAAATTCTCTAAATTTTCCCTGACCAATTGTTCATTTTCGTTCACAATTCATATTCCAAGACCAGAATCCCAAACTTGTGACATTTTGAACAGAATCTTTCATATTCAGAATAAAACGATTTCAAATAAAAATTTAGGATTACTCCTGTTAAAAAAAAATTCAGTTAGAAAGCAACAATTTTTCAAAAAAAGATATTTTGCAAAAAAAACAATAGAAGTTTCAGAATTTTGTTAAATTTTCTACAAAAAGGACAAATTTTCGACAATGAAAGGTAATTTTCAACCATCTAGTTGATTTTTCTTTCACACAGTAGCTTCATTTGCAACCAATAAATTACTTTCTCACCAAATTGTTGAACTTTTAACCAAATACTTGAATTGTCAACCAAAAACATATTTTTCAACTGAAAATTTTAATTCTCTAACAAAAAAGACGAAATTTTCACAAAAGACATTAATATTCAACCACATAGTTGATATTTTTACTAAAAGAGATTTAATTATAATCTAAATTGGAATTGTTAAATTTTTAATTAAATAAAATCATTTTCGAGCAAAAAAAAAAAGAATTTTCAACAAGAAATATAAGTTTTCAAGCAAGAAGATTATTTTTTGTTCCAATAAAGACAAATTTCTTTACAAAATGCATGCATTTTTAAATAAGAAAGATCAATTTTAAATCAAAAACAGAATAGATCAATTTTAAAACAAAAATCGAAAGTTCGATTTTCTGTTGAGAAAATTTGTTTTCAGACAAACAAACAAATTGTGTAACAGAATAGTGAGAAACTATTTGCAATACATATGTAAACTACTTCGAGGTACCTGGATTACAAATGGATTACAAGTAGATGTGTCTCCGGATTACTAGGATTACTAGGATTACTCCCAATTATTTGAATTAAACCAGATTAAAAGTTTAATGTTCAGATCAAAATTAATTTTTCAATAAAAAAACAATGCTTTTTTAACAAAATAGTTACATTTTCAATCAGAGATGAATTTCCAATAAAATAGTTGAATCCTTGATAACAAAAAAATTAATTTTCGACAAAACCGTTGACTCTTCAATCACCAAATATACTTTTTAACAAAATTATTTAAACTTCGCAAAGATGGGTCGATTTTTAACCAAATGATTCAATTTTCTGTCGGAAAAGGTGAATTTGTAAATAAAATACATGTATTTTCAATCAAATAGTTGAATTGTCAAATAAAAAAGATAAATTTTCAGCAAAAAATGGAATAGTTACATATTTGAATTAAAAATTAATGTTTAAGAAAGGAGTTGAATCGACCCTCAGTTAAAATAATATTTGGATGTTGATGGTGAAATTGGCTTTAGGGTAAAAAAAAAATCGAAATAAATTTATCATTGAGTCAGACGTTTCGGCCTCGATTATGGGCCCTCATCAGTGATTTATTTCAGAAATATGGTACGGAAAATTTGTTGTTGATTCGTGGATAGATATAATTTTATAGTAAAAAAAAAATTTGTTATGGCAAAAATTAATTTTTTTGGAGATGTAAATGAAGACAACAAAATTATTTGCGTTGATCAAAGAATTAATTGTTATAGAGATGTAAATGAAGACAAAAATTCTTTTTATAGCACAAAACCTAAAGTTATTCGGACATGGTGAAATCATAAGAATAATACAAATTCAAAAAATTTACAGAAGTTATTAAAATTTGTCGGTCTTATCAATAGGAGGAGAAACTCGCCTTACAAATTCATAAGAAGGAGGTTGAAATTAGTGAATGAGATCATTCAACACTGTTAAAAATACTAATTAGATCACTAAAAAATTTCGTTTCTAAAAAACTTCAGTGATCTAATTAGTATTTTTAAAAGTGTTGAATGATCTAATTCACTAATTTCAACCTCCTTCTTATGAATTTGTAATTTGTAATTCTTATGATTTAACCGTGTCCAAATAACTTTACGTTTTGTGTTATAAAAAACATTTCTGTCTTCATTTACATCTCTATAAGAATCAATTATTTGATTAACGCGAATAATTTTCTTGTCTTCATTTACATCTCCAAAAAAATTCAATTTTTGCTATAAAATTTTTTTTTTACTAGAAAATTATATCCTTCCACGAATAACATAAATTTTTTCTGTATCATATTTCAGAAATAAATCACTGAAGAGGGCCCATAATCGAGGCCGAAACGTCAGACTCAATGATAAATTGATTTCAATTTTTTGTGACACCAAAGCCAATTACACCATCAACATCCAAATATTAAAAATTAATGTTTGAAAGAAACTATTTTCAACAAATTTTTTTAATTTACTACAAAAAAGACGAATTTTCCACAACAAGAATTAATTGTATACCAAATATTTGAATTTTCTACCAAACAAGTTGAATTTTTACCAAATAATTCAATTCTAAACGAAAAACATAGATTTTCAAGGAATTTGGAACAAAGTAGTGCAACTGTACGCCAAGTAGTTTATCTAAAAAATATTAATTTGGAATCGGAAATAGAATAATTAAATTTCAAGCTCAGGGAAATAACTTTAAAAAAACGAATTTTCAACGGAAAAGATGAATTTGCAAGCAAAAAGATTAAACTAATTCCAAGTTAAAATTATTATGGTAAAATTTTTTACCAAGTAGTTTAATGTTACAAAAAAGAGTAGAATTTTCAACAAAATATATGAATTTTCAATCAAGAAGATTAACTTTCTACCAAAAAGGACGAATTTTCCATAGGGTCGAAAATTGATATACTTCTTTGACAAATTTGCAACCTAATAGTTGAATTATCAAATTCAAAAGATAATTTTCCAACAAAAAATGGAATGATTGCATTTTTAATTTAAGAAATTAGTTTTTTACCAAATAAAATGGATTAAAAAAAATAGTTAAATTTTCTACAAAAAAGGGGAATTTTCAACGACAAACATTAATTGCAAACAAAATAGTTGAATTTTCTACCAAAGTAGTTGACTTTTTGATAAAAGAGATTACTTTTTCACCAAATTGTTGAATTTTTAATCAAACTGGATTACTTTAGATTAGAACTGGATTACGCCAGATTTCAAGTAGATTATTTTGAATCACAAGTGAACTGTTGAAATTACAAGTGGATTATTAAGTATTAGATGTGGATTAGTGAGGAGTACTGGGATTACTCCGAAATAATTGAATTGAGCCGGATTATAAGTGTATTACACCGGATTATCAGTTGGGTTAACCGAGCGGTCCAGAGGAATAGCGAGAGTTTCAGTTAAAAATGAATTTTTACAAAAAAAAAAACAAAAAACTTTTTAACAAAGTAGCTAAATTTTCCACCAAAGAGATGAATTTTCAACAAGACATTTGACATTCCAACCAAAAAAAAAACATATGAAAAAAATTGTTTAATTGTTAACAAGGTAGAATTATTTACAATTCTATAGTTCCATTTTCAACCAAAAATATGAATTTTCAACCGATAAGAACTATTTTTCAACAGAATTCATAAATTTCCAACTAAATAGTTTAATTTTTAATAAAAAAATAAATCACGGAATCTGTATTATCATTAGAGAATAACATGAATTTTTAACGTCTTTTTCAGACTAGATGGAGCTATGAATTAAAAATTATTTTAATTAATTTTTTTCTTTTTTTTTTCTTTCCTTGAAAAATTTGATTCGTACCATCTAGCATAATAATGCGTGTATTTCGGAAAATATTTTCTACTCTCGATCTCTCTAGTAGCTTAATGGGAAAGCACCTGACCGAAAATCAGAAGTTCTGTGGTTCGACTCGCATCGGAGCGAAAGGAGAAGATCTCTTTTCAGAAAAAAATTAATTAAAAAATAAATTTTCAGCGAAAAATGAAATAGCTTAATTTGTAATTGAAAAATTATTGTTTTATAAAAAAAACAATAAAAAAAATTGGTTTAATTTTCACCCAAAGAGATTAATTTTTAATTCAAATCGAGGCTCTGGATGCAAAATGGAGATACAGAATTATTTTTCTGCACCCTGTAAATTAAATTCCGCATCTTTTTCTTTCAATAAGAAAAGTTGTTGCTTCTTTACTTTCTGAATTATTTATGAAAAACTGGTCTTTCCTCTGATTAAAATATTTCACCTTTTTTAATTTTAACTCGCGACGTAGTCGGCACTTTTTATTATTTTGAATTGAAATTCATGAGAAGTATGCATTGACATCTTCTGCGACCGATGACGGTTAGCAAAGGTTGAAAATGTTCATTTGGAAAAAAGTTAATAATTATTTGCCGAGACGTTGCACAATTTGTGCACAAATAACTTTGATCATTTTAGGAGTCGAGCGAATTTTGAGAAAGCAAAAACTGTCAGTGAGAAAGTTGGTCAGAAAGGTTCAAAGAAGTTTTCTGGATATTTTGAGCTCAATTGAAATAGTAGTTAACAAACTGTTAATTTTTTAATTTTCCGACGCGAAAGATTTTCTCGCTAGTGTTAAATTTTTGGTAGTATTAAAATAAAAATATATAATAAATAAACCCAAAAAGACAACAACAAAATTAAAGAGGAAATACACTCAAAAAAAAATTCTGGTTAATTCAACTAGAATAGAATCTTAAATATGCCCTTACTGTAAATTCTGGTTAAAAGTATCATTAGTTTCTCGTTGGAATTTTTCTGGTTAATGTTACCACAAATTCGGGTAAATTTAACCAGATGTTCTGGTAAGCTCAACCAGATATTCTGGTACCCATCGATTTTCAACTATCGAATTTCGATACTTTTCTACCATCATGGACTCTTCCTAACCCCCTCTGAAATTACATGGACTGCATCCCAAAGAAAATAATCGAACAAAAGTTTCCGATAACAGAGTGCAGCAATTATGTTGCGCTTCGCTAAAATTTCGTCTCTATAATCTCTATGTGGATATATTTATAAACGGCGATAGATACAACACTCGAAGCAAAAGCTGCATATTGATGATGCATTCTGTTTCTGAAACTATTCGTTGAGACTATTTTGTTTGAGATTTTACATAATATGCACTTAGATCACTTGTGCAATACCGAAATTCTCGAACATTCACTTTTTTTATTTATTGTCTACAATGTTAATATTTTCGAGAATATTTTTCACAGACACCCAAAAAATATGTGCTTGGTTTGGAAGTATCCCAGTACCATAGGTTTTTAGACAGATAACGCGCAGTTTTTTCTTATAACACAAATAAATTCACGGTTCACTATAATTAGTTACAAATATAATACAATTAATAAAATAAATAAATAAATAAAAAAAATACAAAAAATACAATAAACAAATCGCGATTGTTCGAGAACTGGACATTTACGACAAAGCGTCACTTGACACATCCAGCAACACGACATGAGACAAAAGACATATTTCTGAAAACCGAGACAAGATCGCGACACTTCTGTTACCAGAAATATTAACCAGAACAGTTTTAACCATCAAAAATCAACCAGAGTTAATTAACTAGAATTTTATAGTCATATTAACCATAATTACTGATTAAAATACCTAGAAATTTTTCAACCAGATGCGTCTAGTAACTTTAACTAGAACTTTTTTTGAGTGTCCTATATTTAGCGCAGATTTAAATTGGTAAATATTAATTACGTCAATAAACACATAAAATACAAGATTTTCAACTATAACTCAAAAAATAATTTTAGCTTAATTTACTGGTCAATTTAACCAGACTTTCTCTAGTTAAAGCTTATGATTATCAGTTTAAAACTATAGTAGATTTATTCTAAAAATGATCTGTAATTTTTTTCAAGTAAAAACCGTCACTGCATTTATATTATGTAATTTTTCACAGCTTTCATAATACGTATTCAGATATGACTTGAAAAAATGAAAATATTATGTAATATTTCAATGATTATTATTAAAAATAAACGTTTGGCCAAAAAATGCATATAGGAAAAAGTTTCATTTCCTTATTCTCTACAATTCTACAATTTCAAAAAATTTTTGAAAATTTTCTTTTTTTGAGCTGATCGGACAATACTTTTACGCGTTTTCGAGCGTCGGTTTGGCCGGTTGGTTATTGCACCCGGCAAGTCAACTTGCCTGCTTGTTGTTGTAGTTGGCGCTGTTCGAATTTTCTCCGCCTGTTTTCTCTCCTTCTTAAGGTGGTGGAACTTGTAACAAAATTTTCATCTCTGTGGAGCCTACGTGGCACATCGCCTGGTGAACTTAATTCTGTAAAAAGAAATATAAATTAGTGAATTCTAATGCTCATTAAAGGAATTACGTGAAAAGGGGTAGATTTTTTGAATTATGATACTCTAGGGGGTAAGTATTTTTAAAACTCAAGATAATATTAAAATATAGAATCAATTAGAACAATTTTGTGCAAAAACAAGAAAGAAAAAACAATGATACCTCTTAAAACAGTAAAAGTATCAAAAATATAGAAGGGGTGATTTCCACCCCTAAATATGAACGATTGCCCAAAATATTAATTTTTTTTCATAGTCTGGGATCCTCTTTTCACCTGCAAAGTTACAAAAAAATCGGCGTCGGAAACCAACCTAACCCCCCTGTCAGAGCGATACATTAATTGAAGGGCCGGATAATATAAGTCGCCGAGCGCTCGAAATGACGTAAAACTATTGTCCAACTTGATAAAAAATGGAAATCGAAAATTTCCATTAACAAAAAAAATTACTCGACGCGGCTTGTCAAGACGCTTTTTTTCTATTAGGTATTTTTTTGCAAAATAACTAGTTTTGAAAATAAAAAATGAAAACTAATTTTGTTTCGCCCGAATAAACGCAATAAAATCAACGTTTAATAAAACTTAAACTGCGGTTTCTCGGGAAATAATTGACCAAATCACTTGAAATTCAAACTGGTAGTTCATGACTCTTAACAGAAGCCAACGACATGAATAAAAATATCGTAGCGATCTATGGTTTAATATTTTCGATCGATGAATCGATCGGCGCGGAAAATCGCGTTTTTCACATTTCACGTTGCGAGGAAGTTTTTCATTTCACGAGTCTCGCCAAAACGAAACATATCTTCATGGTCCACAACATTTTCCCAAGTTTTCGGCCAAATTTGACATCGATCCGATGAAAATTGTAGGAGCTACGGATTTCTAAAGGAAAGCTTCAGCGCACGAGGCCAGAGAATCCTGGCGCTTGCGGCATTTGCCTAACGTGAAAGTTTTTCGGACACGTGATCTGTTAATTATATCACATAATTATTGTTGACAATTCATTCAACGATATTTTCACCCATTTGCAAGCGTTTTGCGAACTATTATACCCGAAAATTCATTTCTGCAATCCGCAAATTGTCGATTCAAAAGTCGCGCTGGCTCGCGTGCTCCGATAAACAATTTAAAGGCGTCCAGCCCGAGGTCCAGCCTCTTTTATTGTGCCCCGAGAATGCCCTAAAAAATGCAAAATAACAGTTTTCTATCAAATTCATGCTAAAGGCGGCATTTTTTTAATTTTTTCAACATGAATTATTTTTAATCGATAGGTGACGAGTTTGAAGAATATTTTGAATAATTTCAAATAATTTTAATTCTTTGAGTAATTATTATTTGTTTGAGCAATTTTTTTTCCTGTGAATCGTGAAAAGTTATTATCTTTCGGAATAAATTATACAAAGTTGATGAATGTCAAGGGTGGCAGTTCTTGTTTAACATATTTGGTAATTATTTAAATAATTTTCAGTTGTTTAAACAATTTTTTCTTCCAAAAATCGTAAAAAATTATTATTTTCCGGGAATAATTACACAATTAAAGAATGTTGAGAGCAATATAGTTTTAAAGGATATTTGGTGATTATTAAAAGAATTGTTATTTGTTTAAATAATGTTTCCCCTGTAAAGCGAGAATTGGTTAAATAATTACGAAATAAGTTAAACAAGAACTACTACTTTTGACATTCATCAACTTTGTACGATTTATTCCGAAAGATAATAACTTTTCACGATTTTGAGGGTGAAAAATTGTTTAAACATATAATGATGGTTTAAACAATTTAGAATTATCTAAAATATACTTTAAAACTCGTCACTTATCGATTAAAAATAATTCATGTTGGAAAAATTTAAAAAAATACCGTCTTTAGCATGAATTTGATAGAAAACTGCTATTTTGCATTTTTTGGGGCATTTTCCGGGAACAATATTAAAGAGGTTTGGGTGTGTCAAAATTAAAAGCTACTGGGTGGAAATTATTCTTTAAATACTCCTTAAGAGGTGACAATACTTTAATTCACACAAAATTTATAACTAGTACTTCTTTTTTCCATAATTTTACATTTTTCCAACATGAAATATTTTTAAGCGATAAGTGACGAGTTTTAAAGTATATTTTAGACAATTCTAAATTTTTGAAACCATTATTGTTTGTTTAAACAATTTTTCCCCCTCTCAATCGTGAAAAGTTATTATCTTTCGGAATAAATCGTAGAAAGCTGATGAATGTCAAAAGTAGTAGTTTTTGTTTAACTTATTTGGTAATCATTTAACCAATTCTCGCTTTACAGAGGGAAACATTATTTAAACGAACAAAAATTGTTTTAATAATCACCAAATATCCTTTAAAAATATATTGCTCTTAACATTCTTTAATTGTGTAATTATTTCCAGAAAATAATATATTTTTACGATTTTTGGAAGAAAAAATTGTTCAAACAACGGAAAATTATTTAAATAATTACCAAATGTGTTAAACAAGAACTACCACCCTTGACATTCATCAACTTTGTATAATTTATTCCGAAAGATAATAACTTTTCACGATTCACAGGACAAAAAATTGTTTAAACAAATAATAGTTATTCAAACAATTAAAATTATTTAAGTTTATTCAAAATATACTTCAAAACTCGTCACTTATCGATTAAAAATAATTCATGTTGAAAATTTTTTTAAAAATACCGCCTTTAGCATGAATTTGATAGAAAACTGCTATTTTGCATTTTTTAGGGCATTCTCGAGGCACAATAAAAGAGGATTTGGAGTGTCAAAATTTAAAGTTATTGGGTGGAAATTATTCCTTGAATACTCCTTAAGAGGACTATACTTTAATTCACAAAAAGTTTATAACAAGTACTTCTTTTTTCCATTTTTTTGAAAATCGAGCTTTTCCCATTTAAAACCCCATGTTAAAAATAAATAATCTATATATTTTTCCGGAAAACTAAAAAACTGGGGGGGGGGGTATCACAAAAAATCGAAAGTCGAATTTTTACAGCTATAAATTTGGACCCTGCTCGGTGGGTTTTCTGTCACCACTACGTAGCGCGTCCTCAGGTTGTGGATAGAGGAACGGCCCGTGAGGCTGAACAGCCCCTAAGGTTAGCTGCGAATACAACAATAAGCAGTCGCGGACAGCCGATAGGAACCAGTCGTGAGTGTGGTGAGCCCAGCACTGGTAGAAAATAGGTACATGACAACCATGGCTTGGGGGAGCTCACCCATTCGCGTTCATACGCAATGGGTGGGTTCTGGCAAGCCGAGGTGCAGCGTGTATCCACCTAGAAACTCTACCCGAACCAAAACTAAAAATCTTGTAAGGGAAAAATCCTGCTGCCCCATTGGACACCGCAGCGATGACACTGCCCGCAAGGGATGTGTGGAATGATTCGCCTGCACAGGGCCAAAGGAGTATTGATGCCAGTAGGCGAGCTGCCTTGCAGGGGGATGTTAGGATACGAGGATGACACTGTAATGTGTCTGACAAGTTGACACGGTCCTTGTCAAATTCGGAAAGCTCCCATACTTAGACCCAGAGAGGTATGGCGGTTATCACTTCTGGGACAGTGGACTCACCTACGATCGGAATAGGATCCTAACGTGCGGATTTCCACGAAATTATCATGGCTAACTTGCAACAACAAAAAAGCACCGTAAAATATCTAAGGGCGGGAACTCTGAACGCGCGTAGTCTAAATACTAGCGGATTTAGCGAACTCATTGAGATAGCAATCAAAGACGATACTGACTTAATAGCACTTAAGAAACCTGCTGGCCGGGCGATTTCGCGTCAATTTTCTAAGGATGACTATACTTTTCACTATGGGGGAGCTAAGGGGTTCAGACTGGAAACCGGTTTTCTCAATAATAAACGAATTTCGCAAGCGGTTATCGACATTCAATTCATTAACGATCGGTTATCATATATTTTACTAAAGGGTAATTTCAGCAAACAGGTGTGGATCAACGTGCACTGCCCCACCGAGGACAAAGACGAAGATACTAAGGATCTTTTTTACGAAACAATCGAACAGGTCTTTGACAAGTTCTCAACGTATGACGCAAAAATAGTATTGGGAGATTTCAACGCGAAAATTGGAAAAGAACCGATGTATAGGCCTACAATAGGGTCGGAAAGTTTGCATGACGTCAGTAATGATAATGGGACTAGAGTAATAAACTTTGCAGCTTCCAAGAACCTCGTTGTCAAAAGCACATTTTTCAAGCATAAAAATATA
The DNA here is from genome assembly GCA_932195095.1 of Andricus curvator. NCBI lineage: Eukaryota > Metazoa > Arthropoda > Insecta > Hymenoptera > Cynipidae > Andricus > Andricus curvator. Next base: position 245,764 of record CAKNYM010050685.1, read on the forward strand.
CATAAGGCAACTTGGACATCACCAGATGGTAACACTCACAATCAGATTGATCACGTTCTAATTCACAGAAGACGTCATACAAACATTCTCGATATAAGATCGTGCAGGGGAGCGGATTTAAATTCAGACCACTTTCTCGTGATGGTAAAACTAAGATCTAGGCTAGCGTTAAGTAAGAAAAGAAGCCGCACAGAGCCAACAGTTCGTTTCAATATAGATAAGTTTAAAACACCAGCAGAAATATTAAATTATCAAGTTGAGATCTCTAATAGTTTCGACGTTCTCCAAGAACAGAGAGATGATAACGATAATTACGTGGAGCACTCGGAACCCCTGTGGAGCAATATGAAAAAGGCGATAAAGACAGCCGCGAAACTTACTATAGGTTTAAAGAAAGTAACCAAAAGCATACCATGGTTTGACGAAGAGTGCAAACTTTGGTTTGAAAAACGTCGGAAGGCCAAACTAATTAGTTCACAAAATAAGTGTGATCAAACACATAAGAAGTATCTCGAGATTAGTAAAAGTAAAAATAGGCTTTATAGATCCAAGAAAAGGGAGTGCGAAAAGAATAAAATACTAGCAATAGAAACGCATAATAAACAAAATAACCCGCGTGAGATGTACAGGGGAATCAATTTTATAAGGAAATACTTTCAAAGTAGAACGGAAGTAATGGGGGACGAAAATGGCAATCTAGTAGCCGATGCGACAGAGAGACTGAATTTATGGAAAAACTATTTCGATAAGTTATTAAATGTACGCGAAGCCCCCGTTGAAGGTAGTCTCGGTGAAATCCACACTGCCGATTTACTAATTGATGATCCTACTGACATAGAAATAGAAATGGCCATAAAGAAGTTAAAAAATAACAAAGCCGCGGGCATCGACGACGTACCGTCAGAACTGATAAAAAATGGAGGCCCTTGCCTCACAAGGCAAATTTGTAAATTAATACGCGCAGTTTGGAAAACAGAACGCATGCCGGAGGAATGGAATACCTCTATTATTATTCCTATCTTTAAAAAAGGTGATAAAACGAACTGTAACAATTATCGGGGAATTTCACTTGTGCCTTCATGTTATAAGATCCTGTTCAATGTAATCTTAAGTAGACTAACTTCTTTTGCCGAGGAAATCATTGGGGATTACCAGTGTGGATTCCGCCGAAACCGATCTACAAGCGATCAAATGTTTACAATTAGACAACTGTTAGAAAAGAAATGGGACTTTATTGAAGTAGTGCATCAGCTGTTTGTCGATTTCAAAAAAGCTTACGACTCTATTATACGCGAACGAATGTACTGGATCCTAGAGTTCTTGGGTGTACCAAGAAACTTAGTTAGACTTATCGAAATTTGCTTAAGCGGCAGTAGGGGTAGAATACGTGCAAACGGAAGTTTATCGGAAGAGTTTTCGATCCGCGATGGCCTGAAACAGGACGAAGCACTTTCGTGCGTCCTTTTCGACTTAGTTTTAGAATACGTGGTCAGACAAGTAGAAGTGAATCCGACCGGTGCTACCCTCAATGGGATAATACAAATTCTTGGGTATGCGGATGATCTCGACTTACTAGGGGATGATAAAGAAACCGTAGCTAAAAACGCAGAGATCTTGATCACAAAAGCCAAAGATATTGGTTTGGAAGTTAGCGAATCAAAGACAAAATATATGAACGTCGTCAGATCCGAACAAAGTAATGTAGGCGGGGATCTTATGGCCGGAAATATGAAATTCGAAAGGGTTAACGAGTTTAAATACCTCGGGTCTATTATAACTAGCAAAAATAATATTAAAACGGAAATCAACGCACGGCTGCACGCTGGCAATGGGTGCTACTATGCAGCAAACACACTACTAAAATCGCGATTGCTATCTAGAAACATCAAAGTAAGAATTTAAAAAACAATAATAATGTCGGTCGTTATGTACGGGTGTGAAACGTGGGCGCTGACGAAAGGAGTTAAATAAATAACACGAGAATTCCAGATCAATCTAAAATATATATACCTAACACTTATATACCTATCCACCTCATACCTATATTCCTCCCTACCTTATACCTATATACCCATATACACACTACTATTCTCCAACCGAGCAAGTCACGCCTACCCCGAAAGGGAAATGGCTTAATGGTATAATAATAATAATAAAGTACTTAGAAAAATCTATGGTCCAAAGAGGGACGAAGAGACTGGTGGATGGAGGAAACTGCATAATGATGAGCTGCACGCTCTCTACCGGTCAGCAAATATTAATAGAGTAATGAAAGCGCGTAAATTAAGATGGGCAGGGCATGTAGCAAGAATGGGCATTGAAAGAACAGTGGCGCAAGTTTTAAGAGGGAAAACGATTGGTAAGAGACCTCTAGGCAGACCGAGAATCAGATGGGAGAAAAATGTAAGGGATGATCTAAAAGAACTAGGACATGATTACTTAAACTGGATGGAGGATGCACAGGATAGAGATGCGTGACGGTTTCGGATAGATGAGGCGATCAACTTTCGAGTTCGAATCGCTAATCGATAATAATAATAATAATAAATTTGGACCACCCTAGTGTTTACTGTGTCATATAATAATAGAAAAAAACATAATCTTGATGGTTATTCCACGCGTACCAAAGATTTCGGTAATTCGATTTCCGCGTTTTCTCTCCGTGTTATAAAAATGATACATACCGAATTTCTATATTTTTTCCTGACGTTTTGAGTCCAAGAATCATTATTTCATATATATATTATATCATATCATCAAAATGTAATACGCGATATACTGTGTAAAAGCAACAGCGTAGTGAAAAACATAAGACAATCTGTGGACGCCTTTCAATTGTTTATCGGAGCACGCTAGCCAGCGCGACTTTTGAATCGACAACTTGCGGATTGCAGAAATGAATTTTCGGGTATAATAGTTCGCAAAACGCTTGCAAATGGGTGAAAATATCGTTGAATGAATTGTCAACAATAATTATGTGCTATAATTAACAGATCACGTGTCCGCAAAACTTTCACGTTAGGCAAATGCCGCAAGCGCCAGGATTCTCCGGCCTCGTGCGCTGACGCTTTCCTTTCAAAATCCGTAGCTCCTACAATTTTCATCGGATCGATGTCAAATTTGGCCTAAAACTTGGCCAAATGTTGTCGACCATGAAAATATATATGAAGATATATATATATATATTTGGTCAATTACTTTTCGAGAAACCGCAGTTTAAGTTTTATTAAACGTTCATTTTATTGCGTTTATTCGGGCGAAAAAAAATTAGTTTTCATTTTTTATTTTCAAAACTAGTTATTTTGCAAAAAATACGTAATAGAAAAAAGATGCGTCCTGACAAGCAGCGTCGAGTAATATTTTTTGTTAATGGAAATTTGCGATTTCCATTTTTTATCAAGTTGGACAATAGTTTTACGTCATTTCGAGCGCTCGGCGACTTATATTATCCGGCCCTTCAATTAATGCCATTTAGCAAAACTGATTGTTTAAACAAATTACTATTGCTTATAACTATCTTCTTCTATATTATTGCTAAATAGCTGCGGTTTTTTCTGAAATTTCTAGGTTTTTGTACACTTTTAACTTAGTGAGATAATAATTATTGCAAGTTAACACCAAAAGGACCAAAGGCACCAACCTTGTTACGGCTCTGATCAGTCTTATAAGAGATGCGACGTAAAATATTGTGCAATATTGAATAATAAAGCAAACTAGAAGAATGAATGTTGAAACTCATTTTTAAAGAAATAATACCTTACGGAAGAAACAAATTCAATGAAAATTTACCAATTCTGTTCGCTTTTAAAATGAATGATGCAATCCCTATGTTTCACAGAATAATGATCAAAAATAATTGTAGGGTTTCATGAATAATTAATATCAAAGTAACGATTTTATACGTGCGCTATTAAATTGCAAATTAATAATGTACAAGTATAAAAAAGATTTTGAAAAATAATTTGCGCAATGAGTTTGCAATGTTCCTAACAAAAAATGTTTCAAACCGCAGAGACGAACGTTCAACAAATGAAATTATTTCAGTCACGAAAGAAAAAAAAGTTCATATAAATTGTTGAATCTTCGAGCCAAAAGACAAATTTTCTGTACAAAAATTGAATTTTCAACTAGAGAATATGAATTTTCATCCAAAAATTAATTTTCAACAAAATAGTTAAATTGTCAACCAAGGAAATGAACCTTAATCCAAAAAAATTAATTTTTAACACAAAAATTCAACTTTCACCCACGCAGTTTAATTTTCAATTGAAAAAGATAAAGTTTCAAAAAAATAGTTCAATTTTTAACCAGAGATATGAATTTTCAACTAAAATTATGAATCTTCAACAAAAAAATAATTTCTTAACAAAGTGGTTCAACCAAAGTTTTCAAACAAAATAGTTGAATCCTCAAAAAAAAAGAAGATTAATTTTCAACCAAACAGTTGCATCCTTATCCAAGAAAGATGAAATTTCTACTAGAACAGACGAACTTTCAAATAAAAAGGACAAATTCTCAATAAACAAAACAAAGTTGAATTTTCATCCAAAAAAGATTTAAGTTTAACTTTTCAATATCAACATATGAGTTTCAAACAAGAAGTAAATTTTCTACCAAGATATTTGAATTTTCAACCCAAAAAGGCGAATGTAAATTCCTTTCTTTCACTTTTCTCAAAAAATATAAATTTTAGAGAAAAAGTGTAAAAATAAAAAATATGGGTTCAACTAGGGACTAAAAGGAACCCCTAGGCCAAGTATCAAGTAAATATTCTTGGATGACCTTTTCGGAAGTATATCCCAGATGAAGTTTTAATTCAAAAAGACAAATTTTCAAAAAAATAGTTGAATTTTCATCCAAATAAAATTTCAGTTGACGTTTTAATATCAAAATATGATTTTAGAAAAAAAATTCAATTTTATAAGAAGTAGTTGAGTTTTCAACCCAAAGAGACAAATTCCTTGACCCGAAAAAGATTTTTTTGTTTTTAAATCCCTGCTCTTTCCCTGAAAAATAAACTTCCCTGACTCTTTTTAAAATTTACACAAATAAACTGTACACAGCAAAAATTTATAAAATCCGCCAAAATCTTTAAAATAATTGGAGGTCATATAATTCTTAATATTCGAAAGCACTTGAATATAATTTAAATCAAACTTATTCAGTAGGTTATCTAAAAAAAGCCGTTCAAATCTTTAAAATCGCTAGGAAACCCTTGCAATTTCCTTACATTTAATTTATATTTCAATGAAAATCACATGACATCATTGAAAAACGTAAAAATCGTGCAAAATCCGTTGAAATATTTAGCCATTTTTTGAAATTCGTGGAAATATTTTTAATACCTTGAAAACCGATGATATCTTTAAAAATTAGTTTAAATCATGATAAGTTACCATATTTACCTGTAAAATTACCATAAATTACCGAAATTTTTCATAGATTTCCGGAAAATTATGGACATTTTTTTTAATGAATTTTAGGGTAGTTACCATATTTACCTATAAAATTACCATGAATGACCAACATTTTTCATAAATTTCCGGAAATTTATGGAAATTTTTAAAAATGAATTTTGAGTAATCTATGGTAAGTTACCATATTTACCTGTGAAATTACCATTAATGACTAAAATTTTTCATAAATTTCCGAAAATTTATGGAAATTTTTTAAAATGAATTTTGGGTAATCTATGGTAAGTTACTATATTTACCTGCGAAATTACCATTAATGACCGAAATTTTTCATACATTTCCTGATATTTATGGAAATTTTTTTACATGAATTTTGGGTAATCTATGGTAAGTTACCATATTTACCTGTAAAATCACCATAAACGACCGAAATTTTTCATAAATTTCCGGAAATTTATGGAAATTTTTATAAATGAATTTTGAGTAATCTATGGTAAGTTACCATATTTACCTGTGAAATTACCATTAATGACTAAAATTTTTCATAAATTTCCGAAAATGTATGGAAATTTTTTTAAATGAATTTTGGGTAATCTATGGTAAGTTACTATATTTACCTGTGAAATTACCATTAATGACCGACATTTTTCATACATTTCCTGATATTTATGGAAATTTTTTTACATGAATTTTGGGTAATCTATGGTAAGTTACCATATTTACCTGTAAAATCACCATAAACGACCGAAATTTTTCATGAATTTCCGGAAATTTATGGAAATTTTCAAAAATGCATTTTGGGTAATCTATGGTAAGTTACCATATTTACCTGTAAAATCACCATAAATGACCGAAATTTTTCATGAATTTCCGGAAATTTTCAAAAATGAATTTTGGGTGAGTTACCATATTTACATGTAAAGTTACCATAAATAACCGAAATTTTTCATAAATTTCCGGAAATTTATGGAAATTTTTAAAAATGAATTTTGGGTAATTTATGGTAGGTTACAAATCACCTCTAAAATTACCATAAATTAGGTTAACATTAATTTCATGCTCCGTTATAAAAAATCTAATATGGAGTGAAATCATGACTGTATTTCGAGAAATGTTTGAAATCATCCATTTGTTATAAAAAATATCGTATGCGCCAAGGGGGAGAGGCACTTTTTCTCCACCTAGGTGCATAATACACTATTATTACCAAATTGTTGAATTTTTAACCGAATACTTGAATTTTTAACAAAAAACATACATGTTCAACCGAAAAGATTAGTTCTCTACCAAAAAAGACGAAATTTTCACAAAATACATTAATATTCAATCAAATAGTTAATATTCTAACTAAAAGAGATTAATTTACAATCGGAAATGAAATAGTTAAATTTTCATTAAAATAAAATAATTTTCAAGCAAAAAAATTAATTTTCAACAAGAAAGATAAATTTTCAAGCAAGAAGGTTATTTTTTGTTCCAATAAAGGCAAATTTTTTACAAAAAGAATGAATTTTCAACTAAGAAAGATCAATTTTGAGTCAAAAACAGAATAGTTCAATTTTCAACCAAAATATGAATTTTCAACCAAGAAGATTGATTTTCTACGGAAAAAGACGAATTTCCAACTAAAGAAGATCAAATTTTCAACAACAAAAAATGGAACAGTTAGATTTTCTGCTAAGGACATTTTTTTTAAAGGAACAAAAAAATTGTTCAATAGAATAGTTAGAAGCTATTCGGAATCCATATACATTTTTCAACAAAATAGTAAAATTTTCAGCCAAGAAGATGAATGTTCAATAAAATAGTAAAATCCTTTAAAAAATGTCGTATTTAATAAAATACATGCATTTTCAACCAAACAGACGAATTTTCGAACGAAAAAAAAAAACATAAATTTCCAACAAAAAATGGAATATTTACATATTTATTTTAAAAACTAATTCTCAACAGAATCTTGAAACAAAATATTTTTCTTAATTTTGGGGGAAAAAATTGACGAAAAAAGTTTCCAAAGAAAAATTATTTGAAACAAAATTGTTGAGGAAAAAAATTTCTTGGAAAACAATTTTCGAAAAAAAAAATCCTTTCTGGAAAACAAACTTCTTGAAAACAAATTTTTGAAACAAAAATTTTGGCGCTCATGCCCTTTTGGAATTTCAAACCTTAACGTCCATGACAAAAATTAATTGTAAATCAAATGGTTAAATTTTCTACTAAACAAGTTGAATTTTTACCATATAATGGAATTTTGAAACGCGAATTTTCAACAAAAAAGTTGACTCTTCAATCAAAAAGGATAATTTTCATCAAAATTGTTTATTTTCATCAACGTGCATTAATTTTTAACCAAATAGTTTAATTTTCGAAAAGAAACATGAATCTTTGAAGAATAAGGTTAATTTTCTATTGAAAAAGATGGTTTTTTAATAAATTGCATGATTTTTAGGGTTTCGTAGCCATTTTCAACCAAAAATTGAATAATTACATTTGAAATTTAAAAAGTTAATTTGTCACTAAACAAAATGGATTTAAAAACATGGTTCAATTTTCTACAAAAAATACGAATATACAAAGACAGACATCGATTATAAACCAAGTAGTTGACTTTTCTACTAAAGTAGTGAAATTTTTAATCAAAAATATTATTTTTTCACCAAATTGTTGAATTTCTGATCAAATTGGATTTCTTCAGATTAGAACTGGATAACGCCGGATTACAAATAGATTATTTCGAATTACAAGTGAATTACAAGTGAATTAATTGATTTAAGACGGGTTATAAGTGGATTACACCGGATTGCCAGTTCGGATAACCCAGCGGTCCAGCGGAATAGCTAAATTTACAGTTAAAAATACATTTTCACAAAAAAACAACGATTTTTCGACAAAACAGCTAAATTTTCCACAAAAGTAGTGAATTTTCAACAAGACATTTGATTTTTCAACTAAGAAGACATAATTTTAAAAAATTTCAATTATTAACAAGTTAGAATTATTTACAACTCAATAGTTCAACTATCAACAAAAAATATCAATTTTTAACCAAAAAGATTAATTTTCTATGGATAAAAACTAAATTTCAACAGAATTCAATGAAATAGTTTCAATTGCAATTGAAAAAATTAATGTTTATATACAAAAAACAATTTTAAAAAATGGTTCAATTTTCACCTAGTAAGATCAATTGTCAACTAAAATTATGCATCTCCATAAAAAAAAAATTGTTTAAGAAAGTATTTGGCCTTGAATTTTTAACGAAGCAGATTACTGTTCTACCAACAAAGACGAATTTTTAAAAAAATGCGTGAATTTTCAACAACTTGCCTGCTTGGAGATGTGGCGGGTGCTCAAAGGCTGCTTGCTGAGGGCCTGTCTCATAACCGGCTGCTTGCCAAGCTTCCTCCATCTGTTTTTTTGTCTGAAGATGGCTTAAGATCTCCCTGCGAGAGGACTGCCGGCCACTTATCTGTCCATAGCTCGGCTCAATGGCTGAGTGTTGCTTATCGGCTTTTTTCTGCCTACTTTGTTTCCTGAGTGCAAACCCGGATTGTGGATCATGAATATTATATTCCCGGATTGATTCAGCTTCACGTGAAAGTCTTGCTAATCTATTGACTTCATTTTCTTCAACGTGATGAGATGAAAGTGGCGGCCGAATGCTCTGTGAATTTGATTCTGTATAAGAAATATAAATTAGTGAATTATTATCCTCATCCAAAGAATTACGTAAAAAGACAATAAATAAGGTAATACGCTATATATAGCTCTGATTCAGGGTGATCGAAAAACTTAATTTTCAAAATTCCCTGATTTTTCCCTGACCATAGACATTCAAAGACAAGCATTTTAAAGATGACTGTTCTACCATGAAAGATGATTTTTCAATCCAACAGGACAATTTTTCAAGAAAACAGTGTAATCTTCGACCACAAAAGATGACTTTTTAACAAAATAATTAAATTTTTGACAAAATAGTTAAATGTTTAACCAAAGCGCTGAATTTTCACTCGACAAAGATGAATTTTCTACCAAATGATCGTATTTTCTGTCGAGGTAGACGAATGTTCGACAGAATAGTTGAATTTTTGACCAAAAAATATGACTTCAACAAAATACTTGAATTTTGAATGAAGAAGTTACATTCTGTAACCAATTGAGCCTCTTCGTTGAAAAATAGCCAAACTCTTAATTTTTTATTTGAAATTGTTTAAATAATTAAGAATTCTTGTAAATTCATAAAGAAAAATAGAAAAGAGTAATCAGAAAGATATTCTTAGGCACCTCCGTAAACAAATTGTGCCTATTCCTTGAAAAATACCCAAACTCTGAATATATTTATGAAAACTGTTCCAATAATGAATAATTATTGTAAATGTGCAAAGTATCATAGAAAATATTTATTGGGAATACATTCTTCGTTGATTCTGCAAACAAATTGGGCCTATTCGTTTAGAAATAGCCAAACTCTTTTTTTTAATGAAAATTGTTTAAATAATTAATAAATCTTGTAAATTTGCAGAGCAATAGAAAAAAGCCATTGGAAATATATTCTTATTTAATTATGTTAAAATTGAATCTACTCCTTAAAAATAGCGAGACTCTGAATCTGTTTATAAAAATTGTTTGAATAATTCATCATTATTGTGAATTTGCAAAGTACCGTAGAAAAGAGTTATTGGAAATACATTCTTCGTGATCCCGTAAACAAATCGAGCCCATTCATTGAAAAATGGCGGAAATCTTAATTTGTTGAAACAATTAATAATTGTTGTAAATTTGCAAAGCATCATAGAAAAAGTTATCGGAGAGATATTCTCAGTTAATTTTGCAAAAAAATTGAGCCGATTCGGTGAAAAATAGCCAAATTCTGAATGATGTATGAAAATTGTTTAAATGGTTAATAACTATTTTTAATTTACAAAGCAACATAGAAAAGATTCATCGGAAAGATATTCTTAGTTGACTCCGTAAACAAATTGTGTTTATTCTTTGAAAAATACACAAACTCTGAATATGTTTATGAAAAATATTTAAATAATGAATAATCATTGTGAATGTGCAAAGTAATGTACTAAATGCTTATTCGAAATACATACTTTGTTGCTTCCGTAAAAAATTGAGCCTATTCCTTTGAAAATAGACAAACTCTGAATATGTTTAGGAAAATTGTTTGAATGATTAATAATTATTATAAATTTGCGAAGTATCGTAGGAAATAGTCCGCGAAAAGACATTCTTAGTTGCCTCCGATTTGCTGATAAAAATTGTTTAAATAATTAATAATACTTGGGAATTCATATAGTATCACAGAAAAAGGTTATCGGAAAGATATTCTCAGTGAATTCTATAAAAAAATGCAGCCTATTCGTTGATAAATAACCCAACTCTGAATTTTTATATGTAAATTGTTTAAATAATTAATACTTCTTTCAAATTGACAAAGAAACATAGAATAGAGTCATCAGATAAACATTGTTAGTTGACTCAGTCAACAAATTATGTCTATTCCTTGAAAAATACCCAAACTCTGAATATGTGTTTGAAAATTATTTAAATAAATAATAATTATTGCAAATGTGCAAAGTAATGTAGGAAAGTCTTATTAGAAATACGTACTTTCATGCTTCCGTAACCAAATTGAGCATATTAGTCTCAAAACAACTAAACTCACAATTTGTTTATAAAAATTGTTTGAATAATTAATAATACTTGAGAATTTACAAAGTATCACAGAAAAAAGTCATCGGAAAGATATTCTTAGTTAATTCTGTAAAAATATGTAGCCAATTTGTTAAAACATAGCCAAATTCTAAATTTTTTAATGAAAATGGTTTAAATCATTATTGATTCTTGCAAATTTACAAATCAACATAGAAAAGAGTCATCAGATAGACTTTTCATAGCAACATAGACAAAATTAATCAGAAAGATATTCTTAGTTAATACTATAAAAAAAAATTAGCCTTTCCGTTGAAAATAGCCAAAATCTGAATTTGTGCAGCAGCCTAGAAAAAGAGTCTTCGGAAAGACATACTTAGTTCACTCCGTAAACAAATTGTGCCTATTGCTTGAGAAATAGTCAAGCTCTGGATATGTTGATAAACATTGTCTAAATAATTAATAATTATTGTAAATTTTCAAAGCATCATATATAGGAAAGAGTTATTTGAAAAACATTTTTTATTGGTTCCATAAGCAATTTGGAGAGCATTATATAAAAAAAGTGATCGGAAAGATATTATTACCTAATTCTGTAAACAATTGAGCCTCTTCGTTGAAAAATAGCCAAACTCTTAATTTTTTATTCGAAATTGTTTAAATAATTAATAATTCTTGTAAATTCATAAAGCAAAATAGAAAAGAGTAATCAGAAAGATATTCTTAGGCACCTCCGTAAACAAATGGTGCCTATTCCTTGAAAAATACCCAAGCTCTGAATATATTTATGAAAACTGTTCAAATAATTAATAATTATTGTAAATGTGCAATGTATCATAGAAAATAGTTATTGGGAATACAGTCTTCGTTGATTCTGGAAACAAATTGGGCCTATTCGTTCAGAAATAGCCAAACTCTTTTTTTTAATGAAAATTGTTTAAATAATTAATAAATCTTGCAAATTTGCAGAGCAATATAGAAAAAAGTCATTGGAAATATATTCTTATTTAATTATGTGAAAATTGAATCTACTCCTTAAAAATAGCGAAACTCTGAATCTGTTTATAAAAATTGTTTGAATAATTCATCATTATTGTGAATTTGCAAAGTACCGTAGAAAAGAGTTATTGGAAATACATGCTTCGTGATCCCGTAAACAAATCGAGCCCATTCATTGAAAAATGGCGGAAATCTTAATTTGTTGAAACAATTAATAATTATTGTAAATTTGCAAAGCATCATAGAAAAAGTTATCGGAGAGATATTCTCAGTTAATTTTGCAAAAAAATTGAGCCGATTCGGTGAAAAATAGCCAAATTCTGAATGACGTATGAAAATTGTTTAAATGGTTAATAACTATTTTAAATTTACAAAGTAACATAGAAAAGATTCATCGGAAAGATATTGTTAGTTGACTCCGTAAACAAATTGTGTCTATTCTTTGAAAAATAGCCAAACTCTGAATAGTTTTATGAAAATTGTTGAAATAATTAATATTTATTGTATATTTTCAAAGTATCGTAGAAAATAGTAATTGGAATTACATTCTTTCTTGATACCCTGAATTAATTTATCCTATTCGTTGAAAAAAGGCCAAGCTCATCATTTGTTTATGAAAATTGTTTAAATTATTATTAATTCTTGTAAATTTACAAAGCAACATAGGAGAGAGTCATCAGAAAGACTTTTCATAGCATCATAGAAAAAAGTAATCAGAAAGATATTCTTACCTAATTCTATAAAAATGGAACCTACTAGTTGAAAAATAGCCAAACTCTCAACATGTTTATGAAAATTGTTAGAATAATTAACAATTATTGTCAATTTGCAAAGTAACATAGAAAATAGTCATCGAAAAGACATTCCTAGTTGACTCTGTAATCAAATTGTGCCTAGTCCTTGGAAAATATACAAACTCTGAATATGTTTAGGAAAAGTGTTGAAATAATTAATAATTATTGTATATTTGCAGTGTATCGTAGAAAAGATTAATTGGAAATACATTCTTTCTTGATTCCCTAAACTAATTGATTCTATTCGTTGATAAATGACCAAGCTCTTAATTTTTGTATGAAAATTGTTTAAATAATTAATAATTCTTGAAAATTTGCACACCAAAATTAGAAGGACGTTATATTCTTTGAAAATGTAACTATAAGTTAAATAGAATAAAATTGTAAACGTTCATAATTTTTTATTGTTAGTTAAAATTAGAAGGATGTAATTGTCTTTGAAAATGTAAATGAAAGTAAAATAAAACAAATTTCTAAATGTTCATAATTTGTATCCTTTATTATTCTAATAAAAATAATAATTTTCGAAAAAAGTCAGACTATATAATTTTAAAAAGAAACATTGAGAAATGAGCCAAAATATTAATTAAAATTGTAATTTTTTCTTGAAAAATAATTAGCCCAGGATGAAATCGTATTTGCAATTGCTTAAGATTTCAAAAATAGTCTCAACTTGAGAGAAGTCATAGCCGTCGAAAATCTAACTAAAATAAAAATAAAATTAATTTCTAAATATTCATAAATTTGAGTGCTTAGGATTTGAAAAGTAGTTTAAACTTGAAAGAAGTCATAATCATTGAAAATGTAACTGAAATAAAAGTCAAATTAATTTCTAAATATTCAGAAATTTGAGGCTTTATAATTTAAAAAAAAATATTAAGAAATAAGCCAAAATATTAATTAAAATTGTAATTTTTTCTTTACAAATAATTAGCCCAAGATTACATCATATTTTCAATTTCTTAATATTTCAAAAATAGTTTAAATTTGAAAGAAGTCATAGACGTCAAAAATGTAATTAAATAAAAATAAAATTACTTTCTAAATATTAATAATTTTCCGTTATTTATAATTATAATAAAAAAAAACTTCTAGTTGAGATTCTAAACTTTTTTTAATTTGCTTGAAAGCTGTCTAAATTTGGAGAAAAAAAAGAGCACATGGTGAATTCCTTAAGGGGTTACACCACTGTAAATTTTTTAGAAAATCGATTTTTTTTTCGCTTAAAATTTAGTTTAAACCTTGTAGAATATGGGGCAAAAGGTTTAATACGTGAAAACATTTTTTTTCTGTTTAATGTCACGTTTTTGCTGAGGCGTGTCGGGCGTCTCTCATACGGCTACAGGCGGTATGCACACATCTGCTCGGAAGGTACCCTGTTCCCTCTTTTCAACTTCTGTGATACACTCACAGATGTCCCTAGAGAGGATTCGTGTACAATTCAAAAAAAATTTCGAACAAAAGTAGGTTAGTGTAGCGTCAGTGCTTGTTCGGAAAGTACATCTGGTTGCTCGTGGATGTCTAAAATTCAACTCAAAACTTTAAACGAGTTTTTCTCAAAACACGTTTTTTCAAAACGGCACGCAGCATAGCTCGAACAATTTTCAATATTTTCTTTTCAAATTTGAACCACATATTTTAAACAACATTTTGAAGAGAATGACGTACGGATTTTTCGATAAGTTAATTTAAACAATTTTTATAAACAAATGACTTGACTTTTTTTCGCCCAAAAATTACATTTTTGCTTCAAACACTTGTCAATTTTACAAAAAACTATATTTTTCAAATCCCGTACGTCATTCTCTAGCTATTCTTATGCAGATTAAGAAAAAAAATTTTTTTTTGTTCAAGCTTCAAATTTGCGGCCGTCCTACTGCGTGCCGCAAAAAAAAATCTGCAGGAGAATGGCTCCAGTGCCGCCATTTTGAAATATTTTTTAATAAAAAAATTTCCCTGTGAAGCTCAATACATGCTTAAATATATCCTCAAAGCGCTTTTTCATACTACCTTTCCTTCAACCCAAAAAAAATGTCCAAAAATGCATGCTTTTACAGTGGTGTAACCCCTTAAAATGTATTAAGATTAAATCACAGTAAAAATTACGGAAAAATATATTGCAGGAGAAAAATTATTTCAGAAAATCTTGAAAAAGCACAATATAATTCTATTGAAGAGATTATTAAAGTACTGGAAGTAATTAACAACAGGCAAAAAGAGTGAAATAAATGAAAAGAAAAGTTTTTACCATGATTAAAATTTGTACTGGTTTTTTAATTCTTACCAGATATATTGTGCATACAGTTTCTTATAAAAATTAATTGGTTTGAAACTTTAAAATGGTTTTGATTTTAATATTATAGTTCAGATACAAAAGTTGTGCTTATTATTAAAAATTGTATAGCTTTATGTATGTTTTGATGTGAGCTAGAAAATAGCCAAACTCTGAATTTCTTTCTGAGAATTGTTCAAATAATTAATAATTATTGTAAATTTACAAAGTAGCATAGAAAAGAGTCATCGGAAAGGCATTCTAAGTTGATTTCGTAAACAAATTGAGCCTATTCGTTAAAAAATGGCCAATCTGTTAATTTGTTTATGAAAACTGTTTGAATAATTAAAGCATATTGGAAAATTTGCAAAGCATCGCAGAAAAAAGTCATCGGAAAGATATTCTTAGATAATTATGTCAGAAAATTGAGCCTATTCGTTGAAAAATAGAAAAACTCTGAATTTGTTTATGAAAATGGTTTAATTAATAATTCTTAAGAATTTGTGAAACATCATGAGAAAAAGTCATCGAAAAGACGTTCTTAGTTGATTCCGTCAACAAATTGAGCCTATCCTTTAAAAAATAGAAAACTCTGAATTTCCTTACAAATATTGTTCAAATAAATCATAATTATTAGGAATTTGCAAAGCGCTATAGAATAGAAAAGAGTCATCGCAAAGATATTTGCAGTTAATTAAAAAAAAATTGAGCCCATTTGTTGAAAAATAGAAAAAATATGAATTTGTTTATAAAAATTGTTTAAATAATTAATAACTCTTGGGAATTATAAAAGTACCATAGTTGCAAAGATATTCATAGTTAATGTTTTTCAATTGAGCCTATTCGTTGAAAAATAGAAAAACTCTGAATTTGTTTATAAAAATGTTGCAAATAATTAATATCACTTTTAAATTTACCAAATATCATTCCAAACTGTCACCGGAAAAGCATTCTTAGTTTATTTTTTGTTTAATTGAGCCTATTCGTTGAAAAATAGAAAAACTCTGAAGTTGTTTATAAAAATGGTTTAACTAGAACTTCTTGGGAATTTGCGAAACATCATGAAAAAACGTAATCGAAAAGACATTCTTATTTGATTCCTATTGATATTGCAGATTGATATATGCATCAAAACAAATTGAGCCTATCCGTTAAAAAATAGAAAACTCTGAATTTCCTTACAAAAATTGTTCAAATAAATCATAATTATTGGGCATTTGTAAAGCACTATAGAATAGAAAAGAGCCATCGCAAAGATATTCTCAGTTAATTTGACAAAAATTGAGCCTATTTTTAGAAAAATAGACAAACTATGAATTTGTTTATAAAAATTATTTAAATAATTAATAACTCTTGGGAATTTTCAAAGCACCATAGAAAAGAGTCATCGCAAAGATATTCTTAGTTATTTTTTTTTTAATTGAACCTATTCGTTAAAAAACAGACCAACTCCGAATTTTTTTATAAAAATTTTGTAAATAATAATTATTCTTGTAAATTTGCAAAGTATCATATAAAACTCTCAACGGAAAAGCATTCTTAGTTTATTTTTTTGTTTAAATTGAATCTATTCGTTGAAAAATAGAAAAACTCTGAATTTGTTTATAAAAATTGTTTAATTAATCATTCTAGGGAATTTGCGGAACATCGTGAAAAAAACTTATCGAAAAGACATTCTTAGTTGATTCCGTCAACAAATTGAGCCTATTCGTAAAGCAATTTAGAATAGAAAATTGTCATCGCAAAGATATTCTCAGTTATTAAAAAAAAATCAGCCTATTTGTTAAAAAATAGACAAACTATTAATTTGTTTATAAAAATTGTTTAAATAATTAATAACTTTTGGGAATTTTCAAAGCACCAAAGAAAAGAGTCCTCGCAAAGATATTCTTAGTTTTTTTTTTTTTAATTGAGCCTATTCGTTGAAAAATAGACAAACTCTACATTTTGTTATAAAAATTTTGTGAATAATTAATAATTCTTGTGAATTCGCAAAGTATCATATCAAACTGTCACCAGAAAAGAATTTTTAGTTTATTTTTTATTAGTTGAGCCCTTTCGTTGACAAATAGAAAAACTCTGAATTTGTTGATGAAAATTGCTTAAATAATTAAAAATGCTCCCAAATTTGCTAAGAATCATAGCAAACAGTCACCGTAAAAGCATTATTAGTTTATTTCGTTAAAAAAAATTAGGCCTGTTCGTTGATAAATAGTCAAACTGTGAATTTTATGCTTGGAATTGCCAAATAGCATCTTCTTTCAAGTAACAGTCATGAAACTTTTATTTCTCACACATTCCATACCAAAAATCTGGATTTCAATGAGATAAACATTTCCAATTCTTAAAAGAACTTTTAATACTAAAATGTAAAATCGAAAATGAATTTTTCAAAATACGAATAAAATATTTAAAATGATCATGAAAAGCCTTCTTTTAAAAAAGTGCGTCAACGGAATCGTATAATTATCGAACTATAATTGCATATACTTCCACTAAGCTTCTTATAAAAACAAACATCTCGAGTTCAAATAAAATAAACGAGGATCGTCTTATGGTAGATTATGATCGCACAGTACAACTGGACAGAACTTTGAGTAAACACACGACTCATACCGTGTACGAGAAATAGAATATATTGCTAAACAGGGGAATTTGTTGTTAACGGAAGATGAGAGCTCTGGTCAGAACACTAGAGAAAAAAATACCTCATCCGAAAATGGGTATTCATCAAAACCCGAAACTTCGTCTCTTCCTCCACAAGCAAGTAATTCACAAAAAGATCCCCCTTGCGAAAATCTCGATGCCAAAAAATTAGAAAATTCATCTCTTCCCCCACTTGAAAATAATCGAACGGAACAGGGTGAAAATCACAGGCAAAACGCACCAGCAGTATCCCAACATCCTCAGGAAAGCGTGCGAATAAATCGTGTTCAACGTCGAGAGTCTAGTAGCAGCTCTCCATCCCCGACTCGGCAAAGAAATTTCGCGAATTCTCAAGCGTCTCGTTTACAGGCAACATCCATTCCCGCGACAACGTCCATTCCTGCGAAGGATATCATCAGAACCGTCGAAGAATTGAGAGGACGTGATGATGTCGGTGTCGAGGACTTTATTAAGTCAGTTAAACGTGAGAAATTGAGATGTTCGCAATCGGATTTACTTTTGGATTTCATCATAGCCGAAAAAATTAAAGATCAAGCAAAACGCGCTATCCGCTTCAGCTCAATAGATGATTACGATCAGTTGTTCTCCGCTTTGAGACAAAATGTAGGTATAATCAGTTCAGTTGAGTTGAGTCGGTCAAAACTTGAATCCGTCAAGCAAACAGGCATGGAAACCGTTCAAAATTATAATATGCGGTTCAGACAACATTATAATGAACTCATTTACGCGGTCCAAAACGAACAATCAAACCCAACCTCGCGACGTTTAGCAATTCAAATAGAGGAGAAATCGGCAATAAAAAAATACATAATGAACTTGAAGGATGAAATCGGCGCACAAGTTCGTCCTCTGCGACCGAATACTCTGAACGAAGCACAGCAGGAAGCCCTAGAATCCGAGGTTTGGTATAGGAAAAAGCATCACAGTAGATACTCAAATGTTAGACCACCCGGTAACAAACCCCTGACAAAACCGACGTTTGCTCAACCTAGGTCAGCATTCCAACATGCCCCGTCCGCTTCAAAGTACCCAAGCATTGACAACCCTCCAAATCACTCTCTGCCTTTACAACGAATCCCAATGCTATAGCAAAGACCGAAATTTTCCGATAGGACACTCAACGTCCCGCCCACCGAATCGTGTTCACAATTTACAGGTGGAGGGAGAACTCAAAGAAAACGTTCTGGACTATCAAGAGGACCAACTGTCAACAGAGATAGAGTCTCCGCAATATCCGGAAGACTATTCTCAATTAGAGCAAACTTACATGGTACAAACAGAACGGGAAGACTTTTAGTGGACAGTGGATCCTCACTCAACCTAATCAAGGATGAGCTTGTTCATTCTAATCATCCACGTGAAAAATCTAGCAAAGTGTTCTTTATGGGAAATGACCAACACCGAACAAATGAAATAACAAAATTAAAATTTCAGGGAAAAGAGCATGTGTTCGTCATTGTACCAAATGATTTTCCACTACCAGAAGATAGAATCATCGGGGTTCCATTCATGTATAGTTATAAATTTAGCCTTTCAAACACTCATCTACAATTGGACAATTTTAAACATGAATTGCACGATGACGGGATATTTGTACCAAAAAGCTCGATTAAAATAATCACCATGCAAGTAGAAAAGAAACAAGGGCATATGCTAATTACAGATCATCCACATATTCCAGACTCAATCTACAGAATTCAGAACCATGAATTACGAATTCCGATTTCTAATCAAACAGAACAAATGATAACGCTTTCAACCACGGAAATTCAACCCAAGTACATATCTGTTCAACCCGAAAGCGAAGAGAGGGTACATTATATTACGACAAAGGAATTAGCCAAGAGATTAGAACTTCTTAGAGCAAACACAAGACTCTCGCATATTGAAGAAGAACACCGAGAAGGAATAAACAAAATTGTCCAAAGTTATCATGATATTTTTACCTTAGAAGGAGATCCTCTCCCATGCACAAATTTAGCAAAACACGAAATTATCTTAAAAGACCAGAGACCCATTAACATTCCTTCATATCGCCAACCAGAGTGCCATAAAGCTGAAATTAAACACCTTTATAATTAATATAATTAATCACCTTTCAACTCACCATTGCGGGTCGTTCCGAAGAAAGCCGATGCTTCTGGAAAGAAAAAATGGCGCATTGTCATTGATTTCAGGAAGCTAAATGAAAGAACTGACCTAGACGCATACCCGCTACCAATAATTGATGATATACTCGACCACTTAGGAAAGGCGAAGTTCTTTTCAGCATTTGATTTAAGCTCCGGATTCCATCAGATACCTATGGATCCAGAATCAAAAAAATATACAGGCTTCAGTACACAGCAAGGTCATTTCGAATTCGAGAGATTGCCATTCGGTCTTAAGAATTCGCCGGCAACCTTCCAGAGGATGATGGACACAGCTCTTAGAGGTTTGGTAGGAAACATTTGCTTTGTTTACCTTGACGACATCGTCGTTTTCGGATCAAGCCTCAAGGAACACAATGAGAACCTCGTCATACTCTTCGAAAGGCTGCGACAAACGGGATTGAAGTTGCAGTCTGATAAATGTGAGTATCTCAGACCAGAGTTGGAATATCTGGGTCACGTGATCACAGCAGAAGGGGTAAAACCGAATCCCAATAAGATTCAAGCGGTAAGGGACTTTAAAACACCCATAAATCCAAAACAGGCTTAGCCACTCATTGACCTTACAAAAGAAAATCACCCTTTTCAATGGACATCAGCTTGCGAGAGAGCCTTCGGAGATCTAAAGAACTGCTTATGCTCATCGCCAGTGTTTAGATACCCTGATTACAAAAAGCAATTTGTTTTAACAACAGATGCTTCAAATTTAGGTCTCGGGGCCATCCTTTCTCAAGAAGGTCATCCCTGCTGTTACATTTCTAGGACACTCAATAAACCTGAAATGAATTACGACACAACACAAAAGGAACTGCTTGCTATAGTCTGGGCAGTCAAACGATTAAGGCAATACCTGTTAGGAAGAAAGTTCATAATCCAAACAGATCATCAGGCCCTGAAATGGCTCTTTAATATTAAAGATCCAGCGTCTAAACTACTCAGATGGAGACTTCGCCTTGAAGGTTACCAATATGTAGTCGAATATATAAAAGGGAAAGAAAATACAGCCGCCGATGCATTGTCGCGTATGTATCCAACACGTGAAGGAGACGGTGAAGAAGGAAATGCAATAGAAGTTCCGGACATGAGCACCGAATACGAACCTTCTGAAACGGACAGCGAAAATGCTGAAGTGGAACCCATGCAGCTTAGATCCGCTGAACCCAAGGACGAAAAAGAAGTAGCTGAAGAATATAGGGCATGGAAAAGAAATCGATTCCCTAATAAAGTTAAGACAAAACCTGTCGCTAACGGAAAAAACTGGATAAAAGTGAGCACACAGAATCTGTTTTCCCTTTTACGAATCCAACTCCCTGATTATCAAGAAGAAGACTGGATTAAACTGCTTTATAAGAAAATCAAGGATTTCACAAACCGCAAGAACTGGAAAATCTTCAAATTTCACATGGAAGACCCTCTAATAATAAACACTGAAAAAGTGCGGTTGCACGACATGCTCAACTTTCTTCTTCATAAAAAATTCCCAGAACATGCATTCTTTGTATGTGATCGACCAAACAAAGATTTAACGAGAGAAGACAAACAAAACCTTCTGTCTGAAGCACATGGAAACATCGGATCAGGTCACTTTGGAGAAAACAAAACCATAAAGCGACTCAGGGAAATTATCTCTTGGGATAATATGGAGAATGAAGTCATCGACTTTATTAAGAAATGTGACATCTGTCAAAGAGAGAAATTGGCACGTATTAGGCCGAAAATCGAAGCAGCAATTCCCGATGTGCCAGTGGCACCTAACGATAAAATTGCAATGGACATTTTTGGACCACTGCCTATAACACAATCTGGACACGAGTATATACTCTCTATCCAAGATGTATTAACAAAGTATCTCGTTCTAATACCGCTCAAAGAAACTAGCAGTGAGTCAATCATAACACAACTGATGGATCACTACATATACATATTTTCTTCTCCGGAACAGATTCTGACTGATCAAGGAGCAAACTTCGTATCAGAATTGGTCCAAAAATTTGAAAATCTATTTAGAATTAGACACATAACAACTACAACCTTTCACCCTCAGGCGAATGGAGCATTAGAGAGAACCCATGCAACGGTGAAGGATTTGTTAAAAACCTTTATCGCCGATAATCAAACTGAATGGGACTTGAACCTCAACCTTACTTGTTTGGCTTATAATGTAGCAGTTCATGAAAGCACTGGGTTAACACCTTTCGAGACGACCTTCGGAAGAATAGCAAACTTGCCTTCGATTCTTGCCACCACCAGTTCTTTAAACCATCAAGAACTCTTGGATATGTGGAAGAAGCGGCATGAAGCCTATCTAGCAGAAGGAAAAGAATCAATCCAGACGACACAGGAGAGATTAAAGAAATTACAGGATTCGAATATTGTCATTTTTAATCCTATTTTCGGTGCCGGAGATCTTGTACTTGTCCATAACGAAACTAAAAGAAACAAGTTAGACTCAGAATGGTTGGGTCCAGCAACAGTAGTACGGCGTTCCAGCCAAACTAATTACGAAATTCTTTTTGAAAATAAATACCTCATAATTCATGCAAATCGTCTGAAACCATACTATCAATAAACTCATGTTTTCAGAATACGGACTGCCTGGGTCATCCTTTCACTCATCTCCTCCATTTCCTACCTCGTAGTGACTCCACTCCATAATGTCACTATTTTTGCGGAAGATTTAGGCGACGCTAGGTTATACCACGAAAATTGGCACTTATATGTATCGGTCGACATAGACAATGTTAATACTAGGTTTAATAACCTGATGGGACACTATGAATCAACAATTAACATGTGTTTAAATTGCACTGAACAATTTGAGTTGAGTATCATTAGCGGTAGGATGAAGCGACTAGGTATTCAGCGTAGCCTTTTATATAAGCTGTTAGGTGGAACACATAATAGAAAAAGAGGATTGATTAATGCAATAGGTAGCATATCTAAGACACTGTTCGGGACTTTGACAGAATCTGATTTGACGTATGTTGATCATGAATTAGACAAACTTTACTTAGAAAACAAACAGTTAGCTTCCAGTCTCCAAAACTAAACGCAGGTAATAAGAATGATTTTTAATTCTGGCTCTTATGATGGTGAATCACTTTTTGTACATAACCAAAAAAACTCCGAGCGGTTAAATCAAATGAGCACTCGAATAAATGATAACACAAAAAATTTGTTTATTTCAAATCAGATAATAGTCATGACTTTGCTTATAGATGAGTTAAACGAAAATATCACACTATTAATTAATTCGATTAACGACGGCAAAAATGGCATAGTACATCCGCAAATTTTAACACCAACATTGCTCATTGAATCCCTTAAAAATTTTGAGGATAAATTTAACGTAAAGTATGCTTTGCCACTCAAAGAAGTAAATTATCAACATATTATCGACATATCTGAAATAAGCATTGGTTTGAATAACAGGAAATTATTGTACTCAGTTAACATACCACTATTTGAAATTGACGAATATAAAATCCAACATTTAATCCCGATACCGAAGCAACATGGCAATCAATTCCTTATACCCGTCCCGAAGGAACAGTTCATTTTTTTGAATAATCCAAAAACCATGTACGTCCCTACTAGTGAAAAAGAAATATTCAAGTGCAAGCTAAACGAAAAAATCAAAATCTGTCAACGTTCTCATCCAACTTACTTGTTAGCCGATACACACAGTTGCGAAAACCAAATTATCCGTAATAGCATTAAAACACTAGATTTATCAACATGTGAAATATCCGTTCTCAAAATCGATTACTTAGTTTTTATTAGCTTAGCAGAAAGTCAAGGATATATTATAGTTCCTGAAAAATCTATCGACTTGACAACTAACTGCGAAGGAATAATTAAAGATATTAAAATTAACGAGGCATCACTTCTATCGTCAGAGAGCAATTGTATTTTAACTACCGAAGGTGCCATAGTTAAGTTGAAAAAAAGTAAAGAACTGAACAAAAACACATCTATTATACAAAAAATATTTCTGTTCCGTATACCAGTAACGATCTAGATTTACTCAACGATAAACTACTACCAATCCAAAAACAGATTGATAATGAGCAATTACTGCAAGCAGGTAAAACATTAGATGAGATCGATGATGTTTTAAATAGAGTCAGAAATGAACGGCGAACACGAACATGGACTGAAACCACCACAGAAATTCTTACGTAATTAGGTTATGTTGCGTTAGTAATAATAACCTTATTCTCCATGTATAAATGCGGATTCTGCGATCTGGTACAAAAATGTCTACCGAAAGTCTGTCTCAACCTATTTTGTACAACGAAAAACATAAATAATAACGCAGCCCCAACGCCAACTATTGTTACCTACGTTCCGCAGGCTCCTCCTGCACATGAAATTGAAAATAGTGAGCCGTTAGTAGCACCTAAGGTCGTTAAATTGCGTTTTTCAGGAGCAAAACGAGTCTAACGAAGGGGGTGTAATACTTGTACTTCACCACTCTCCCCTCTCATAGATTCTAGTTAAGGGTAGTCTGCGACGCCTACACAAGGCCCTCGGGGCCTCAGTAGTCCTTGCGCCCTGTCTACGAACAGGTCACTCTGTATATCTTTCGGTCAAATAAACAAACGTATCTTATATTCAAGTTAAAAAGAGTGTAATTTACTAGACCGTCACAACCGACTTTCAAATATAGGATGTTCGAATCCTCAACCTGGTGAATTTCCAACAAGACATTTGATTTTTCAACTAAGAAGACATATTTAGAAAATTGTTCAATTATTAACAAGGTAGAATTATTTACAACTCAATAATTCAACTTTCAAACAAAAATATCAATTTCTAACCAAAAATATGAATTATTAACCAAGAAGATTAATTTTCTATCGATAAAAACTAATTTTCAACGGAATTCATAAAGTTTCAACTAAATAGTTTAAGTTTTAATGAAAAAATAAATTTGTAACAAAAAATGAAATAGTTTCAATTGAAATCGAAAAAAAATTAATTTTTTACAAAAAAAATTAAATGTTTAATTATCACCCAGTGAGATTATTTGCCAACGAAGAAGATTACTTTTCTACCAACAAAAACGAATTTTCAAAAAAAGACGTGAATTTTAAACAACTTGCCTGCTTGCTTCTGCCTGTACATGGACTGCCTTGCACTCATCTGTCCAACGCTCTGCGCAATGCCTAGGTGTTCCTCATTGGCTTTTTTCAGCCTACCTTCTTTCCTGAGTGCAAACCCGGATTGTGAATTATGAATATTATATTCGCGATTATGAATATTATAATCGCGGACTGATTCGTCTATACGTGAAGGTCTTGCTAATCGATTGCCTTCATTTTCTTCAACGTAATTATTTGGAGGTGGCGGCCAGTTGCTCTGTGAACTTAATTCTGTAGGAAGAAATATAAATTGGTGAGTTATTATCCTCATCAAAAGAATTACGTAAAAATACAATAAATATAGGGTAATACGCTGTATACAGCTCTGATTCAGGGTGATCGAAATACTTAATTTTCAAAATTCCCTGATTTTTCCCTGACCATTGACATTCAAAAACCAGCATTTTAAAGATGACTGTTCTACCATGAAAAATGAATTTTTAATCCGAAAGGACAATTTTTCAAGAAAACGGTTCAATCTTCGACCACAAAAGATGACTTTTTAACAAAATAATTAATTTTTCGACAAAATGGTTAAATTTTTAACCAAATTGCTGAATTTTTACTCGACAAAAATGAACTTTCTACCAAATGATCGAATTTTCTGTCGAGTTAGACGAATGTTCTACAAAATAGTTGAATTTTTGACCAAAAAATTGGAGTTTAACAAAATACTTGAATTTTGAACGAAAAAATTACATTTTATAAAATTTTCTACCATAATAAAAAAGAATTTTCAAACAAAGAAATAAAGTTTCGACTAAAATAATGAAGCTACATAAAAAATATGATTTTTTAGGAAAGTGCTTTCATCTTCAACCAATTAATTCAACTTTGCACTAAACGAGATAAATTTTCAACAAATGAAGTAATAGTAGACATTTGAAACCAACCAGAATTTAATTTTGAATAAAAAACAGTGTAATTCCACCAAAGAAGACGAATTTTTAACCAGAATGTTTGAATCCTCAACCAAAGATGACTAATTTTCAACCAAGCAGTTGCATTTTTATCCAAAAAAGAACTCAATTTCTACTAAAACTGATACATTTTCAGACCAAAGAGACGAATTTTCAAGAAAATAGTTGAATTCTCAACCAAAGAATATTTCATTTGAATTTTCAACATTAAAATATGAATTTCCAATAAAAAGTTAATTTCCTACCAAGATATATGAATTTTCTAAAAAAGAGAAATTTTTAGAAAGCAGTTTATTTATTTTAAACTAAAAAGGATGACTTTTTAACAAAATTGTTGAATTTTCAAAAAAATAATAAATTTTTTAACTAAAAATATAATTTTCAGAAGGACACTTCAATTTCAAAGTTCTCTAAGTTTTCCGTGACCAATTGTGCATTAGGGCGTACCGAAAAAAAAAGTTGTTTGCGCGAAGTTCTAATAGCAATGAAAACTTTCTTTTGGGAGTCAAAAACACTCCCCTAAATTTGCATTAAAAAAAATTCCTTCTGTCTCCGCATCATAGATATAGCTAAAAATCACAAAAAACGAAGCACTTCTTCAAATTTGAACAGCAAAAATTTTTTTTTTGAGATTTAAATTATCAATAAAAATAGTTCAAAGCAAGTCGATTTATACCTGCATATCGATAATTCCATTAAAATATTTGTTACTCTTCCTAATAGAATTTGTAGTTTCAAAAAATCGAAGAAAGTCGACTTTTTCGCTATTTTCTTAGATTTATGGTAAATTTCTCGACTATTTCACCATATAATGCGTGATATACGTTAATCAGAATGTATTAGCAGTATGTTGCAACAATAATTTATACATTTTAAAACATTTTTACCTTATTAACGTATATCAGACATTTCATGGTCAAATAGTCGAAAAAATTGCAATAACTCTAAGAAAATAGCGAAAAAGTCGATTTTTTCGATATTTGGAAATTTCAAGGTCACTTAGGTAGGGTAAAAAATATTTGAATCATTTTTTGCTATATAGGTACAAATTCACTTCCTTCGAACTATTTTTTCTGATCATTTATATACCGAAAATTAATTTTATTGTCA
This sequence comes from Andricus curvator, assembly GCA_932195095.1. Classification (NCBI taxonomy): domain Eukaryota; kingdom Metazoa; phylum Arthropoda; class Insecta; order Hymenoptera; family Cynipidae; genus Andricus; species Andricus curvator. The sequence continues at coordinate 272,898 of CAKNYM010050685.1, forward strand.
AGTAAAGAGCAATATAATCACTTTTAAATATTTTTTTGTAATTCAAAGTCAATAAAAAATTATTTTAATGTCAACATTTCTTATATATTATTGTTGTGCCATATTGAAAATACATTCTCATTAACGTATATCACACATTATATGGTGAAATAGGCGAGAAATTAACCATGAATCTAAGAAAATAGCGAAAAAGTCGACTTTTTTCGATTTTTTGAAACTTCAAAGTCAATTAGGGAGGGTAAAAAATATGTTAATGGAATTATCGTTAAACGGGTATAAATCGACTTGAGTTGAACTATTTTTATTGATAATTTAAATTTAAAAAAAAAATTTGTTGCTGTTCAAATTTGAAGAAGTGCTTCGTTTTTTGTGATTTTTACCTATATCTACGATGCGGAGACAGAAGGAATTTTTTTTTTATGAAACTTTAGGGGATTGTTTTTGACTCACAAAAGAAAGTTTTCATTGCTATTAGAACTTCGCGCAAAGAACTTTTTTTTTCGATACGCCCTATTGTGCATTTTTCCTAAGAATTAATATTCAAAAATCATAATCTCAATCTTGTGACATTTTTAACATAGAACCTTTTTTAATCGGAATAAAACAATTTCAAGTCAAAATTTAGGAATGGCCAATTTATTGTAGTTGAATTATCAACCAAGAAGATTGAGTTTCTACCGAAAAGGTAATTTTAAACCTACTAGTTGAATTTTCTACCACACATCTTAATCTTCAACAAAAAATTACTTTCTCACCAAATTGTTGAATTTTTAACCGAATACTTGAATTTTTAACCAAAAACATACTTTTCAACGGAAAATTTCAATTCTCTAACAAAAAAGATGAAATTTTCACAAAATACATTAATTTTCAACCAACCAGTTAATATTTCAACTAAAAGAGATTAATTTACAATCAAAAATGTAATAGTTAAATTTTCGGTTAAATAAAATTATATTCAAGCAAAAAACGCATTTACAACAAAAACGATCAATTTTCAAGCAAAAAGAGTATTTTTTGTTCGAATATGTAGACAAATTTTTCACAAAATGCATGCATTTTCAACTATGAAAGATAAGTTTTAAATAAAAAATAGAATAGATTAATTATCAACAAAATATGAATTTTTAACCAAGAGGATCGATTTTCTACCGACAACAGAAGAATTTTGAACTAAAGAAGATCACTTTTTACCAAAAATGGAATAGTTTGATTTTCTGTTAAGAAAATTTGTTTAAAAAAAATTGTTTAACAGAATAGTTAGAAACTATTTGGGAGACATATGTAAATTACTCCGAGGTATCTGGATTACGAATGGATTACAAGTATATGTCTCCGTAATACTAGGATTACTAGGATTACTCCCAATTATTTGAATTAAACCGGATTAAAAGCTTAATGTTCAGATCAAAATTAATTTTTGAATGGAAAAACAATGCTTTTATAACAAAATAGTTGAATTTTCAATCAGAAATGAATTCCCAATAAACTAGTTGAATCCTTAATTACCAAAAATTAATTTTCGACAAAGCAGTTGACTCTTCAATCGCCAAATACACTTTTTAACAAAATTATTTAAGCTTCAAGAAGATGGGTCAATTTTTAACCAAATGCTATAATTTTTTACCGAAAAATGTGAATTTTTAAATAAAATACATGCATTTTCAATCAAATAGTTGAATTGTCAAATAAAAAAGATGAATTTTCACTCAACAATGGAATAGTTACATATATAACGTGAAGATTAATTTTTGACAAAGAAAAACGAATTTTCAACAAACAAAAAAAATAGTTGAATTTTTTACAAAAAAGAGAATTTTCAAAAACAAATATCAATTGTAATCCAAATAGTTGTATTTTCTACCAAACTAGTTGACTTTTTAATAAAAATATGACTTTTTCACCAAATTTTGGAATTTTTAATCAAACTGGATGACTTCAGCTTATAACTGGATTACACCAGATTTCAAATAGATTATTTCCATTTACGAGCGAACTTTTGAAGTTACAAGTGGATTATTACGTATTACATGTGGATTAATCAGGAGTACTGGGATTCCTCCGAATTAATTGATTTAAGACGGATTATAAGTGGATTACACCGGATTACCCGTTCGGATAACCCAGCGGTCCAGCAGAATAGCTAAATTTAGTTAAAAATAAATTTTCACAAAAGAACGACGATTTTTCGACAAAACAGCTCAATTTTCCACCATAGAGGTAAATTTTCAACAAGACATTTGATTTTTTGACCAAAAAAGACATATTAAAGAAAATTGTCTAATTATTAACAAGGTACAATTATTTACAACTCAATAGTTCAATTTTCAAACAAAAATATGAATTTTAACCAAGAAGATTAATTTTCTAACAAGAAAAACTAATTTTCAACAGAATTCATAAAGTTTTAATTAAATAGTTCAATTTTCAATCAAAAACAAATTTTTAACTAAAAATGGAATAGTTTCGTTTGGAATGAAAAATTAATTTTTTAATAAAAAAAACAATTAATAGATTTGGTTTAATTTTCACCCGAAGAGATTAATTTTCAACTAAAATTATGCCTCTCTGTCAAAAAATAAATTTTTAAGAAAGTAGTTCTTTTCGAGTCTTCAACGGAGAAGATTTTTTTTTACCAGCAAAGACGAATTTTCAACAAAATACACCATTTTTTCAACAGCAAATGTAAATTTTGTGATCAATAGTCGAATTTTCAGCAAAGAATTTTTTCCTCAAATTGTTAAATATCTAACCAAATAATTGAATTTTCAATCGAGAAAATTAATTTTCTGCCGAGAAAGACGAATGTTCACCAAAAAGCATTTAGATTGAACCAAGTAGTTGAATTTTCAAAATAGTTAAATTTCTTAGAAAAAAGTTGAATTTTCACAAAGCACACGAATTTTCAACAGCAAAAGTTAATTTTAAATCAAAAACTTGAATTTTCCACCGCAGTAGCTTAATTTTTGACAAAAAATTACTTTTTCACCAAATTTCTGAATTTTTAACTTACCAATAGAATCAATTAATACCGCTATGGTCAGGAAAGCAGTGCAAATAATGACCCGCATTGTAGAAAACTAAGAGTGTATATTTTTCTGGTAAAAAATATTGCGAACTCTGTGATTTTTATATCTTCGAAAGGCTCTTTTCCTACAATGAGATCGCTGTTTTTCGTCAAAGTTGATCAGTGAGTAAAACAAAATTGTTTGCATTTACGAAATGTGTACACAAATGAGGCAACGGAACAGCTGTAATTGCTTTTATTACAAAAGTAGGAAAATAGTGACACGCAATTTTTTACATTCTCATCAGAGAAGTTATTAGATTTGTGAAAATGTTGATCCCCCCCCCCCTGTTTTTGTCAAATGTCGACGTTTTAAGACCCTCTGAACCCGAGAAAAAGGTTTTTACGAAAGGAAGACCAGCATTTTTAAGATGACTGCTCTACCATCAAAGATGATTATTCAATCCGGAAGGACAATTTTTCAAAAAAACGGTTTAATCTTCGACCACAAAAGATGACTTTTTGCAACACCCACCTCTAAAGTTGACGTTTTCATGCTTCTAAATTGTGCCTAAAGGACCTTATTTGAGCAGACTGTGTGCGAATAATTTTCGCGCATGCGCAGTTTGAAGATGGCTTACTTTAGGCACTGGTGAAAAAGTTGCGCATGCGCATTTTCGAGATGAGGTACTTTAGACACTGGCATAGGTAACTTTAAACACTGGTGTTGGTATCTTCTTGAAATAAATTTATATTTAACTTGAACAAATGTTTCAATGATTGAAGTTTTGTTTTTAGGGTTTCGTAGCCCCCCCCCCCACCCCGCCCGGCAAGAGAGCATAAACGCCAACATTTTTTTCAAATAATTTTTTTTCCAAAAAATTTGTTTGTTTCCAAATTTTGTTTTCAAAAATTTTTTGTCACAACATTTTTTTTCACGAAATTTTTTTTCCAACATTTTCTTGCACAAAATTTTATTCCCAAAATATTTTTGCACAAAATTTTTTTTCCAACATTTTTTTGCATAACATTTTTTTTTCAAAACTTTTTTTTTCAAAACTTTTTTTTTCAAAACTTTTTTTTTTCAACAAAATTTCTTTACTCCGCTCTATGCAATATAAAATTAGTATTTTTCGTTACCTACTCCCAACAACTTTTTCGGACCGGCGTTGCAAAAAATAGCGTGTGATACACGTGCGCATACACGGAGAAAAATGGATGGTCAAAGTTAGAGGGTCAAAATTTAGAGAGCCAGTCCATTCTTCTAGATGGTCTAAAGAGCGTTTCAGAATTTTTTCGACATAGTCAGAGAGATTCTTATTTCATGGCCAGTCTGAGTGTTGTAATAAGGTCAGACTCACTATCAGGGATAATCGAAGTATCCTTTCGGCATGGTCAATACGATCATCCTGTTTTCACTCATTTCGACCATCCACGGAAGAGCAAATGACCCATCGCGGATGGCCAACCTGATTAGTTACCGTTGGCGTGTTTTTTTTTAAATGAATAAATGTGTAAGTCCAATGTTCACAACAAATAATAAATGCAAAGTGCATAAGAATATTAGGAATGATTGTAAATTCATATTTAATGTGAAAAATATATTCCTTTCTTTAGAAATTAAAATCTATCATTTATTTTTAAGGAAAAAATCTAATAAATAATTTAAATTTTACTTTACAAGTCCTTCTTGTGAGCAAAGTATTATTTTTAATAACTTTACTCTTATTACTTGCTGTTTGAAATTGCTTTTCACATTTAATCATTTCAAATAAGCGCGCCAACCCCAACCAATCCAGTTGCCGACGCGATGGATGCAGTGTGAATGGATACGAGAGTTGGGAGCACCATGCTTCAGAGAAATTTCGGAGTGAGTGAATGTCATTTTGAGCCGTTTAGCGTCAAATTGGCTGTTTATTGAATTTAAACATATTTTTAACAAGTTTAAACTGTTTTTTGATATTTCGAATATGCGTGGAGAGTGAAGTACATAAGAGAGAATATGATTGCAAGTGAATTAAGTTTATTCTTTTGAATTTTCAACGTCAAATTTGATGCTTCCAAGGGATTTAGGATAAAGGCGTAACTGGACGTTCAGCTATCAATTTTTTGTCACCGTGTGGTTTCAAACTGAAAAAGTGCAAAAAATGTCAGCATGCAGAAAGTAACTATATTGGTTTCTGAATTCATTTCAATGTTTGGAATCTTACAATTCAGCGTGACACAGTGCCGTGTCCTTAGCCTTCCGTGCTCCAAAAAATATATTGTGAATGTGCACTGTTTTTGCATATCAAATTATGTCTCATACACCTCACTCTCCACAAAGAATAAAAAATGCTTTCAGAATTCATGTATTTCATATAAATTTTCAGGTTTTATAGGTTTCACTTAATTTTATAATTTCCAGTCTCTTATAAGAGAGAGACTGGAACAAGTAGGAAAAGGACAACAAATATAGATAATGTAGGATAATCGAATCGACCCCTTAAGATGGCCAGGTCGACTGTCCGATGAGATCAAGTCGACTATCTGATATGCCCATATCGACCTTCTATGATGAGCGATTCGACCCTTTATAATGACCGGTCCGGCCATCTCTCATGATCGGTTCGACTTTCTATGACGCTTGAGTCGACCGTCCTAGATGATCAAGTCGACACTGTGAGATGATCGATTTGAACCTCTTGTTTTAACCTTTTAGAGATAGTCGCTTTAGCCATCTTCAAGGGCTGTCCTATAGTTGACCCTGCAATATAGTCTGTCTGCACATCTGCATGGCTAAAATGACCTTCCATTTTTCTCCGTGTAGGTAATTGGTAACTCGTGTGATGGCATCATTCGCCTGCGGCTCGAAGCATGAGTCGGTGGTTAGTGCATGAGCCTATTTTGCGCACTTGTATCACAAATAACTATTTTAACAAAATAATTAAATTTTTGAGAAAATGGTAAAATTTTTAACCAAATTGCTGAATTTTTACTCGACAAAGATGAACTTTCTACCAAATGATTGAATTTTCTGTCGAGGCAGATGAATGTTCCACAAAACGGTTGAATTTTTGACCAAAAAATACGACTTTAACAAAATACTTGAATTTTGAGCGAAGAAGTTACATTTTCTACCATAAAAGAAAGAATTTTCAAACAAAGAAATAAAGTCTCGACTAAAATAATGAAGCTACATAAAAAATATGAATTTTTATCAAAGTGGTTCCAACTTCAACCAATTAACTAAATTTTGCACTAAACAAAATGAATTTTTAACGAGTAAAGTGACAATAGACATTTGAAAACAAGCAAAATTTAATTTTGAGTAAAAAACAGTGGAATTCCACCCAAAAAGATGAATTTTCAACAAGAATGTTTGAATCCTCAACCAACGATGACTAATTTTCAGCCAAGCAGTTGCATTTTTATCCAAAAAAGAACTCAATTTCTGCTAAAACAGATACATTTTCAGACCAAAAAGACGAATTTTCAACAAAATAGTTTAATTCTCATCCAAGGCATATTTCATTTGAATTTTCAACATTAAAATATGAATTTCCAATAAAAAGTTAATTTTGTACCAAGATATATGAATTTTCTAAAAGAGACAAATTTTCAGAAAGCAGCTTATTTATTTTAAACTAAAACGGATGACTTTTTAACAAAACTGTAACATTTTCACAAAAATAATAAATTTTGTAACCAAAAATATAATTTTCAGAAGGACACTTCAATTTCAAAGTTCTCTAAGTTTTCCCTGACCAATAATTGTGCATTTTCCCTGACAATTAAAATTCAAAAACCAGAATCTCAATATTGTAACATTTTTAACATAGAATCTTTTTTAATCGGAATAAAACGCTTTCAAATTCAATTCTAGGAACGGCCAATTTATTTTGGTTTAATTTTCAATCAAAAATATGAATTATCAACCAAGAAGATTGAGTTTCTACCGAAAAAGACGAATTACTCCAAAATACTGGCATTACTCCGTGTTACTTGCATCGCAAGTGAATTACTCCAGTTGAAAAATAGATTTTCAATTAGAAAACAACCATTTTTCAAAAAAATATTTTTGCCTGAAGAATGGAATTTTCAAAATGTAGTTAAGTTTTCTACAAATTACATAAATTTTCGACAATAAGAGTTAATTTTCAACATACTAGTTTAAAATAAAAGAGATTAATTTACAATCGAAAATGGAATAGTTAAATTTTCAGTTGAATAAACAATTTTCAAGCAAAAAAATGAATTTACAACGAAAACGATGAATTTTCAAACAAGAAAATTATTTTTTGTTCCAATGTAGGCAAATTGTTTAAAAAATGCATGAATTTTCAACTATGAAAGATAATTTTAAATCAAAAATATAGGTCAAGCGAGAGGAAGTGAAGGGATGGAAAGTAAAGGGAATTGGGGAGAAATGAGGGGAAATGAGGAAGGAAATTAGTAGGGAAAGTAGGGGAAATTAGGAAAAATGAGGTTAGGGAAAGTGGAGAAATTGTGAGGAATTATTTTTTGTTTCAATGTAGACAAATTTTTTTCAAAATGCATGAATTTTCACCTCTGAAAGATTAATTTTAAATTAAAAATAGAATAGATCAATTTTCAACAAAAATATGAATTTTTAACCAAGAAGATTAATTTTCTCTGAAAAATACGAATTTTAAACTGAAGAAGATCACTTCTTTACAAAAAATGGAATAGTTTGATTTTCTGCTAAGAAAAGTTGTTTTCAAACAAAAAAAAAGATTGTTTAACAGAATAGTTAGAAAATATTTGGAAGACATATGAAAATTACTACCCGATTAAAAGTTTAATGTTCAGATGAAAATTAATTTTTCAATCAGAATACAATACTTTTTCAACGAAATAGTTAAATTTTTAATCAGAGATGAATTTCCAATAAAATAGTTGAATCCTTAATAACAAAAAAATTAATTTTCGACAAAATAGTTGACTCTTCAATCAGCAAAGATACTTTTTAAGAAAATTGTTCAAGCTTTAAGAAGATGGGTCAATTTTTAACCAAATGATTTAATTTTCTACCAAAAAAGGTGAATTTGTAAATAAAATACATGCATTTTCAACCAAATAGTTGAATTGTCAAATAAAAAAGATGAATTTTCAAACAACAATGGAATAGTTACATATTTAACATGAAGATTAATTTTTGACAAAAAAAGTCGAATTTTCAACAAACAAACAAAAATAGTATAATTTTTTACAAAAAAGACGAATTTTCAACGACAAATATTAATTGTAAACCAAATAGTTGAATTTTCTGCCAACGTAGTTGACTTTTTAAAAAAAATATTACTTTTTCACCAAATTTTTTAATTTTCAATCAAACTGGATTACTTCAGCTTAGAATTGGATTACGCCAGATTTCGAGTAGATTATTTTGAATTACCAGTGAACTTTTGAAATTACAAGTGGATTAGTACGTATTACATGTGGATTCATCAACAGTACTGGGATTTCTCCGAATTAGTTGAATCAGGCTGGATTATAAGTGGATTAGAGCGGATTACCAGTTGTGATAACCAAGCGGTTCAGCAGAATAGCTCAATTTTCAGATAAAAATAAATTTTCACTAACGAAATAACGATTTTTAAAAAAAATAGATAAATTTTCGACCAAAGAGATACATTTTCAACAAGACATTTGATTTTTTGACCAAAAAAGACATATTAAAGAAAATTGTTGAATCATTAACAAGGTAGAATTGTTTACAACTCAATAAATCAATTTTCATCCAAAAATATGAATTTTTAACCAAGAAGATTAATTTTCTAACAACAAAAAATAATTTTCAACAGAATTCATAAAGTTTCAACTAAATAGTTCAATTTTTAATTTAAAAGTAACTTTTTACTAAAAATGGAATAGTTGCGTTTTCAATAAAAAAAATAATTTTTTATTAAGAAGAACATTTAAAAGATTGGTTTAATTTTCACCGAAGAGATTAATATTATGCCTCTCTGTCAAACAGAATAGTCGAATTTTCAACAAAGAATAAAATTTTCATCAAATTTTTAAATTTCTAACCAAATAGTTGAATTTTCAATCAAGAAAATTAATTTTTTCTATAATTCGCGAAAAAGTGCCAGTTTTTCCATCTGTTTTTGGTGTAAAAAGTGACCGGGCAACAGTGAAAAAGTAAATGGACGCAGTGAAAAAACTGAGGCACAGTGAAAAAAGTAAATAAAATGCAAACTACTTCTTGTTACTTCGGGTATGTTCGTGCTGCGTCGGGTGTGCATCGTGCGCAGCCAACTGCATTCTATTTTCCGACTCTCGTCCCTAACCTAAATCAGTTTCCAAAAAGTTTTAGATTGTCAATGGTTTCATCGCTTCTATGGATATGGACGAAATTGATGTAAATATGTCCGAATAATTTCTGGAGTGCACCCCTCCCGAAGTTTTGAAGATGGCAAGACAAGCTATCCGTAAAACACTTCCTGAAAAGTCTCGAGTTGTGTATGAAAATGTGTACAACACTTTTTTCGCTTGGCAAAAGGCAACAGCAAAAAAAAAAAAAACACCGTCCGTTTCTCCGAAAATACTGTGCTTGGTTTTTTTCCACGAAAAATCGGAAATTTTGAAGCCCTCACCTTTATGGGCCAACTATTCAATGGTGAGAACCAGCTTATTATTACGGCCATATTATTGCCATGGTTTTGATGATTGGCATTGTAATTGTTGCGTCAATCGACAAAAAATCCCCTTTTTTATACACAAAAAACAGGTAAGCAAAAGCTCGGGTGGCTAATTTCACACTCGTTTTAAATCTCTCGCTTTTTCAACTTGTAGCACAATATACTATTTTTGCCGAGAAAGACGAATTTTCCCTAAAAAGCATTTAGATTGAATCAAGTAGTTGAATTTTCAAAATAGTTAAATTTCTTAGAAATAAGTTGAATTTCCACAAAACACGTGCATTTTCAACAGCAAAAGTTAATTTTAAATCAAAAACTTTAATTTTCTACCACAGTAGCTTAATTTTTGACCAAAAATTACTTTTTCACACAATTTCTGAATTTTTCACTTACCAATAGAATTAAGTAATACCGCTATGGTCAGGAAAGCAGTGCCAATAATGACCCGCATTGTAGACAACTACAAGTGTATCTTTTTCTGGTAAAAAATATCGCGAACTCTGTGATTTTTATATCTTCAAGAGGCTCTTTTCCTACAATGAGATCGCTGTTTTCCGTCAAAGTGTATTAGTTACACACAAAAAAAGCTACATTTACGAAATGTGCCTCCAAGATAAAGCAATTGGCGCCACAGGAAAATATAAGAAGAATGTCGTGGTTGAAATGACACTCATTTCAGAAATTCAAGGCTGCGTCAAGAGTGGCATGACCTTGAAAAAATTAAGAAAATAGTGACATGCAATTTTTTTACATTCTCATCAGAGATGCTACTAGATCTGTGGAAATTTCGACCCCCCCCCCCCCCGTATTTGTAAAATGTCAACGTTTTAAGACCATCTTAGCCCGAAAAACATGTTTATACGAATGTGAGCACTGTGAGCATGATAACTTTTGAAAGAATTGATCTATTAGAATGGCCTTTGGTACACCCTTTGAGTGTCGGAAACTGAAGGTCAAGTTCGTCAGCCAGCTATTTTGGATACAAAATTAAAAAGTCAAAGCATTTTTAAATTTTTCAAAACAATTTTTTTTAGTTAAAGAATTCTATGTACGGCTATTCGTAATATTCGGAAAGTCAGAGAATTTATGCGCACGACCTTTTTCGATAAAAAAATTATTAGAGTTATATGATTTTGCAAGAAGAAAAAAAAACAGATGAAAATGAAAATTTTAAGCCAAACAACGCACTAGTTGGAACAAAAGTCGAGGAAAGAAAAACGTTGCTTTTTGAAGGCGCTTCAAGATTATCATAACATCTTTTTGAATTTTCTTGAAAAATTAAAATTTTTGACTAACGTTTGTGGGTTTAAAAAAATCAAAAATACCATCCCGTGGTCAAACTATGCAAGATACGAAAAATATGAATTAAAAAAAATTGTGCACACGAAAATGATATACAAATTTGTTATGAATGACTTTCTGATAAGGCGCAATAGTTCTTGTTTGATTCGTAAAAAAACATTGAAAATAAAAGAAAAAAACAATGTTTTTTGGACATACGACACTAGCTACCAAGAAAGATGAATAGACAAAAATTGTGCATCCAAAAAATGTCTACAAATTTGTTATTAACAATTTTTTAATTGGACGCGTAGTTTTTGTTTTAGTTGTAAAAAATAGCATTCAAGATGAAAAATTCAGTTCTTGGAAAGAAGACACAAGGTACAATAAAATGTTAATTTAAAAAATTGTTTTTTCATAGGATGAGCACTTTTTTAAATTATAAAATCAAGACAATGATTGTGTTGAAAATTCGCATTTTCTGGTTTAATTAAACTGTTTTTTTATTTTAATTTACATTTTTTTTTTGCTTGAAAGTGGAACTACTTTGTAAAACATCAATTTTTTGTTGATGATTCGTCACTTTAGTAAAAAACTCATGTCTCGCATTGAAAATAGGAGTATTTAGTTAAAAATGTGTTTTCTCTTTTTGCTCAGAGTCTTTTTGGGCAGAAAATTAATCTTCTTGGTTAGAAATTCCTTTTTTTTGTTGAAAATTGAACTGCTTGGTTAAAAATTCATTATTTAAGTTGAAAATTTATATCTTCTGGTTGAAAGATCAACTACTTCTTCGAAAGTTGAAATACTTTTTTAGAAATCCTTTTTTGTTGAAGATTCACAATTTTATTCAAAAATTGATTCAACTAGTTGAAAATTGAAATACTTGGTTGAAAATTCGTCCTTTTTTCTCTTTCAGAATCAACTTTTCTAACTGGAAATGTAATTTTTAATGAAAAATTGATTTTTTCTGGTTGCGAATTCAACTATTTGGTTAAAAACTTATGTATTTTCTGACAATTCATCCGTTTTGGTTAGGAATGCAACTCTTTAATTGAGCATTAATTTATTTTTTCTTGAGGATTCAAATATTTTGATGAAAGTTAGTATTTTATTTACTATATACAGTCATGAATAAGTGTATATATTTTTACTCAGTAATAATTTGTTCTTCTCTATTGAATGAGGAAATATGTTAAACAATCAAATTACTAATTTTTTTAGTAATCCTCAGTGTCCCGCTTTTTGCTATTCATATATTTGCTATTTATATATATTTAACCCCTATATTTTGATCCGTTATAATTTTAAGATTATAAAAAATTCTTATTTTTCTTAACCTTGTTCAAAGAATCTGAAGGTAATTTTCTGAAAATAGAAACAGACTAGGTGACGTTATAAACACCGTCGCTTTGTTTCATGGAACTCTTCTATTTTTCACGTTTTCCATGTTTATAACTTTTGTTAAATTATTATACAAAGACCTAAGTGAATTTATGTATTTTTGTCAAGCAATTAGTTGCTATTCAGTATTGAATTAGGAAATACCTTAACTAATCCAATTAATAATTTGTTACTAATCTTTGGTGGCCCACTTTTCGCTAGTCAAAGATGTGAAATTTCCGTAGCAGTTAAGTTTTCACAATTTTCATTTATACAGGCAATACATTATCTTCTGAGTAAGAAAAATAGTCTAAGAAATAAAAATAAACTTCTTTCGATACTCAAGTTCATCCTTATTTAAGACAAATCATTTTTACAAAGTTTGCTAAATAATTTCAAATTTCTATGGAAAATGAGAAAAATGTACATCCGAAAAAAATTTTGAAATTCGAAAACAACTACATTAAAAAGTAGGGCACGAAGACGCTGACCATGTATGATTAATTCCGAGTCCATTCCTACGTCACGTTTACAATTTCACAATATGACTTACGTATTATTTTAAGAAAGTTAAGAATGGTAAATCATCGCTTTGCTTCATTACATTAAGCTTTTCTATTTTTGACATTTCCATGTTTATAACTTCTCCGAAATTATTATATACAGTCCTAAACAAATATTTTTTCTCCAAATAATTAGTTTTCCATTATTGAATAATTAAATATCTAGACCACTCGAATTAGTAATGTTCTACTAATCTTTAGTGGCTTACTCTCATTATTCGAATCAGTAGAATTTCGCCAGTAATTATTTAAGTTTCACCAATATTGATTTACAGAGACCTCAAAGTATTTTTTGCCTGAGAAAAAAAGCTATACCATAAAAATAACCTTCTTTAGGCACTCAATTTCATATTCGAAGACACCACAGGATGATTTCTGTAGCCGCCAATATCTGTTCATTTTTTTCTCTGCTAAAGGAGTAATGGATTCCTCATAATTTATTTGTAGGTAAATTATGCCATCGTTAGCATCTGGAAAAAATTGTGAATATAATCATAATTGCATTTATTATAATTGGCTCTCAGATTTGTTTAACACTTATTTGTGAATTATATTACCGGAATACAATTTTTATTCTGTAAATGAAAAGAAATATTATTTCTAAAATAAATTGAGGATTGTTCGTTATTACATGTATATTTGCTCGACAATTATTGTCTTTACTCTATAGTAATCCATTCGCCACTAATGTTTTATTATGCATTGAAAGACGTAGTGAATTTTTTCATAAAAATTTGATTTTCTAATTTTTATCATAAATGATGCAAGTTATTATGAAAAAGTAAAATGTATTTTAGTATAACTTTTTTATACGGGAATATTTTTATTTCAACATTGTTATCGTATCTGTTGTTATTTATGTAATAAGGAATACATTCTTTTAATATAAGAAGAAAATGATCTTGTCGATAGAACTTTTCAGGCCTTTCTAAACGTTACAGTCTCTTCCTTATTGAAAGCTAAATTCAACACAAAATTTTCAAAAAATATAATTTTTTTTCCTTTCGCGAAAATCTGTTTGTTTTTATTTTTTTAGAATAATTTTCTTAACGTATCGCATAATTTATTCTAAGAAAAATATTGTCTCCCTGATATATTCTGCTATATTTAATTACACACATATATATATATATATATATATATATATATATATATATATATATATACATACATATATATACATATATATATTTATTTATATTCTAATATAATTCAAAATAATTTGATAAAATGTTGAAGAATTCAAAACGAGTTTAAAACACTTCAAGACGAATTAAACACAGACTGAAAATTTAAAAAAGTGTCTATTGAACTGAATAGAATTGATTCAATTAAAAAGAATTCAGGTAAGTAAGTATACCATTAAGCCATTTCCCTTTCAGGGTAGGCGTGACACTACCCGATTCGGGTAGTGTTTCTAGGTGGATAGTTTCTTGTAGTAAATAACTAGAAGTGTGGGCTCGCCACACCCACGACGGGTCAACAGCACGCAGTATTCTCGAATGGTCACCCATCCAAGTACTAACCGCGCCCAACGCTGCTTAACTTCAGTGATCTGACGAGAACTGGTTTTTTCAGCGTGGTATGGCCAACGGCCATACCATGATTGGTAAATTCAAAAAAATAGAGAGAAATATTAAAAGAATTCTGGATGATTTAGTATTGATTCAGGGTAAATACCAAATGAATACAAAATAATTACAAAACATATGAACATTTTAAATACGACAAAAGCAACTAAGACATGCTTTAAATAATGTATTCAGTATCATATATCTTTATTATCAAAAAATATATACAACAATATCACATCAACCCATAAAATCAAAATTTTTCATATCAAAAAATCATAAGCTCATAAATTTATGATCTCATAATCACATGTGAATCACAAAATTTAATCCAGAATCCTGCAATAACAAAAAAATTATTTATATTACATGTCCATCATGTTAAGTCATAATTTACAAAATTTATAAACAAAAATTTATTATGTATATGTATGTATTTTATTACTCTCCCTTTTACGGGTTTGAGGGCTCCGTTCCCTTTACATATTTTACAATTTCACTTAACCACTATACCTTATGCTTATCTTAATCTATAATCGCTTCGCCTTTTTTTTATTATTTACAAGTTCTTAACTATTATCTTACTAGCTAATAATTATTATATAGCAAATGCGCGAGACCTTCCAGGGCTTCCGTTTCCTCTTACCATTACTCTTCAAGCTTTTTTAAAAAACACGCAACACTAATTTTCCATATCCATGTTTGAATTTTGATTTTCTCCCCTCCCATGCATTCTCTCTTCCCTTCTCTCTTCCAAGCTCTTAATCCACTTTTCCCCTTGTCCACAGCCGCTCAGTATCCACCTAACTTTATCTACCACGCTCTTTCCCCCTTCCTCTTCCTCTGTACATCTCTCCAACACGTGCTCCCAAGATTCCCTTTCATACCCACATACCCTACACACTTTCATTTCTTCACTCATTCAATATTTACACTCATTCATACCTTCTCCCATTCTGAAACGTATCATCCTGGACCACCTGCACTCCTTTTTCAACTTCCCTAGATATTCTGGGACCCCTTCCATCTTGATGAATCTATACCATTTATTATATTTGGACTCCATAATCTTTTCCCACCTTTCCTCTTCCTGCTTCTTACTCATTTCCCCCTCTACTATCTGCCACTCCCTCCCTTCGTCACACATTCTCCATTCTCTTCCAACTTTCCATCTCTCCTCCTCCCATCTTGAAAGTCCCGTGTTTAATCTCCTCTCTCTATCTAATATTTCCTTCAGGCATGCTTGTGCAACTTTGCTACCCTTACCACTTTTAAGTTTCTCTTCAAAATTCCATACCCTTTTCCTCTGCCTTATCACCAATTTCTCTCTCCCTGTTTCTTCTCTCAACATATAACCTGGGCAGTTCCAGCTCACTCCCATAACCCATCTCAGAAATCTCTCTTGCATGTTTTCTACTTTTTTGTATTCCTTCCATCTCCACATCTCCACTCCATAACACATCACAGACCATACCAGTGAATCAAACAGCCATACTCTCATCTTCCAGTCCTCTTTGAATCTTCGTTTTCCAATCCCCCACACTTGACCCATCACCTTACTCGCGCTTTCGATCCTTTTTTTCACTTGCAGCTCACTTCCACCTCCCGCTTCGAACCAGAATCCTAAATAACAAAATTCTTCTACCATTTCCACCATTTCCCCATTTATCTTCCATCCATACTTTACTTCATTCTTTCTCTTCCTGAAACATACTATCTTTGTCTTCCTCACATTTATTGTCAAGTCTTTTGCTCTCACGTACTCTTCGAATCCTTTCATTAGCAAGTTCATTCCACTTTCATTCTCTGCTAGAAGCACCACATCGTCCGCGTACGCTAACGAGTATATTCTCTTATTTCCTAGAACTGTACCCCCTTTACCTTTCCTTTCCATTTTCTCTTCTAGGTCTGCTAACAATATGCTAAACAACAACGGGCTTAGCGGGCACCCTTGTCTAAGACCCCTCCCTGTCCAGAACTCCTCTCCTTTCTGTTCCCCGATCCTCACCCTTGTCTTTGTCTCCGTAAAGACCTCTTTGATCCTCTCAATCAGCTCTTCGTCCACCTCCCTTTCTTTCATTGCCTTCCACAAAACTTTCCTATTCACCGAGTCGAAAGCTGCTTTAAAATCTACAAAGAGTGCGACCAGTTTTCCTTTTTTCTCTCCCAGGTTACTGTTGACTAAATAATTTAGTACGAAAATGTTATCCACTGTGCCCATCCCCTTCCTGAATCCTGTTTGATTGTGTGGAATACTTCCTTTCTCATCTACCTGTTCTTCTAATCCCTTCCTAAGCACCTCCGCGTAAATCTTATACGTTACTGGCATGAGAGTGATTCCTCTATAGTCATCGACTTTTTTCCCCCTCCTTTCTTTAATAAAGGAACTACCAAACCTGTTCTCCACTCCTTCGGCCATCCTTCCCCTCTCCATACTCTATTACATACTTCCCAAATCTCCTCTCTAACCCTCCTTCCGCCAAATTTCAACGCTTCATTCTCCATCCCATCCTCTCCTGTCGCCTTATTTCGTTTTAACTTCTCTATTGCTTGATTCACCTCCTCTCTGGTCAAGTCATTCCCACCTTCTATTCCTCCCTCCTTGATCTTTCGAACATCCCCCCTTACCTTGCTATCCACCCCTCCTAGCAATTTCTTGAAATATGCCGTCCATTCATCCATACTTATATCTTCATTGATTCCTTTCCATTCACTCCTTTCTCTATTGATCACCTCCCATTCCCTTCCTTCCTTTATTGCTATTTCTACCTCCTTCATGTACCTCGCCTTCTCCTCCTGTCGTTTTACATCCAGTAATTTCTCGTGTTCCCTTTTTCTTTTATTATACTCCTTTTTGTCTATCTCTCCTCTTCTCCAATTCTTTAACGATAACTTTATACGCTCTTTACTTTCTACACATTCCGCATCCCACCATCCTCTTTTCACCCTTCTTTCTTCCTCACTTGGGCTAATTTCTTCCACTATCTTCTCTACCCTTCCCCTCATCTTACACAAAATCTCATCCACGCCTCCCCCATCTTCAATCAAACCATTCTCTTCTTCCATTCTTTCCGCATATTCTCTTAGCTTATCAGCTCCCCATTTACCCATCTTTGCTTTTTTCCTTGTCGCTCCCTCCTTCCTCCTTCCCTCTGTTCCCCAATTCCCACATTTCGACGTTGCAATGACCGGAAAGTGTTCTGACCCTATTTCGTTCCCTACTTCCAGTCTTTTCAACAGCCTCCTTACCCTTTCCTCGGCCAGAATGTAGTCAATCACTGTTTCCCCTTTCCCTGCAAACGTAATCTCGCCTTCCTCATCTCCTTCCGAGTTCCCATTGCAAATAAACCATCCTGTTTCTCCCAGAATTTCCAACAGAGTCCTACCCTCCTGGTCCACCTGTTTGTGTTTCGATTTTCTCCTGAAAGTCTCACTGTTTTCATCCCATATTTCCCCTCCCTGTTCCCCCGTCCAAGCATTCAGATCACCTCCTATCAACACCAATTCGTCATACTTTTTCGCCACCCATTTCCTAATCGCACTCCAACCTTCATCTTCTCCCCTTCTCCTGTAAACGCAAACTATCCTCACCTTTCTTTTTCCTATCTTCAGCATTCTCGTCATTACTCCATCCGTTTCCTCAAATCCCATTTCTATTC